>VXAD01002804.1:0-443434 GCA_013399195.1 Dicrurus megarhynchus | reverse complement strand
TCCTTTGCAAGGGTTGCCAAATTGAGTTCAAACTGAGCTTTGGCCTCCCTAATTTTTTTCCTACATGCCCTAGCAGCCTCCTTAAATACTACCTGAGAGACCTGACCCTCCTTCCAAAGATGATACATGCTCTTTTTGTTCCTAAGTTCCTTCAAAACCTCATTGTCCATCCAGGATGGACGTTTGCCTCGTTGACTCATCTTTCGTTGCACTGGAGCAGTCTGTTCTTGTACCCTCAAGATCTCTGTTTTGAAGTATGCCCACCCTTCCTGTACCCCTTTATTTTTAGGGGCCGCTTCCCAAGGAACTCTCTGAATAAGTCTCCTAAATAGATGAAAGTCTGCCCTCTTGAAGTCCAATGTAAAAGTCTTATTGATGTTCACCCTCATTTCACCAAATATTGAGAACTCTATAATTCCATGGTCACTGTGCCCCAATTGTCCGCCAACCACTACATCTTCCCACCAACCCATCTCTATTTGTAAACAGCAAGTATATATATACACCATGAATTTTACCTTCTCTTACTGTTTAGCAGTCTTGTTCCAGTGTAGCAGGGGTTAATAGGTATGTGCTGTGTATAAACTGTGTGAAGGGTGGCAGGAGCAGAGAGGTTCTTCATGGGTGGAAGCCAAATTCTAAGAATTTTCAAAGCTAGTCTTTGGGTTACTGTGAAACTCACAATGGATTTTGTGTATTAATCATATGAATGAGTGATCAATATCTGGATTGCAATGCCTTCTGGTCTTAGAGTTAATATTAATTTAATTGACTTGGTTGCCTGATTGTGCAGATTTCGAAGAACGGCTGGGCTTCTGCCAGTGCATCTTTCAAACTGAAATTACTTTCTTAATTTTTATTGTAAAATCTATTATTTGACTTGTAATTTAAGCACTCCAATTGGCTTGGATAGAGTAGGAGGTATTTTTAAAGATGAACATTGGAGGGCATTTTTTGAAGCAACATGGTAAATAGCTGAAGCCTTTGTAGGCCTTCCAGTATTGATACAGCTCTTGAACAGCTGATGTAAGCCTTTAAAGCCATAATTTGGGAAAGGTTATTCTCAGTAAAAGGAGAGGCTTTTGAACTTTAAAATACAATTAAAGGAAGGCATGCTTCTGAATTGGTACTCTGTTAAGAATCTAACTAATCTTCGGGAAAATTGCTAGTTTTCTTCCTCAGTAACCCTTCAATAAAAGAATTTTGGAATTGAAGAGAGAGATCTTGTTATCAAATGACTTTATAATGGTGAAGGCATTAGAAGGAATAGTAGGAAACCAGCAAGGGTAAATAGTTATTAAAATGGCACACATTAAGAATGATGCCATTATAGTTTTTGCTAGGAATCTTGTTTTAATTACCTTTTAGGAAGGGAGAGGGCAGATGCAAGTAGGGAGTTGGCGGACCTTCTATTTGTCCAAAATAATAGTTAGATTTCCTTGAATTGCTTTCTATAGTCATTAGTATTTCAACACATGAAAAAACCCAGGCATTACAATGGAAATTATCTTGAGAGATATGAGTAATAGCAAGATTGATCTGAAATAATTTATATGCAGTTACATTGTTATTAACTTGGAGAATGGTGGAGACAGAGTATTTTATATCCTTTGGAGAATTCATTAGGAAGAGAGAGGAAAATGTTAAAAGAAGAAAATGACAAAACAGTGACATAACAAAGACTATGACAAGTGCTTTAGTCCATCTCATTTTACAGGGCAGTAAGTTGAAAGTAAATTGTAAAAGGATAGCTAATAAGCTTCACATTTTGCGTAGTTATCTGTCAAATATTACTGAGTTTAGAAAAAACTTTCACTAGTAGAAAACTCATGAGTATAAGATCATCCACAGTTACAATAAATACTTAGAGGTAGTGGTACTGAGTCCACCACAAGCCATAGATTGTAAACTTCCCATGCTGAAAAAGTTCCTTAACATTCACTTTACATAACTGTATTGTTCAGTTTCACAGTATTATGTTTACACTTCATTGAATCACTCATTGTTTTGATTATTAAAGCTAAAAATACCAAGATGCTGGCTCACCTCTGTAATACATCATGGCTACTTTTCCCAAAGTGTTGCCATTGCTTCACCCCAGTAATGTTTCTTGTCTTCTTGCTTCCGATAGGCTTATGTTTTTGTAATAATTAACATTTTCCAAATCATTGCATATAATGAATCTAGCAAATGGAAGATTTCCATTTGAACTCCCTTCTAAGATTGTTTCTTTTCCTCTTGGGGCATGTCAGTGCTGAATTGGTGCTGGTTTTATATGATACAGCTTGGCTAAAAGCCTGTTGTGAATTTTGTGGTATTTTGGGTTTTATAATGAAATTTCAAACCCAGAGTAACGTTTTAAGTTAAGTTTCAATTATTTCTTTCTCTCTTCAAGATAATTATTTGAATAATTTACTTCACATATGAATATATAAAACCGCCATAAATAAATTGAAATTCCTTTTTGTTTTTTTGTTTCTGTTTTGAATGCTAGCAGTTCTTTTGTTCTGGAGTGTTTGTGCATCTGGCTGTGTCCCAGCTCTGGCGTGGTGTGTTGGGCAGAGGCAGCTCTCAGACCTGGGCCCTGACACACTGGTTACTGCCAGCACAGAGCTGCTGCTCTATGGGCTGAAGCTTTCTAGAGTTGCAGTGTTTTGTATCTGTTCATACAGTTTCAGATTTATCTTTTTTTTTTCCCCAGGTATTACATTAAATAAATTCCACTCACACCAAAGAATTGCTCTCATCTGCTCTTAATTTTCCTTTTGTGAAAGCTAATGGATTTCTGGGAAATTAAATTACACAGTCATTTAGTGAAAGTGCTAAGTGTAGGGCATTTTTACCCTTGGGTTTTTGCTCACAAGAGTGTGTGTTAAGCTTAGTTTTCCCTTCTGTTTATGGTAATATTTCAATCAAATAGCTTTCCTAACATTTCTTTAACTACAGTAATACCTCGAGGCTTTCTCCACATGCAGCGAGGGACCCGTGTCCTTTGTAACATTATGCTGTAGCAGGTGTCCACGTGTGCTCTCTGCCCCTTGAGACTTTGATCTCTCTCCTGCTGAGCAGCTGCGGCAGAGGAGCCCTGGTAGCGCTCCTCAGGTGGTGCTCAGGTGTGGCTGTGCCAGGTAGGTGCGTGGGCACAGCTGCCTGCCCGCTCTCCTGCCTCCGCTTGTGCCCGGCGTTTTCTGCCTTTGGCAGCTCCTGGCGCAGGAAGGTGAGGAGGGGTGAGCAGGTGCATGGTGGGCGGCCTTGCCCCCCTCCCTTCGCTGATCCGCTCGCTACAGGAGTGCGCTGGAGTGTTGAGGCACTTCATCCTTAGCCATGCCGTAGAATTGTACACGTTTAGATATGTTTGTATCTCTGGATCAGTGTTGGAGTTGTTAACAGGCTTAGCCTGCAGTGCTGTGGTTCAAGGAAAAAATCAGAAAGGTTTCCTTTCTGTCAAGTAAGCAAGTGAATAAATTTGTTCTTGAAAACCCATCGAGCTGTATGATTAAACATTGTGCTAGGAAGAGCTGATGATTTCTTTTCACTGGATACTACCAGTGCTACAGGTATCTTCACAGGGCACAGCGTGTCCCACAAGCAGAACTTGCAGCTCTGGTGGTCCACAGACGGTGGTGGTGCTTGCGCTGAGCACTAAGGGGAGAAAAAATGGGACCAAGTGCTAATTGTGTTGGAGGAAGATGGAATGTTTCCTTCTTCAAAATGGTCTCACACTTGAACCCAGATTTTTTGTCATACTAAGTACTTTTGAATTGCCGGTCTGGGAATAAATATGCAAAGTCTGTGGCTTTTACATTTTGAAATATTTTAGTTCTGATAAAATTTGTTCTGCCAAGCTTGGGTTTTAGTTAATGCAGTCTGATACATTTGAGTGTTGATTTATTCACAGTGTACTCTGCCTCTGAAAGGGGGAATAAATAGTAATCTGATGAAATTTTTAAGTCTTGTATTTCCTCTTTGTTATAACATGTCAGTTTAGCTGCTGCAGGGTATGTTTATCTGTTACAAGGCTCGTCAGTGCATGAAATGCTGAAAGGGCATATTTGTCTCCTGTGGTTCCTGCCATCCCTGGGCACTTGTAGATGTGTTCCAGTGGATGGGATCAGCTGGGTGAAGCTGTAGGATTTTAAATTTGAGTCTGTCTGAAGGCGCCAAGCTCCCTTCTAGGGAGGAGGGGGTGATTCTTTCCCATACTGGTGATGTAACTTCCCCATGAGGCAGTTGCTTAGGGATCTACATAATAACTATTATCCTGTTCAAATAGGAGACTGTAGAAAGCTCACTGGTGATTAAAAGATAATTTTGTAATTTTTCATGGCTTGTCTTTGTTTTGTAATAAAGATGTTTGCTTATCGCCAGGTGCATAAAAATCATTTACTTAATCTCTATTTCATTCCATTAATTTTTTTTTGTTCTTGCATGCATGTAGCTGTAGCCTGTGAGTTGCTAGCAGTCCAGTTTTTAATAAATGCAGCAGCCTGTATCCAGTGATTAAATTCTGAACTGATCAGCCAAAGTGTTCTAACTAGGCTGCTCGTGCCAAAACAAGTGGCTTTTGTGATTTGGGGCATTACAGTATTTGCATTAATATGATTTGAAGTTGCTAATAATTTTCTTTAGAGAACAGGTTTTAGTGAGTCAAATGTTTGTTGCTGCTGGAAACCTGACTTTGTTTAGATAACAGACATCTCAGAGGGGAAAACAAACCAGATGAAAATAAAAGATGTAGGTTTATTTTTCAGGTGCATGGGGGTGTTCGACCTCTAATACTATGGTATTGTGAGTTGCCTGAGCAGCTGCTGCATTTTCCATGGAGCTGTAAGCTGCTGTAGGTGTGCAGTGCTTCAGCTACAAAATAGATGAATAGGCCAAGTATCATCAAAAGAAAACAAAATTTTTAATCTATATTTTGGTAATAACATCTGGACACTTTCACATCAATCTAATATTGTATCAAAGCTGTGTTTTGGAAAAGTGGATGAAAGATTTTCATGTAACAGAAATGAGCAAAGACCAGAGGAGCTGCAACTCATTCTGTTAAGAGATGGTTATATCTTGCTTTATTTGCAAGTCTTTCTTGGTTGCTGGCTTTTTATGTTTTTTCCTGGAGACTGTCAGCATTGTAGCTTTCACATAGGTGTGCAGCTTCTGTCGCTCTGACGCGTGTATGTATATTGGGAAATCAGGAAAATTCTGCAGAGTTATTTCCTTGGCATCCAGATGGAGGGTCACTTGGAGAAATAGTGTGCGTGGAAGCTTCACCAGGATGGCATTTGGTGGAGGAAGGGTGCTGCTTGGTTGGGGTTGTTTTGGAAGGTGCTCACACGGGTCCTCCATCTGAAGATGAAATAGGAGGAAGAGTTGATGCATATTTTTGTGATACTGTGTTACATACACAATTAAAGAAATTCACACTGTTTGGGTTTACTGATTCTTTTAAAGAAAGCAGTAGCTGTAAATTGAGAGAGAAAATAAATAAGGTTCGTTGAAGTGGGAATGCGGAAGAAACACGGTGGTTACTATTGAGATGAGTTGACTGATTTTACAGTTTTTTATAGAACTGGCAAGGTCTGGCCATGAGACTTAAAGGTAGTAGGGAACCAAGTGCAATAAAATATGTAATGTGTAAATGTACAATGTGTAAATTCAAATTGGAATTGTACAGACCATGGGCAAAACTAGTGCTATTGTCAGAATAGCTGCAATGAAATTTTAATTTACTTCCCATTGTAATAGGGACCTCTAAAACAATCCTGGCACTTCAGATACCTGCAACACAAATAAGGCATCTTGCAATGTCTTCCTCTTATATAATGGGACATAGAAAGCAGAAGTCTTGAGAGTAATGTGTGACTTGTTAACAGTCTTGTAAACTTCAAGGCTGATCCCTGGGGTCTGCGTTGAATACCTGAGTGCATGACTGTATCATAAATAACTTGTATCATGTTAAAAAATGTTCTGCAGTGATAGGAAGGAGTATATTTGTATGCTCTTTATCAGGATACTGCAGTTTTAAGTATGTTTGCTCCACAGTAGGAGCAAAGGGAAGTTTGTCTTATTATTTTGATGTGATAAATAACACTTCTGTCTCTGACTGAATTAATTTCTTTCCTATTACATCATTATTTATTTCACATATTGTTGGTCCATTACAAGCTGTCACCTCAGATTTAATTTATTTATATATTTATTTGAAGCCTAGAGGTACTTCCCAACTTAAACTGATTGACCTGCTAGAATCAAGATATACAAAAATAAACTCCTTACAGAACCATATTTCTTAAATTATGCCTTACCTGTCTTAAAAGTTGCATTGCATAAGAAATACTGTAGAGAATCTTCTGATCATATAATTCTAACTTCAAAGGAGTTTGCAGAAGCTCCTATATGTTATACTGTAGAAAACATTTAGCACATCTTAATATTCTACTTATCAGTCAAAAAATGAGAATCTCTCCCCCATATTTGCAAGTTCTTTTGCTTTAATTTTAGAGGAGATTTTGTTTCCTTATGGATGTGCTGCGTTATTATACAGCTTCAAGTTTGAAAGGTACTGAAATTGGTACAGATATGCTAGATCAGAAACTGAGCTCTTGCTTATTTTCCGGGATACAGTTTTTACTTTATATTTAGAGAAATGTCATCCTTTCACCTGGCATGAATTAGATCTTTCTTCTCAATGATAGGTGAGGTGATTTTTTTTTCACCAGTGCCGTGTTTGAAATATCGGCTACTATAATTTACCATCACTGAAACAATTTTTTCTTTACATCTTCTGGGATTGATATTTTTAAGCTTAAGATAAAAGTCACTAGCATTACTAGTGTTTAAAAATTATTTTAGATATAATAAAGTTGAGAAATCCACATGCCTTTTTTTGTGTTTGTCCGAATCTTATCAGTTTGCTGGGTACTTTGCAGGTTGAGCTGTGAGAGCACGGCCTGTGGTCATTTGTTCATGCAATGCTCTGTTTACCTTGCACCACTACTTTGTTCTTGCCCGGCATAGTGGGGGCTTGAGGGTTATTTTGGTTTGTTTGATTACAGAGTGGTGGGAGGAGGAGCGATGATTGCCTTGTCTTTCTGAGGCTTGGCTGCATTTTTAAAATTTTTTTGTTCACTGCTTTTATTCATCAGTGACAATTTACAAACAGTGCATGTTTCATAATGATTTCAGCCTTGAGTGCCAAACAACTGTATGATTTTGTTCCTTTGTTTGACAGCTATCTGGCACTAAGCCCTGGGCACAATTATAACAAATAGTTTTGTCCAGTATACTTTTACGTTCTTTATTTCAATTCTGTTTTTGCTATTACTTTAGAAGTGTATCTTCCTAGAAATGTGGTTCAAAAGGTGCATGGTAAAAAAAAAAACAAACCCTTTTAAAATCTGATAAAGGAGGTGAATATAAATTTGTTCCTTCCATATTTTGGAGTTGGGGAGCAGCAGGGTAAACAAAGACAGGCCAGTAGAAAAATACTGCTGGGTTTAGTTGGTTCAGTGGCACAGTTGCAAGCTGTGAAAAGGAATATGGTTTGTTGGCAGGAGGAAAAAGCCCACGTGTTTCTCCAGTTGGTGACCATTTTATCTAGGATAGTTTGTGTATGTATAGACAATAAACAGTGGTCTTTCAGCTATTTATTTAGAACAGAGTCAAGCTAAATAATACTTTAATGTAGAATGTTTTCTGTATTGATTTATCTCATTTTACTTACATAGAAGAAAATTTAGAGCCTCAATGTATTGAACTCAAGGTACTGCGTTTAGTTGGCTTGGTTGACATTCTACAATATGGAGGAGGAACGCTTCCCTGCTACTGTGCGCCTTGGAGTTTCTGTTTTGTGTGCCTCCCCCTCTCTCCCCAGCTCAGATGCAGCTTGGTCTCATGATAGAGACATAGTGCAAATGCCAGTAAACCAATGTGAAATAAAACACCAAATGGAAAGGCAGTGATTCATCAGGAGAAAATGTTATCCAGGCCCCAGTAACTTTTCTTCTTTTAACCTGTGCTCGCAAGCATTGTTATTCCCTTGATAATCACTTTCAGCACCGTTACTGAACTGAAAGCTGTGTTTTTAAAGTTGCCTTTTCCCTTCTACTGATCTCTCCTTCTTTCTTGATTATACTTTTATGTTGCTTTCTTGTTTGTTAATGCAATGCAATTGTGTCATTGGTCCAGTTTATTTTCTTCAAAAAATGCTGAAGCCTCAGAAGTAGGAAATAATGTAAACTTTAATTTACACTAAAATAATTAATAGAATTATCTGTCCTCAAATCTATAGAGTATAATTTTACTGTAGTCTTACTTTGTGGTTAAACTCGTATTTTTGTCCCTTGAATGCACCCATCTGGATCAGTGCACTGTTCCACCTGAGCACTTTCATGAGGCTTGTGCTCAGCTGCACTTTGGGATTTTTCCTGTCTTTACGTGGCTTGTCTGTCTGCCTTGGTCTGTTGACTTGTTTTGGCTCTTTTAAGAAAAGACCATTTTTTGGTGGTTTTGTGCAGATGTGTTGCTTTTTGTAAAGATTTATTTTCTTTTTGTTTCCTCCATCTTAAATATAAAGAAAAGGTAAATTCTAAAACTGTTTATGCTCTGTTACTTGCCGTGTGATATGTACTTGGCTATAAGGCCTGACTGTTGAAGTCCAGACCATATACTTTTTTCACATTCTCTCTGGGTTTTTGTGGTTCTTTCTCTGCGCACCTGTTAGTGGCCAGTGCTACTGGTGGGACACCATGGTAGAGAAGTCTTTCTCCAGCATGGGTGGTTTTGTTTGTTTGTGAGACATTTGTATGCTCAAAATTGGCATCTTCTAAGAGGCCTTTAAGTGCAGATTCTGAACAGGGGTGCTGTGCAGCAGTGTAAATTTTCACTTTCACAGGACAGATTATTGGGCAATAGATTAGGAAGATGAAAATTTTATATTGCAATGAAGTATAGTAATGCATTTGCTGATTCTCTGTTAGAAATGCTAGAAGTTGTGGTGAATGGACAAGAGAATAATAAAAACCAATATAGGAAAATACATTTTAAAGTGGAAAAATAATAATTTATTGATGGCCAACTTCTAAAGGACATCAAAGCTGCAGGACTACGGCTTAGTTAAATGGAGGAAGGAATATGAACCAGATGATAAAATTAGACCTGAAAGAGTTTGAATGCAAAATTAGTAAAAATATGCTTATTTCTGTGTTAGGCCAACAGTATGGCTTGAAAGGGAACTTGGTAGTTTTCCACTGCAAAAAGCAAATTCATATACACATTTTTAGTATCCAGTCTTTTGTTATTTGAACCGTGTCTTTTTTACTGAAGCTTCTGAGATGCGTGTAGATGTTTTTCAGAATGCTTGATCCCTTGTAGCGTGTACCATGCTGCTCAAGGCAAGAATCTTTAGATGTCACAGTCATCTTGCCACACATGATGAATCACTTTGCCTAAAGATTTTCTGCCCACAAAGCCTCTGGGGTGGCTCTGTCTCCCTGAAGATGCTCTGTTCAACTGGCCATCTGAGCTAACTGTGCTGTGACCAATTTGTAAAGTACTAAATCCAAACTTTTTCATATTTTTATTTCTTTTTGTACATAATAAAATGGGTCATATGCAGAGAAGTATTTCAGCTTTAAAAAGACAGTATTGCCTTGAACTTGTTTTGTTTGAATTATTTTTTAAAATTTAATTTGTCACAAGAATCATGTCAAATGATTGTAACTGCGGGATACTATCCAAAATGTGTTTTTCTAGATTTTTCCTTTCTAAACTTTTTTTTTTTTTAATATTGCCAATAAACCAGTGTGTGTAATGAGTTTTGTGCCTTTCCTGATTGTGTCCCTCTCTGGATACATTATTTAGTTGTATTGGCCTGTGAAACAGAATTAGTGGCAGCTGGTAATAAAACCTGAAGTTTCAAGATATTGAACAGGTATCTGATTGACTGTTTCCTTTCAGAGGTCCATAAACTTGCTGCGGGGAGCTTGGGGGACCACTCTAAGAAGAGCATTTAAAATATAAATGTTTTAAATGTTTTTAGGATTTAAAAAGCAATTCATGCTTTTTAAATAGTTCAAAATTTGGGGTAGGTAAACTTAAATTCATATCTGGTTGTTCATTTTTCAGATTCCTTGGGCTAAAACAGCATGCATTGAGCACTTTGTTGTGACAAATTTGTAGAAGTAGTATATCAACAATAAGACATAGGAAGTGACAAACTACAGCAAGTAAATTTTATTTTCAGCTTTCTTTTTTTTTTCCATTACTAATTATTTATATTCTTACCCTTCCTGCCTTTTTGCCTTTGGCTGTCTTTATGATAATATGTATTCCTGTGTTCTCCCCTTCCCGTGTGATCACTGGAGTCCCTAACTCCCTTTGTAGCCTGTTCAAGGTCTGTTGTCGTGAGGAGGAGGACGTGGCCCTTTGCCTGCTCTATTCCTTCCCCCTGAGAAAATCCATGAGCAGACCTCAGTAGTGATTTTAAAAGGGGGTGGCAATGTAACTACAAGCTATTAGATGGCCGTATTTCATCTTTTACATTTGTACAAAGAACCACCTTTTCTAACTTAGGCCACCTTTCTCCTTTCTGTCCTGTTGACCCTTTTCAAATATTTGCTTAAATAAACATTGATGGGAGAACTGCTCATCTATTTTCTTTTTAGGAAGACAAATATAAATTTAAAAATTTTCCACAGACTTCCCCTTTTTCCCCTGTGGATATTGATTTTTTTTTTTTAAATAACTATCCATCTTGCAGAAAATATTTTCACTACCAAGAACATCCTTTAAATATGAAATAGCTCTGAGTAGTGTATACATTCTCTCTGTCATAACTTAGAAATCCTTTTTGTTGAAAATGTAAAAGATATCAACTCCTTAAGAGACAGCTCAGTAACTACAGGAAAAAAAAGCCCAAAATATTCCTCATAGCTTTTTAAAAAAATTTAAAACAAACCCACCCTCAGCCTCCATGCTATTCCAGCTCTTCTTTGCAAGGAGATTTTTACTTATAGAGGATAAATTCTTGGTCCTTGTCCTGATTCTTTTTTTCTCAATAAAGATTTTGGTTTTGTTTTCTTCTTTACATTTGCAGCTCTTAAATAGATGCAGTCTGTATCACATTAAAAAAAATTGTATTGGAATGGATTGGAATGTCTTATTTAATACCTGAAAGTACAGCATGATTAGTTTAGGAAAATGCTTATTTGGAAGTCAAAGCCAGTTACGCCTGCCCAAGGTTTAATATTCTTTTTTTTTTGTGATGAATCCAGCTGTGAAGCCTGAATGGAAATCAGACAGCTTGACGCTAACAACTGATCATAAGGAGTCCAGTTAGGAAAAACGCAGAATGAATCATTTTTGTTGACCCTGGATAAAGCTGAGTAACGTCAGTATAGCTGTTTAGATAGAAGGGAGCAGTTAGGCAGTACCTAAACTCTAAAGCATTCAATGTAGCCGGGTTTGAATGTTTCTGTAGTAGTTAAAGAAAATTCTTAGTAGCACTGAAGATTTTCTTTGGATTTGAATGCTTATAAGAATTGCTTTCCTGGAGGAAAGCACAGTCCTAATTTGAGCTGTGCTTTCAGTTTTAAGTTTCATTTGTGGAAGGAATTTTTTAAGGCTTCTTTTAATATTGGGCAAATGTATGTCTTTTGTTAAGGTAACATTTGCATTGCCTCCCTCTCATTTAACCATTTTCACTCAAGAAATTGCAAAACTCTTTCAATCTTAGCTACGTACTGTCATAAGCTTCAACACATGCTTGCTTATGTTTATTGTAAATATTAATTTTGCTTTATTTTTCATAATGTGAGTAGTTCTTACAGAAATCCATTTCAGCATATTGCACTGACAAGATGAGGTTGTTTTGGTTTTTTTATAACTGTTTTGTTCATTAACTTCTAGCTCCCTCTCTCCAAACAGTGGTGCTTGTCTAATTTTTCGTGAATGAATACATCAAAGCTACTTTTTGCAAGATAAATTTGCTAATTTATACGTTATATACTTACGAATTATATATAATGTTTTATTGATAACTTTGTTTCTGTATATTTTGGGGATAAGAATTGTAATATAAGTATATCTTCAGTGGAGTCCTTTGCTGTAGAAAATGCTTCAGGAGTTACGTATTATTTTCTTTATGGATTAAAATTTGTGTTACTGTTGTCATGATTCCTTCGCTGATTTCAACAAACTGATTAAAATCTGTTGATGTTAATCTGGATGTCCTTACAGCCTATATAACTTATATAAGAATTAGATCCCTGATACCTGTGCTATGCACTTTTAAAAAACTCTTCTCAGAAGTTCACTAAAATGTGACTCTGGTGCATTTCATCCTGTCTTTGTGGAAATCCCCTTGCTCACAAGCAGTACCACCTTTTGCCATCTTGGAATACCCTTTCTTTTGGAGTTTCTTTAATAACTCTTAATTCTTTTGTGCTCTAGTTTCTATGTGTTGAACTGAACCTTTTGAAAGTGTAATTATGTCACAAGCAAGTGCAAGCAAAGCCCCACTGCTTTCCTGTCCTAGTCAATGAGAGGCTTGGTTTTATCTGAGGAGCAGAAGAGGTTTAGTGGCTGGCTTGTGCTGCCTACCAGAGTCCCCTGTGCCCTTGAGTTCACTCAGACAAAATTTTAGCACAGGGAAGGGAAGTGAGATGCTCAGATGGACCTGGAAACATGAGCCGTCCCCTTGTTCTTCATCTTGCTTAATGCTTCCAGGTAAGGATAAGCTTTACTGAGGCACTTTGATTTTGGATGAGATTCTTTGTCAAACTCCTCCCAGCACTTTCCATTGGGAATGTCACCAGCTGTTAGTTTTTTGGCTCTTAAGAGATGTCAAGTCTGTAGCATAGCCATCAACTTGCCCTGTGTTGCATATGAAGTGTAGTGAATATTAGTACTTAATTCATTATATGACATTTTCATTTCTTTTCAAGAGCTTTCAAAGAAAAGGAGCTGAATTTAATCTAAAAAATGGATCTTATTAAAGGAGAAATTCTGATTTTTAGCACTATAGGTTCCCCAAACACTACAGTAATTAGCATTCTGTAAGTGCCTGAAATAGAACCAGTCGTCAGGCCCTTAATTTAATATTTTATTGAGTAATGATTTTTGTATTCTAGTGAGGGAGAACACTTCCTCTCCTGCTGGTCAACATAATTCTGCAAAAGGATGTGAATATTCCTTTGATAATACTCATGTTTGTTCTTTAACCCTTCCGTGCTCTTCTGTTTAACACGAAGTGTGCCACCTTCCTATTGTGTGTAGTTTTTGGATTACAGGATTCGGATTTGGCCCTGTGGTTCCGTGAATCATACCCAGACTCTGAATTGTTAGCAAAATATAAATACTTATGTGCATTTATCTGAGATCTTTGAAATAGGGAAGGGAGGAAGTCACAGAAAGAAGATTAGAAGGCCTCCAGCACCATAAATCACCAAATTATCTGGATGCTAACTATAAAAAAGTGTGCTTTTTGCTTCTGACATTATTTTCCCCCCTTCCTTGTATTAAAGAATTAAATTTTGCTGTAGCTGCTTTGTGTAGCCTCCCAGATAGGCTGGGAGGAATTGCCATCGACCTAAAGCAACACGTGGTGCTACAGAGTGCAACCTAACAACTGTACTCCTATCATGCCTACTATACTTATTTTTCCAAGTTCTCAGCAATTTATGCCCAAAAGCAAAACGGAGTTGGTTCAGTAGATGCTACATTTGCATAATTTTAAACTGTAAAATTTAGAGGTGTCTGCTCTTCTTATAATCGGTTTAAGGAATACATAAGTAAAACTAAGCTCTTGGCTTTGGTACCAAGTGGTGGAATACTACCTACCTGGGCACTTACAGCATTCTTAACATTATCTGTGTGTATTAGTTGTTTGTTTAGTCTTTTACATTTCAATTGCAACACACTTAACTTTTAGCCCCAAGGCGTGATGTAATTCCAAGAGAAGATGGGTTCCTTATCACATTTGTTTCCCTAGTTTCTCTTTAACAGTATAGTGTGATATGCTCTGGCAAAAATGTCGCTGCATCCTTATGTCCGTAGTGTTTATTGTACTCCTGAGTCATCAATAACACAAACATAAATTAACATTTGTAATTGACCTTTTCTGAAAACTAGTCAAAAGCAGCTAGTGCTCTGATCCAAGTTTTGGTGTGTCGGGGCCACATTGCATTGTGTACTTTTTTATCTGCTTGTTTTAAAACTAATCTGTGATACTTGGCCTAAAAGAAATAAAATTATTTCTTTCCCTGAGAGCATTGTTAAGCATATCAATAATTTTTAAATAGTTTTTATTTTTTTTGTTGTTGTTACCGGTGTTCCTGTTTGTTTCAGAATTTTGTCTTGCATATCACCAGGTCCAGCAGCACATTCTTTCATTGATTTTTCATCCTGCTTTGTCCTTTATCTCTGCTTGCTTGCTGTTGTTCAAGGGTCGTTTGGTGAAAGGTGCGAGCGTCGTGCAGAGTTTATTTTGGCAAAATGAGTAATGTTGCCATTGATCTGGGTCTGAGCCGACTCTTTCCTTGGGCAGAAGTTCTTAGCTTCAGGTTGTTTCCTTCTTGCAGGCTCTGCTTGAATTGCAGCGTGGAGCCGGTGGTTGAGCTCTACCCGGCACTCTATTAATATGCACAACATGACCGGTTTCGGGGGAAGGTTATTAGAATGCTGGTTTGTATCCTCCAGTGGATGAAATGATGTGTGATTATGAAGTCATCAGGCATGGACCAGTAAGGCTCGAGAGAGCCTCCCCCCCAGGTCCTGGGGGTGCCATTGATTGGTGACCATGTGTTTGTGCCCGATAGACTGTGAAATGGTGTGTTGCTACACGGCTGTGTTGCACCTGCGCCCCACCGAGGTGATTGATTGGTTTGGTCATGTGGAATGTTCCCATCTGGTCTGCAGTAATGTGTTTTTTTTGTTAGCGTTTTTTTCCTTCCTTCCTCTTCTCTCCCATTTCCCCTTCATCCGCAAGCTACGAGTGCTGGCTGGGGAGTCGGAGCAGGCAGTCGCAAAAGGCAGCGCTCGGCTTCGCCTTGAGAACAAAGTGGGGCTGCTGCAAGCGCAGCAAGCGCTGCTCTCATTCCTGCTCAGAGATCAGATAATCTGATGGGGGGGATCATGAGCAGCTCTGCTAAAAAAAAAACCAAACTGGAGGAGGGACAGGATACAACAACCGAACCCCAAAACCTATGTGTCACTGCAGATTTCTTACTGATTTTACAAAAGCACTCTGCTATTGTAATTAGATTACCCAAGTAGCAGTGCATGTGGAAGATCTTATTTAACCTCAGGAAAGTAGTAGTTTATTTATTGAAAAGTACTGATGTTGCACTTTAAATGCCAAGAAATTATTTTAGTTCCTTTAAAAAAAATTCTATGGTTACATTGGGCGGTCTTGTTTGATATTTCTTAATCTCACTCCTTTTTCATAATTGATCTATTCATTCCACTTAATGACTAATTACATATCAGAGCACATCATCAGCAGCATTCATCATTGTAGAATGTAATAATCAATGACATTTCAACAAAGGAAAAAATAAATATGCAAATAAGGACTCATTAACATTTGCATGAGCTGTTTGAATAATCACGTTGCTGACAAGGCTGTAATTAACAGAAATTGATGCTGAGTTCAGTATTTGATAGTGTGTTTTCTCAGCGTTTTATTGTTGTCACTGCGGGGGCTGGAATGAAGTTCTGCTCTACTTGTACCTTGACTTAGGCTTGATGTGATGGGTTGTGCCAGGTAGCAGAGGCTTCTGGGAGTCCTTAATTCATCTGTGACCTACACTTAATGCATAGAAAGATAAATTGCCATATTGCTAATGAAAGATTGTTAAATTCTTGATAATTATATAACAACTGAAGGCAAACCTTCTTTCCAAAGTCAGGAAAACGAAAAATTATTCACCTTTTTTTTTTTTTTAAACTGATAATCCTTTGCATGAGTCAGGCACTTTGAAACTATAGAATATATTATTTGCATTGAAAATTAGGTATTGATGTAGGGTTTTTGGGTTTTTTTGTCTCTTGTTAATCTGGCACACTGTATCAGTGTCAGGAGTCTTGAGCTTTATTGTAATTGAAAATCACTTGCTAAGGAAAATGTTGTGTAATTATGAAATGTACAGTTTCTGTCTCTTCCCCTCCCTTTTTATTATTGCAACTTTACTGCCTCCTCCCTCCTTTTTTTTTCTCTTCTTTTTTTTTTTTTCTCCCCCCAAAGCTTCCTCTTTTTGTCATGGATATCAACTGAAATGCACAAAACACAATAAAGCTGTTTATGTCAGTTTTTTTGGATGACTGTAAGTGCTGATTATAACAAGTTTAAGGAATTTCCTTTGTTGAGTGTGTACCCACGCCATATGGCTCAACATGGAACATTAACTTGACAGGGATAATGGATTGTGGTATATGGAGACAATTTTGCCTGCAGCTTCACTATAACTCATTCTGGTTGGGGATCACAAGTTTATAATATAGGATGCAGCAAACATCCAGATGGATTTACTTTACATAAAAGAGTTGCGTTTCTTTTTATTTCCTGCCTGTAATTGGAAAAAAAAAAGACATTTAAAAAAAGAATTAAAAAGTAGTAAACAAAGAATGGGCTTTATTCAGGGAAGAAAAATCTTAGTGAAACTGTGTATATATGTAGCTGAAGTGTTTTGAATACACTGAAACATGCATAGATGAAGTGTAACTTATACACACGCACAAAATTTTTGAAATAATATCTCAAGTGCTTTCACTTTTCACAATATTTCAGTATAGCTCCAGTTCTAGAAATACATAATGTTCTAGGATAGTGTGAAAAAAGCTATTTAAAACATATATCTGATTTTTACTTACAGGCTGTTTTTGTCATAAGCAAAGTGACCACTTAATTAGCATTGTGGTGCTTTGGTAATGCTCTGATGGTACCCTGGGTTTTTTTTAGGAAAACAATAATCTTTATAAGCTTTTTGTGATACACGCAAAGAAAATACTGCTGAAATAGTTTTACTTCACTCTTTACCTGATATAATAGAAGTGTCTAAATATCTTAGGAGTATAACAAAAGACAGTATGAATCTAATGTGTCCTAGTGATCTGCATGCCCAAGGTAAGTC
Source organism: Dicrurus megarhynchus (assembly GCA_013399195.1). Taxonomy (NCBI): domain Eukaryota; kingdom Metazoa; phylum Chordata; class Aves; order Passeriformes; family Dicruridae; genus Dicrurus; species Dicrurus megarhynchus. Next base: position 426,305 of record VXAD01002804.1, on the reverse strand, counting down.
CTAATTTTACGAATACTCCTGCATCTAAGAGACTTTAAGCACACATAATCCCGTTAAGCATGTATGTAGCTGTTTGAAGGATCAGGGTCATAAATCCATGTTTAGGATTTCAAATAGAGCTACATGAGATGGCTTCAGCATTCCTGTGCACTTGTGATTGAGTTATACTTCAAATAAAATTGGGTGCTTTGCTATCTGAAAAACAGACATCTTTTAGCTATCAGTTTTGGAGATTCTTTTAAAACACTATTTTTTTGAGACACTGTGAATTTTGACCTTCTGTATCCAAAATAGCTGCTGTAATTTTTTTTTTTCTTTGAACCACCATCACATAGGTAAGAATTCATTCATTTTTTTCAATTATCTCTTGAGGTAAGTACCTGAGCAGATGGACAAGACATGGTTCATGGTTGGGGAAGAGAGATACTGGTTGTGATTGTAATAGATACTGTTTGTTTGTCTAGTCTTCCTCCCCTGTTACTGACTTAATAGGTTGACATCACAATTTAGCATCTTTAGATATTATCCAAAGTTTCAGAATGTAAACATCTATAAACAATCTGCATTTGAGAAGGGAGCAATAAAAAGGATCACTAACTATTGACCTATGAAGAATCTGTATTAGTTTAAGATGAGGGGTTTCTTTCAGGTTTTCATGCTGCAAATTATACTTGAAAAAGCTTCTCTATGTTCATTCATCTTCCCCCTGAATGCCTGGCTCTGTGTGTGATAATCACAAACAGGTGGGATTTTACTATGGACTTAGACATTGTTGCTTGTTCTCTTTCTATGAAGTCCCTCATTTGCTACTGCCACTACAGCTACAAAAAGACAGTCTCAGGAAAACACATGGATTTATCTTTAACATTTTTAATACAACTGGCCCATATTTGATGTAAAGGAACAAAAACATCATCTCCAAGATAGCAGTCAGATGGTGGATCTTTAATTAATTGTCTGCTGTTTGGGAAACACTAGGATAGGGAAATGTACACCAGTGTTGCAATAAAGTTGAAGAATTTAAATCTGTAGATAAGAAAATTCTTTCCAGGAGCTGTAAGGGGAGTTGACTATTTCTGCCAGCTTCTGGACTTCTTGTCTCCTTTTAAGCTTCAGAAGGAAAAAAGGAGTCAAACCCTCAGCAAACACTTAATAAAATTGAAATTTTGAAGATAGCATTTTTGTCCTGTATCAGCATTTACTGACGCACCAAAGAACTTCTGCTGGACTCTTATTTGCAAAAGAATGTGAATGTTCTTCCTAGGTTACAGTGATGACTACCTGCAACGTAGATTATACCCCAGTCACTGGAGTTCTGTGAAGTTGTAAGTGCTGTGTTGGCAATAAGAATGTTGCACTCTGTGTGCATGTTTCTTATTCAGGCCCTGGAAAAGCTACAAAAGCAAGCTTCACTTTTTTTCTGATCTTGTAATCTGTAGTGGCCTGTGGGGAGTGCACTGATGATCTACTCTTGTTAGTGGCTTAGTGCAAGGATGTGATAAAAGTCCAGTAAGTTGTCAGTAGAAAGGCCATCAATAGAAATTTATTAAGAGTAAAGCTTGAAAGTGAATTCCACTGGCCTCTGACAGTAAGCTGCTGTAACACTCTTTGATCCTGAAGGGTCTGCTGAATCTCAAGTTGAAGTCAATGGTTTGAGTATAAAGAGCAATGATTTAATTTCTGTTTCACTAATGATTTATTACTAAATATTGCTGCAGCCTTTGGATTACTGTTTTTCTTTATTGAGCTGTATTTCAAGGGACTCGGTGGGAAGGGGAGTCTCGGTCCGTGCCGGTGTAAGGTAGTGCCTCACGCTAGGTGACATTTTCCGTGTGCCGCGTGTGTGGCGCTGCACAGCCGGGGCCGCGGCCGGGAGGGGGCGCTCTGGGCACGGCAGCGGCCGCGCCGCGGGGAGCGGGAACGCGCCAGCACCACCTGCGCCGCCTGGGCCGGCTTCGGCACACCGGGCCGGCTTCGGCACACCAGCACGGCATCGGCACACCGGGCCGCCATCGGCACACCGGGCCGGCTTTGGCACACCAGCACGGCATCGGCACACCGGGCCGGCATCGGCACACCAGGCCGGCTTTGGCACACCAGGCTGACATTGGCACACCGGCATGGCATCGGCACACCGGGCCGGCTTTGGCACACCGGCACGGCATTGGCACACTGGGCCGGCGGCGCTGGGTTCCCTCTGCTCCTCACGTGGCGTGCTGCGAGCCGCCACTTTGTTTTGTTCCTGCCCTTAGAGAAGGTGGATGTATTGCTACTGTATTTTATGGCAAAACTAGAAATTAATTTCTAGCTTAAAATAGCACTTCTGTTAAGTTGCAAACTGGTTATTATTGACTTAGTACTTTTTCAGTATTTCCAGTAATTTTGACGGAATTTCTTAAGAACTACATTACGAGTAGGCTGAGATGATGTGTCTTCCTGTGACAGATTTCTCTGTGATCTGCTTGCAGTCCCCCATCAGTCTCCTAAGTGTGTAGTTCATATGAGCAGTCCCTGCTGAATTTAGTCCATTTGTATACTTGGAAGTATATATGTGCTTAGTTGCTTTACTGTATTCATGCCTAAACCTACTTCTAATAAATGTGGAGTATTGATTAGGTCCTGTTTTCAATGGGACCTTCAGAATCGAAGCAATGGGATTAAGTCAGTGTTTGTTTAACAGTGGTGTGGTGACCAGTGTGAAAAGAGGAGTGACCATATACTTAAACTGAATCTCAAACAGACGAAAAGTTAACTAATATGGGCCAGGATGAAACTATTAGCAAGTGGAAGTCTTGCATCTTGCCCTGAAACAGAAGACTGTCTCTTAAAATATCTTTGTTCTAAAGAGACATGCACGCTTTAATGCTCCTTTTGGGGAGGGAAGCAGTTCTGAAAGCTCAGTACCATTCCTTGTCTCTGGACTGCCATGTGACTTTCTCCATGTACCAGTTTTAAAATGGTCCCTGTAATTTTTCTTCAACAGCTCACTTGAAGCGAGTTGCAATTGTATCAAGGAGCAAAGTTTAAAGTTCTTTGGCCAAAAATTTCTTTTGAACTGTGGGGGCAGATGCTACTGTTACCAAAACTGTGTTTCTGGTTATGTACTTTGTTCGGTAATTTGGAAGACTTAGCATTAGTATCATTACTTACAGAATTGAATAACTTTTCATTTCAAGACAGAACAGCAGCAGGATTTGAAATGTTTGAGTTTGGCAAGAAAGGGCTTGTCTGTAAAACAATGAAATTGCGTTGGGGAAATACAGTGCCTCTGTTCAGCTGGGGCAGGCTGAGGTACATTGCGAGCTGTTGTGAGCTGCAGCTGCATTTACCATCAAACACTGAGCTGGTGCCGATGAATGTTTTGTTTTTAGTGTCATGGAAACTGTGAGCCAAAGAATGGATATTCTATTCATCTGGGAAAATAGCAGTTCACTGCATAAAACATCAGTTGCTTCCAAAGCAGTTCTTAAAATAGACTTTGTGAATATAACCCTAGAAGTAAAAGTGCAGCAATTTAAATGACCTCAGTACTACTTTGGTTTTTTTAAATTAGAATATATGTGTGAATTAAATAAACATAGAAGTAGTGAAATTTCAAGGTACAACTGTGGCATAGAACTCCTACAGTGATTCCTTGTTTTACTTTATTATGCAGTATTTAATTCAAAAAATGGAGAAACCCAGACATTTCAATATCAGTCTTAATAATTTCTGTGATTCTGCTTCAAATGGCTTGCTCAAAGAAGGATAGTTTTGTCATCATTCAGTATCATTTACTGTTTCATACAGCATAGTGCAAATCATAAACTCATTACAGAGATTGGATATCCAAGAGAGTGCTCTCATGGGCAAAGAAGGAAAGAGGTATGGAACAGTGCTGTGTGTGTTTTTAAATGCATGAGCATTTTTGTAGAGCCAGTATGTAGCGAATAATTAAGAGACTTAATTCAGTTGAATTGGAAAGCTTAAACTTGTTTCACTGAATTTTGATGTTAAGGGAAGAGTAAATGTGAGAGGTAAAGAGAAACCAATACAGAAAAATAGATATACAAAGTTGTTGCAAAAGGAAGCTGAAGAAATTGGAAGTAATTTGACCTGATGGAAGTTGGGGGGAGAATTGCCAGTTGCAAGATTTCAGAATCCTGGATTCTGGAATGGATGTAATACTAGTTAAAAGAAAGGAACCTTTTCATCCAGGGAAAGCAGTGGGATTCTTTCTGTTTATTGCTCTCTAGCTTAGGGTTGGTTGGTGTTTGTGGGCTGGTGAGGTTTTGTTTTAATGGGGGTTTGGAAATGAGATGCAATATTTTTGACCTGGTGTAAGGCATGCTGAGCAGAGGTGGATGGTCACTGCCCTGCCCATGCTGTCTCATGTGCAGCTGCCCCTTCAGACCACCAGTCCTTCTCCACACATCTGTACCCCAACCTGCCCTGGTGCAAGGGGCTGCTCCATGCCAGGTGCGGAACGTTACATTTGTTATGGCTGAATTTTATGAGGTTCCTGTTGGCCCAATCCTCTAGATTGTTTCTATTCCTCTGAATGGTGGTCCTGCCTTCAGGTATACCAACTGCACCTCTGAAACTGGGGTCTGTGCAAACTCTTTTAGGGTGTGCTCTGTGTTTTCCTCCAGGCTGATAAAGACATTAAGCAAGTAAGGTTCCATACACACTGTAAAGTTGGTAATAACAGAATTACAGATGCAGGGAGAGTGATAAAAAAATTAATTTAAGTTGAAAAATCTGCATGAGGAGTAAAATAGGTGCTTCAGGTGCTGAGACTTAGATGAGTTACTCAGTACAGGATCAAGAAAAGCGTTTTCTAAGTGTTTATGACTTTGATATCAAGAGCTAATGTGTAGTTGAAAGCTTACAGCAGAGATAACAGCTAGGTATGAAATGGGAAATGTCTTTGAAATTAATCCTTGTTTCTGTATAAAAGGCTTCCACAATAATATGTGAACTCTACAGTACCTGTTCTGTAGTCCGGGGAGTTGAAGTATAAGCAGTAAAATAGATAAAAAGATACAAAGCCCATATGGTTTTACTTTCATTCATTAATACTGTTTAGGCTTAGAAGGAAGATTTTCAGTCTGCAATACTTTCAGGTGCCATAACCACATATCCTTAACACCAAGGTGGACATTTGGCATTTTCTAGTGAATGCCTCAGAAGGTTTCCTGTGGGATTTGCCAAGGCCAGTAGGCCTTTTGCAGAGCTCTGAGGCAGGCCAATAGGAAAAGTTAGGATAATGGAGGAACATGAAAAGTTTCTGTAGCTGCCACCCTCCTCCTGAAGGGTACATCCAGGTCCTGGCTGCAGGGCCTTGTCTCAGTCCCGCAGATATCCATCTGCACTTGGCTGAGGCGGTTTGCTTCCTTAAGTGCAGTTCAGAGCACTCCACCGACCTGTCTTCATTTGTTTCAATCTGCCAACAAGCTCTGAATTTCCAGTAACACATTTAGATTCACAAGCTAATCCTTTTAAAAAAAAAAAAAAAAGAAAAAAAGGACTAAATCTAGGGGCAAGGTTTGAGTCATGTTGATGTTTCCAGTTGCATTTAAAACATTGTCTGGTGCCCAGCTTTTACTCCCTTAGTGTATTATTATTTTAATAGCGTAATAAGGTTATTCCTTTAAATTATTCTTTTAAAATGTATCCTTTTATTGTCAGTTTATCAATGCACATAGCTTACAAAAATCAGGTACATTGGTAGTGTACTGTGCCACCTTACAGTGAAAAAACACACCTTTCCCACAAATTCAGGTTGAAGAGCATTACTATTAGCCTACTAATCCTTTATTAATAAAATTCCATTTTGGTCATGTCATTAGTTATGATTTGCTATCAGAACAATAAATTGTTTGTGTAATCCTATTTGCTTCTTTTAAATATTGTACAAAATGAACTTTCTTCCGGAGATCTTGCACTTTATGAATATTCTAAGACTTAGTAAAAACCAGTCTTAATATCTGAGAAAACCTCTTGGTTTATATATATTTGAAAAAAAAGAAATGTAATCCTTTTGGAGTCAGGTTACCTCAATCTGCTGATACAGATGTGCAGAGTGTTAGCAATTGCTTTTACATTCTCCTTGCTGTTGAAATAGAAAGTATTTCATCATTCTTATTCATATTACCATTTCTATAAAATAATTACCAATATTGCAGTGAGTGTTCCTTTTGTTCTTAACACGCTGAAGAAAAGTGTTTTCCTTATCTGCCTTAGGTCATTTAAAGCCTCTGGAAAGCATGTGTAACCAAGCAGAGAGGTAGTATTTATTGATATATGATGTTTTATTCTTTAGTTCACTGAGCAGCTCCCCATGTTCCATGGTGTTTTTAAACCTGAGACTTATGATCACCTTGACTATGTCTGGACTTGGGTTATCACTCTTAATGTTTCTTCAGTTGCGTTCCCACACCTGTTATTATCTCTTATAAACACTGTGACTTAAAGCTCCAGTATTCATCCTTGAGGTGCCTTGGCAGTAAGCTATTGGTGCTTTCATGAATACACGGAGATGTGAGGTGCCTACAGATGAGGGATGGTTTAGAGAGTTCTGTATTTGTTGAGTGGTTTTTGGTAGATAGTTAAAAGTTCATTCTGTGTGTAGCTCCAATAGCAGTTTACATTTCTGCAGACAGTGATGTTCTCTTGTGCAGTTATTGTCAGTGGTTCAGGGCTTGGGAGGATTGCTTTCAATTTTTGGACGGTCTTAAGTCCTATACTGTAAATACTGCTTTTGTACTAAAATAAGAACACCTATTTTAAGCTCTTAGCATTTTAAGTATTTTGCATTAATCTAGACTATCTAATTATTCTTCATGGGGTTTCTGTTTCACATTCTTTTGGCTCGATGTGCCTTCATATAATGCATGCGAATAGTCAGGAGTTTCCAGCCCCCGAACAGGAGATGGCTCCTTTCAGGCACCGTCTCCTGAGGATTTCCCCTCCTATTTTAACAGGTAACTTGATTATTCTGTGCTGCCTGTGGGAACTGTTTCTAGAAGAAGTAATATTCAGAAAACACTTAACATGTTGTTTTGTCTTCCAATATATGTTTTAGCATCTAATGTGTGTTTGGGGTTTGGTTTTCTGTGTTGTTTTTCTGTGTTGTTTGGTTCTTTGGGTGGTTTGGTCAGGTTTTTTGGGGTTTTTTTTCTGTTGGTGGTTATTGGTTTTTTTTCTTCAGTCTAACAGCTACTGCTAGTTTGGAGCCCACAGTCTGGGAATTCCTGTTTTACAAACCTCTGTCTGTGCAATTGAGATGGTTGTGAAGGGTGAAGTTAGAAAAAGTTATGCAAGTCATTCAAATAAGAACTGTCAGAAGTGGTGTACAACAGAGGACTATTGTATGCATTTGCCTTATGGAAGATGATTATAAATGTTTGTTGTGTTTGTGCCTGTGTTTATACAGAAAATGGGCAAGGGGGGAGTCTTTCTTTGTTGACAAGCTGACTTTTCACATTTAATGAGAATTAATAGATCTTGGATAGTGAGAGAACCTGTAGATATCTGCAGAATTTATTTTTTTGTGTGTATATATATATGAAGTAATCTAGCAATTTGTAGTAAGTAGTGTCACCAAAATAATCTTTTAATTGAAAACAGGTGTAGCATTTTGTTATAAAGTGTGGATTCTCTATTCATTTCCAATTAAAAAATCCTCTTGACTTTAGACTTAAGAGTGTAATTGATGTTCAAAGTAATTTTTGTCCTTAGATCTGGGACAAATACACACTAGGAGAGCAAGGGATGCTTTTCACATTAACTATAAGTAGCAACTTCGTTAGTTACTTGAGAATTTTAACTAAATCCCTTGGGGATGAGGTGGGGAAGATGGCAAAAGGAGAAATATTTTAATAGACAAAGTGAAGACACTTGGATACTCTAGAAAAACATGGGATGGCTAGGTGAAGTAAGTAAATGTATATGACAAATGCCAACAGTGTGGAATGTTTGTGTGTTCATATGCAAATTCACTTTGGTTATTGTTTTCTGCATATTCAATATTCCCGATTTCCCTCATTTTTAGTATATTTTTAATCTGTTTCTCACTGGATGTTCCCTCTACGTGTAACACATATTAATGGGTTAATAGAGTGTTAACATTATTTATGGTAAGGTTAGCCTGGGGTAGACATACTAGTGGAGAATTTGAAACTACATGAAACAGCTATTCAGGAACTCTTTGGATCTCAGATACTTGCCCACATATGCTTGGGGGAGGAAGAGAAGAAAGTTCTTTCTTCAGGTTTGTACTCCCTTCCCTCAGTTACTGCTGTGCATTCTTCCTGCCAGCGACTTCAGTGCCTTTTAGCCTTGCAAACATTTGATTTGTTATTCAGCACAGTGTAAACCTGCTAAGTGGAGGGACAGGAATAGTACTGAGGAAGGAGCCCTCATGGATCAGCCTCTGTTGGAATAGAAATGTTCTTAGTTTGACATGAGCATATAAATTACAAGTTCATAGGGTCAATCCAAATATAATGTGGAATTTAGTCCACCCTTACCTCCTGTGTATTTGAAGTACATAAGAACATTAATAAATTGTTTTTATAGCACAAGATCTGTGCAGTGATCTGCAAACTGACAAAATACTCCATCTTTTCTTAGATGTACTTACAAATCAATGGGATGGATGTGTCAAAGGCATGTCTTTGAGAAGCAGGTTCTTTAATACCTCTTCACACACTGACATTATTTTTTAAAAAAATATTGTGTTAAAGAAGTTGTGAGAAATCCCTTGACTTCTGTGTTTAACATCTTTATAAATATACTCTGAAATTTATTGCCTGGCTGGTTCAATCAGTAGAATTTTCACAGTGAAAGGCATCTGCAAATGCTGACACAACTGTAAATATAAAAACTTCTGATCTTTAGAGTCTTTGGAAAAGAAACTGAATATTTTTTCCAGATCCTCTTGTCCAAATGTCAACAAAAGCCATAATTCAATATTTGTTCCTAAATTGCAAAAGTTATAATAGGAGGTTGATTACAGGTACTTCCATCTTCAAAATTTCACATTTTGGATTATTTGAATGTGAAAAGCGGTTCTTGCCCCAAATAAGTAATAGGACTAGATAACAGAAGTATAATGCTGTCTTCTTACAAATGAGAATTTCAGGCATGGAGAATCCTCGGAGATTCCTGGCAGACCTGAGATTGGACTGTTAAATCTCATAAATCTCATTCAAAACCATAGACTTTTACTTCTTGACAATCATCACTTTTGTAGGGTCCTGGTCTTTCAAAATTTTGGCCAAAAAAAGGAGGAGGGAGCAAATCTGTAGTGTTAAAACCAAGTTTTCCTTAAACATTTACTTCTGCTGTCTGGGAAAATTGGTCTTAGATGATGTCACAGTATGGGGAAAAATACTCCAACATTTTTTCACTAATTGCAGTCTGTACTTACCATCTTTATGATGAGCTGTATAGACTGCATTGCTGATCAACACCTGGGCATGGCATTTCTGGCTAAGTACATTTGTAGTTTTTCTTCTGTTCTATTACTTTATTACAATTTTTCCAGTAATATGATTTTATTGTGTATTAAACTTAAGGTTAAAAATTTGTCCTACAAGTTCGCAGACATTCTGTATTGTGTAGGTTTGACTGCTTTGTTGAAAGGTATGAGTGTGGATGAGTTTGCAAGACTTAGAGGGATATTGACTGGGGAAGCTGCTTGCAGTCAGAAGACTGAGCTAAGATGGACCGTGTGATGAGATAAAGGCTAGGTTAGGAAAGTGATTACGACTGGGGACCTGCTAATCACTGACCTCTGTAGGGATCCTGTAGTTTATCACTAATCTCACTTGCACTTGGCATTTTCCTGTGTTGCTGCTACATTGTTCATAGCTGAGTGAGTAATTTGGCTTGGGATGAACAGGAGGAGGGTGCTGCAAGTCCAGCAGCTGCACTTGTTGGCACTGGGTTGTTAAACATCCTTAGTGCAGCCAGCAGCATGCTTGGCACATATCAGCCAATAATACTTAAACATTGTCATGAAGAGAACAGGAGGTCATTTGTTTTAAGCCATTTCTTCAAATTGTGTTGCTCCAGATCTGTTTCATTTCCAGGAGTTCTGGTCTCAAGTATCATAAGGAAAAATGTATGTTGCATTTTGATATGTATTCACAATATATACATGTGGGCATTATAGATCTTTTAAATGCTAGAGGGAAGCTACTAAAACTGTGACAGCCTCAATTAATGAGTAGGCTATATAGCAGTAGAAAAGGAAGAAATTATTCCTCTGCTGCTGTGGGAAATGTATGGATATATAGTAAAAATTTTTATGGCTGCATGTGTCAGTCTTGCCTCAATGAAGGCAACACACCAAGTCCTAGGAGCAGGGATGGATTTAATCAAACATAATTTTTTTTTCCACTGTACTGAATAATTGCTAAATAAGATTTTTTAATGCCAACAAAATTTTAAAAAATAAAGAGCGGACCGGCAAGAATCTTATTCTATGAACTTTGTGTACTTTCTACTTCATGGTAATTTGGAAAGCAATATTGATTAGTAGAAAAATGTCTTTGTTGAAGGTTTTTCTTGCATCTTTTGTATGTGCCTGTCGGTGTAGCTTGTGCAGCTTGTTCCTTGATACATTGGATCTGCATATGAAAAATTATTTGAATGTATTCATTCTGTGGGTAACAAAGACACATACTTTACTGTATATGGAGGGGGAGAAAGCAGTATAAAAATTGATTTCTAGCTGAATTACCAACACCATTTTAATAACTTGAAAAGAAAAATAAATTCTCTAAGTTGTCAACAATGTTTTGTTATAAACTGACTTTTGGGTAGGCTATCTGTAGGGACCAGTTAAAAGTGTTATATCAGTGATGAAATGATGTTTAGGAACTGTAAAAACATGCTTCAGTATTCACTTGGATTCTCTGTACAAGTAGGGCAGACATACTTCATGTCTGACAAACAGAGCAGCTGCCAGCTGTGGTCACTATAGCATTCATACTGGATGATAAACATTGCTTCATTAAAAGATGTCGTTGCTTTCTATATTGCCAACCAAACAAATTCTTAGCAATGCACAGAAAGTACTTCAGTCTGTAAAGGGTTAATTCTGTGGGAATTGAAATAATTTTTTGAGAGTTCTGTCATCTTCTCATAAGCCAAGCATTATCTAGCAGTGGGAAAAGGCTGTTTTATACTGGCAGGCATTTATAGCACATTCACTGAAGTAGTCCTCAACTGAGTTAATGTAGTGCTGTTTTCAGCTCACTATCACTTTGCATCTTGCTGTTTCAGTTCGTTCTGTGTTAAGAGTATTTAGGCTGCACAGCTGTTATGCATATAGATGTATTGTGGAAGACAATTCCTCTTGTGGTATTCAAAGGCTATATTAAGTTGTGAGCATATCACATTTAGACTAGTGATTGCAAGAGAAAAAAATTATTTACTAAATGCCTATTAATGTTTGAATTGATAGAGAATGTGTCAAGGTTTTAAATTTACACAGTTGGGAAGAATTTGTGGTTCAAAATGCCCAGTGGGATTTTCTTGGTTGGGTTACTTTTAACTCCATAGTCCCTGAACTTTAAGCCTGTTAGGTGGTGACTAGGTCCTTGAAGTTTTTCCTGATAAAAACACATGAAAATTAAAAAAAAAACCAACCCCATAGCCCAATAAAACACATTAATTCCAAGTTATTAAAAGATTCAAATGCCTTGTGAATAGACCTGTGCAGATGTAAAATTTTTGCATATAACTAACACAATTGTTTTTAAATGTCTATTGCTTTATTCCAAACCTGCTTGGAATGCACAACTCTGGTATATAGAGCCACTAGTACGTAACCTGAAGAAAAGTTTACCATGATGCTACTTTGTAAGCAAGATGTAGATTTTGCTTCTAAAATGACAGAATCTAACTTTTTTGTTGTGTGAAAATAAAATCAGATCTGAAGAGGAAATAAACTCCATCTGGGCATCTGCTTTACCTTCCCAGCTGGTATGTTTGCACGCTACCTTACATCCATGTCTACACAAACCTGTCCAAATGAAAGTGTTCAATGAGGATTTTTTAATTTATAGTGTTTTTTACAGACTCCTCTCCTTCTTCTAATTAATGTCGGGTGCCATAGCGAGTTTCCTAATGTCCCCAAAATGCTGAGCATTAGTGTTTCTGAATTTCCAGCTGTAATGCAAAAGAGACTACTGCTATCTGTGTACTGAGCACTGACTGAGACAAGACCTGAGAGAGGGTGTAACAGACTCAACTGCAAGTCTTGTGGGGTAAACCTGCAAGTTATTTCAGGATCTGCTTTGGCTCTCGGTCCCACTGTATTTTTAAAGTTTGCGTTCTCATAAGCACTGGGACTCCAGTAGGTTTGGGTTTTACTGTAACTGCTATGTTTTTATGCTCTTCTGTCAATCTGTAGAGAGTATGAGTAAATAAGAAAGGTATTTCATAAGCTAAAAACCAACAAAGGGATTCTCCTTTGGTATATTTGGCCATGTGTATGAACTTTATTGGATGCTAGAGACTGCCCATGCATTGATCAGAGAGTGTGTATGGGACCTACCTGCTTGTAAACCAACGAGGAAACTTAACATTACCCACCTTTCAAATACTTGTGAAGCGTTGCTAAGTATTTTCTCTTTCTATTGATAAATAAACATTACCTGTGACATTCAGTTACAAAGGTTTAAATAGTGAGATTAGCATTGTGCCTAGACTGGAGCAGCTGAAGTGTGCTGAAATGACAACAGGCAGTTTGAAATCTGTACTCTGTCACCTTTCCATTGTGTTGGTAGTGAAGTGCTATGGCCAGACAGCATGATGCTGGGAAACCTTGATGTTTTCTCACTGAAGCTTCAGTGAACTCCTGTAATGTGCTCTAATGGTGCCAAGGCTTGCTCACCTCTGTCCCATCCTTGTGCTGTGCTAATATGGTGATGAAGTTGCTGACATTGTTCTTGTCCCACATGAGGGGGCCACTCTTTCCTGTTTCAGTGGGCATCTATCCCAGAAACTTGTTTTTGCAAACAAGAGAATCATATTTTTCATAGTTTCTGATAACACTTCCTAAGGACCGTACCTTTTTGATTCTCAGCAAGACCATGGGGTGCAGTTCCATAGTTTGAGAGAGAACCAGGAGTAGGGCTTGAGTGTGGGCTCAATGTGTGTTGCTATAGTGTGTGCCTGTTGATTTTTGGTGTTTAAAAAATGTGTACCTTTAACATTGTGATACTATTGCAAATTTGAGAGTCCTGTCTAAGTGCTTGCACTGGGAATGTGTTTGGGACACTATCTATGAAAGGCACCCTCTCATAGCTGATGCTGGGTTGTTTTCCAAAACCCTTCATTGAAAAACTGAGGCATTTGAACACAGGTTAAATGTTAATTTGCTCCAGCTAATTTTTGATAAATATTTACGCACTACAGCATCAGAAAGCCTTGACTTTTCCTGGTCACTTCTCAGAACCAAATTTACTATAGATTGGGCTGTTCTAGTAAGCTTTTCTCCTTTAATATGAATCTGCCATACTTTAAAAAATATAACATTTAAATAACATGATTTTATGCATTCTTATCTAACAATTTCTTGCTTGCTACACAAACCATAATTTACATCATAATTTTTCTAGCCTGTGTAATTGACTCTTGTACAAATATTTGTTTTAAAGCCTGCCTGGAATACTGCATACTTCAGTCAAAGTTGTTTATCATGTGATACGAGATTCTAATTTTCTGGAAAGAAAATGCTGAGTCTGGTTTAATATGAACAGCATGATTCATCCTACTCCTTATAATTTTGCATGCTAGGTATTTTATTTGCTTGGTGCTTGATAGTTGTTAGAGGCAAATTGCTTCGGCAGAAAAATGTTAAATTTTTTCCTCCCTTTGTTACAGCAGAGCTGCCATTTTTCAAGCAAACTATTGTTGACCATACCATTGCTAGTTATCAAGATTATAATCTTGCAGAGATGTGGTTCCAAGAGATTCAGACTTCTTCTTCCTCCCTGCTTACACAAGATGCACTTTTAAAATGACCAAAAAGCACACTTTATATACTCCTCTTATGAAATTATATTTAGGAATTTTTGGTAGTAAGAGAGAAAAATCAGAAAAAGCAAAGGAAGTCTTATTCTTGCAGTGCAATTGCAATATCATGGAGCTATTTATCCCTGAAATGGGAATGTGGAAGAAAGGCTACTTTCTCTTCTTATTAGGACAGGATAACACACACATTGTTTGCAAAGGGAATGCCTAGTTGGGTGAGATAGCATTAATTTTCAAATGGGTAGATCTGGTTAATTCATGCTTGCTTTTGGGTAAGACTCTGAGTGGTGGTAGAGGGTTTTTCTGAGTCCTAACTGGGTCGTAATTAGGGCAGGCACATGCACTTGGTGTTTTCTGTTACGCACGTATTTGATGAATGTCTGATGCTTGGCATTGTTCAGTGGGCTTCTAGTCAAGATTTTTTTCAAGGTGTTGATTCTGATCTCTGCTGGAGAACTTGCACACTGAGTTTTAATATACAAATATGCCATTTTGGTGGCATACCTAACAAATACAGCTCTAAGTTTTCCTGGAACTGGCAAACCCATTGCTACTATCTTGTGATCTCAGACAGCAACATCAGAAGGCAGCCACTCTGCATGAGGCACAATGTTCTGGATGTGCTACTTACAGGCAAAGATTGCATATGTGGCAAAAAATATATATGTTTTGCTGTCTTGCCCAGTTGTCTCGCTTGAGTTTTGTACCTGCTGATCATTAAACATTAATGTTAACATGTACATTAAACAAAAAGATATTTAAAGATTTACGGGTGAGTGTCGAGCTGAATGAATCAGCCGTGGTTTAAGGTTGGCGTGAGTTTTACTGTTCTGAATGAAGTTTTTGTTTGCTTTTCATGTGGTTTTATTTTATTGCTCAGTATATTCATTGTCTAAGATGGATACCAGCTAAGTGTTAGTTTCATGCAGGAAGGAGAAATGTCTAAAAGTGTCTCTACCTTTGCTTGTTGATAATGGAAATGAAAATGTACCTTTGCCTTTTGTATTTAAACATACTGATAGGAGTATTTTATAGTATCTGACTGGTTACAAGAGGAATTTAATTAGGTAAATATGTAATCTATTATTGTAGTGTTGTTTGAGTGTGTTAAACACAGATGTATAAAAACCTGATTTTATTCATGCAACTTGATGTTTGTAAATTTACTATGATGTGAATAGATTTTCTGAATTGCATCTATAAGGACAACTGATGTGGATGTCTAGGGGATTTTAAAAATAACCAAATTTTAAATTTCTTTCTTTTATAGGAAAAACCTCAGACAGAGGTCCATTTCCACTGTATGGTAGAGATACAGGCTTACCAGGCTGTCAAGTAAGTACAGAGTCTCTTCATTTTAGAGTGATGGTTTCCTTCATGTGATTTCTAATGAGCCAGAATAAGCATACTTTGATCACTGTTTAAAAGTCTGTTTTGAATGTACAGGAAGTTTGACTGTTTGAAAAGTATAATTAACATGTGATTACATTCGGTGTCTGTTGATAAAGATTTAAATAATTAATATGTTTATAATTCTAAGATACTACTTTATTTTCTCAAAGAGGAATCTTTCTTTAATTTTACTGTAGGTTGACTATTTCCTTTGAACTGATATTTTCAGGAGTGTCTTTCTTCTGGAGGATAAAATTTAACATATGAGTTTGACATCTTGGTTTTTAGTCTTTTAACTAGTAGCTTGGGAAGTGTGAATGGGCAGCATCATGTGGCAATGCTTCCCCTGTTAAGAAAGGATCATTCTTACAGCCTTTACTACTTCTCTGCAACGCAGATGTGGCAAACAAAGACCCATTTGTAGCTATATGGGTGAGCTTTCAGTAAAATTCTCCCAAAAAGCAGTATAGCTCTTTACCTTAGAGTTATGGGCGTCACATTATTGCCAGTCTAAACAGTAAAACATTGTATTGGTGTTGTTACTATTGCTGAAATAACTCTGTATGTACTGTATTTAAGTGTAATAACTTAAACTTGACATTAGTTTGGAAGTAAATTACTTTCCACAGTACTCTTTCATTAAGTTAATGTGTTGTATTGGAAAATGGTTTTATATGAACTTCGCATAAAATTCCGTTCTACTTTCCAGTAATGAGTGTAATTTCTGTTGTTTGGTTTCTCAGTGAGGAAAATCCTTTTATATCTCTACATATTTAGGATTGTTTCTATCTAGTATCATTTAATATTAATTTTTACATATAGCTATTTTAAACATAGAATCTTATACATATTTGTTTCTATTAACATCACTTTTAGTTCTGTTTACCACTTTGATAAGCTTTCTACTATTTAATCTCCCTCAGTTTCTTTTTATTTAAAATTTTTAGTATGTGAGGAGAATGTTACTGTTGGTAAATCTGTATTGGTTTTATATTCAGGATAATAAAAAGTGAACATAGAGTTAACCTTCAATTAAATTTTAATTCCATTAAATTCATGTGATAAATTACAGTTTGTATTTTATTTTGGTCTTTGTCAGGTAAATCTGACAGCATTTGAATTCATTTTACTTGGAATGTGGTGGGATTTCTGAATCTTTAGAGTTTTTTTGGTTTTTGCAAATGGCACGGTAGTGCTTGAAATACAGCTCTCATTGCAGCTCCAGTGTTTGAAATCTGTCATGTGATCTGAAAAGTGATCATGAGAGGTCATTACAATCCAAATGAAGAATTGGCTGCATTGTCCCTTACAGAAGCTTCATGTGGTCAGTTCTCAAAAAAGTCTGGAGATGGAAGAGACTGCATGACCACTCTGGGTCTTATTTTCCACTACTTAAGTGTAATTAGTCTTAAAAAGTTTCCCTGGTTCCTTATCTAAGCATCATTGCAATTAAAGTAGCTAACTCTTGTCCTACAGACAGTGGACATGGAGAAGAATCTATTCTCTTTTAAGTCTGTAGAGGCTGGAAAAACCATTAGATGATTAAGATGATAAGGAGTCCTTAGAAAAGATACGACATCACTGCAGTTAATTTTTACATGGGCGTGTGTATGCAGGTATATTTTAGCAGCGGACATGTAACAGGTTCTATCTCAGACTGAAATATTAGTAGAAAAGCTTATGCTTTGCTCTGAATGTTCTCCAGTAGATTCACAACCCTAGGGAATTCCAGTGTTTTAAATGAGGTCAAATAGCTCACCTAGGGCCTTACCACTACAGCAAAAAGAAATTTCCTGGATCTTTCAGGCAATACTGTGAATTTTTTCTGTGTGGTATTCGCCTATTTTCCTAACAAATCTCCAGTCTCAGCTACATATTACAATCGTGGTGATCTAAAATTTCCCAATACCTTTTTATGGTAATGCTGGCTAGCTTGTTATTCCTCACCCTGTATTTTTCAGTTTACAGGTTCCGTGTACAAAAATGTATTTACTTTTTTAACACGTTCCTTCTACCATCTCTAAATTTGTCAGTGCAGTTTTGAATTCCAGGCTTGCACTGCATTTGTAGATCCTTATGGGTTATTTGCTTTGTGAATTTAGTAAATGTAGTCTTCATTTTTCATCCAAGTCACTAATTAAGAGGTGGAATGATGCCCAAAACAGACGCCTGCAAAGTCTCAGTTAATACATTCACCCACTGTTGATCATAAACTCTTAGCTGTTTTTTAATCAGCTTTGCTCTGTATTCAGCATTAGTTTTAGTTGTCCTTGGTTCCTTAGTTCACCTGTGAAATGTGGAATTGGTAAAAGCCTTATTAAAACACCTCTTATGCAATTTGAGAAGGAAATTAATTTTACATACTGTATTCCAGCTGAATCAGTATCACTTCTTCATTATCTTCTGACATTTGCAGTCTATTTCTTCCAGTATTCTTCAAAAAAAAAAGGAAATTTAGGTTGCTGAGGAATTACAAGCCACTACTTTTCTTCCTCTCTGAAACCAACCAACCCCATTCTTTTCTAGTCTCTGCTCTGAACCAGGAGTTCTTCAAGGACAGTGGCTAAGGTTTCTGAAATGGTAAAATGGCAAGAGCCAGTCAGTCTCCTGAGTGTGTTATTGGGTATAAATGAATTGAAAATACCTAACTTCTCCAAATCCATCCACACTTAAATCCATCCTTCTTCTACCTCCTTTCCTTATGTTGCTTGTGTAAAGGGTATTAATAACCTGGTATGGAAGTGGGAGGAGTTGTAAGTTTTACTTTATGTTGAGTTTACAGAAGGCTGCAATGAAAATTTTCAAGACCACTGTAAACTGCAATGTTTCAGACTCTTAGTATCATTCTCACCTTTTACTGAAAATAATCTAAGCCGTGATTTGTAGGGATTGTTTGCTACCTACAGGCTTTATATTTAGGCTGTAGGAGTTGAGGTGTGATTGATTTTCAGTGTAGCTTAAGAACCTGAGCAATTTAGGTAATGGAATCCGATTCAGCTGTAACATTTAGTCACAAGAACGTAAATATGGCTAATTTGCGAGTATTTTATTAGCAGGAAGTGCTGGTTTTCATGTTTTCTTTCCATCAGGTGTTTTAAGCGAGCCAAAAAGGAGCATCCAAAAGTATATAGACTCTAAGGGGATAGATAAGATGACAAATTGAGGCTTATGCAGAGCTGATGTAGATGAACGTAAAAAATTTTTACCTGAAGAAAGAATTGACAGCTTTTAGAAGAAATATTAAAAACTCTATTTTGCTGTCAGAATGAAATGCAATGCTACATGATTTGACACAAAGTCTCTTTTTTGTGACTTTGAATTGGAGGGAGTGTGGTGGTTTGTGATTTTTGAGGGGACTCCACCATTCCTGTTGGCCATGTAAATGCAGTTTTGGGAAGGGCTTCTTTTCACAAATTATAAATCAGGTAAAGGTTAAATTTTCAGAAAGCTTCTTGTAATAAAAAAGATTTTATTTACATTTGTGTGATTTAGTACTGAAAACAGTAGCTTATGTAAAAGAAACAAGATTAGACTTCAGATATTGAATTCACGACTCCTATTTCCAATATCATCAAAAAGGTCCCCAGCTGTCACTGCACATTGGTTTGACAGGTCTGAGCTCAAAGAAAGCTAGGGGTCTGCACTATTTTTAAAGCGAAATTGAGTTAAATGTGCAGTACATGTGTAGCTGTTAGACTAATTCTTCTAATTGTTTGTGTGGGTCTTCACAGAAGGTAACTTCATCCCCAGGAGCCCATGAGTGCCCTGGATAATTGGCAGGTGAGATGCTCCTTTAGCCTCACAGTGCCTGTTCTCATGTGCCTGGCACAGTCTCTTCCCACAGGCCTCACTAGGCTCAAGATAGTAAATTGTTGGTGACTATTCCCTTAATGTTCTATTTTCATTCTAAATCGTGCATGACAAATAGACATGATGGATTTTTTGATGTGTGGAGATAACACGTTTATCCTCCCTTCATAATAATTTGAAGGCTACACACTGTCCTGTGTTTGGGAAAAGAGGTAGAATCAAGTGCTGAATGTAATGGATGCTAGGCAGGAATAAAAAGGCATTCACTACTTGTGGTTTGAAGTGTGGCCTTCCTGTAAAGAGTCATATCTTAATTTACTCAATTTTTCTTACTCATTAATCTCTATGGTCTATATGATGATGGGACACTTCAGAAGTTATAAAACCCATTTAGAAAAAACTGCTGCAGATAAAACTGTAGAATGCATGAATGCTGGAAGGAGCTACGGATTGAATTTACTAAATACATTTCACTTAGACTATGTACAATCCAAGATATATATATATAAAATAATGTATAAAATATACACTACTCTATAGTACATGATATATATATACACATTGTATGAAATATATAGCACTACGCTGAGAACATATGGTCAATCTATATGATACTGTGTATGCTACATATATTTTATTTAGTGCCTGATGGATTTTTAACTCATTTCTGCTGCTGTTATTGTATAAGTTTTGTGTGTGTTGGTAATAAATAAGGCAGCTTTTTCTTGGATGAAAAAAATTCAATAGAAAGCTGGTCCATCAATATTTCCAGTAATATTGCTACCCCATTTTCCCTTCAATAGCCATCAACTCTGCTGTTGCCATGAAGCTAATGTGAGGTGACTCATTTAGCAGCATATTATTGCATCATTGCAACATGATGTAAGGCACATCAGGCTTTATTAAATTAGCCTGAATTTTGCAGTATGACAGTAACGTTTTATGCACATTAACAGCACACTTAGTGCTCCTTATGGGAATATGTTTCAAGTAAACATATTAAGACATGATTTCAGACAACTTTTCAGAATTTACCAATTTCTCCTTTCTTAACAATTTAACATGGAACTTTAAAGGTTTGCATCGTGTTGTCTGCAAATTTAGCTATTTATTAAAGAATAAAATGGCAGCCTGTTAGACTGTATTTGTTAGCTGTTACATCCTTAACGGACTAAAAACTTTGTTTTATTTTTGTGCAAAAAAAATTTGTTTCTTAGGAAACACTATAAGAACTTTTGAAATAAACCCGAAAAATGCCTTTAGCACCAATTTCTTGGGCAATTTAACAGATGATCACTTCAGCAAAAGAAATGTCTGCAAGTGTGTGTTACTTTGTCTTTGCATAGTCAGTAATTTGGCTCTTTAAAATTTAAAGAGACTTTAAAGCAGCTTGAGCAGAATTCAAACTTAAAGAACGATTCTGCAGTGTTGGGGCAAGTACTATCTCTGAGCTCACTCTCTAATAGCTATGGAAGTATAATAAGGGTACAACTCCAGAAATTTGAGCTGTCTAGGGGGAACATAAAAGCTTGTGCATGAGCAAAAATGGCAACTTTTTTGTATTACTGGCAGGGTGGTGAGGATTAAGCAAGCAAAAGTTAAAACAAAGGTATAGTTACTAGTTTAATGCATAGAGAAAAATAATAGAAGAAAATAGCACCAAGTTAAAAGTATTTTTAATATATTCCTAAACTATGTAATTGTAATATGTGTATTTGGTGTAATGAAGAAGAGTAACTGATTTTAATGGTTTTAATGAAGCATCAGTTTCTGCTAACCAGTGTCTATTAAACAACAAGAAAGCTCTTCTTCCTCACTCCTAGTGTATGTTTGAGGATGCTTTAGATGGATCTTTCCAATGAGGCAAAAGATTACATCATTTTCTGGACCTTCCTGATGAGTGAGACCTTAGAAAGACTACAAGCAGTGGCACCAGTTGCTTTTCTTCCTTCCTTGCACAGTTTTAGAAACAGTATAGAGAACATGATGACTCCTTAAGTCCAAGTAATACTGAGTTATGGAAGTATTAAAAAACATTAGGGCTTGTACATGTGTGGGGTTTTTAATACCAATATAACTTTAAAGCTGAAAAACTGATTTTATTTTGTAAATTTTCTTTTTTTAATCTCCCCTCCTCTGACACTTTTGATATCAGGTGTCTCCCTGAAGCAGATTTTTACAGCTGAGCTATCTCTTAAGAAATGCAGCTGCTGAAGGAAAGGCTGACACAATGTTAACTGAAGCAGTGACTCTGGATTCTGCCAGCTGATACCATCTTAAAAGATTGGGACTGGGGAGAGGGATATACGGTTTAAGGGCAGATGGAATGCCTGAACTTTAGTTNCCCCCCCCCCCCCCCCCCCCGTGGGTAGCAGGTGTTAGGAATTTGTTGTAGTTGGAGGAGGGATTAAGCAGTTCTGTAAGGAATCATTTTCAATGCCTTACCCCACAAACAGTTTCTTGTCTTTGCCCTTCTCTTTCTCACACTATTTAGGATTGGCAAATTTTCTTGCCACCTTTATTTTTTGTTTGTGTTTGATTGTATTTAAGGTTATGAATATTCTGTAAATTAATATATATACACTATCTTGCATGTTGCTACATAAGGAAATTAAAAAAATGTTACATCACAGAGTGCAGATAAAACTTCTTTGGTGAATTACTGTTTGCGTCCAGCTAATCTGACTGCCTCAGATCTGGGTGCTTCTCAATTACAAATTTATGGTATTAGTGGAGGATGGGGAAAATATTAGCTCAGCTCTGTACTCCCAGCCATGCCTGTTTATCTGAATGAGCTGGATTGCCCTTTGGATTTTCTTGAAGTGGGTATTCCTTTTGTCTGTAATTACTCTAGTACGTTAAGCCCCCATTTACTTTCCTTTTTTAATTAACAGGTAGATAAAGTCTCTTCCCAAACTTCATAGCTGCACAAATAACTGGTGTCAAGAATAGAGGCCCTGAGTAGGACTGGGAAGGGGGAGTTGAGTGATGTAGGCAACCTGTTACTGAGCACTGCTTCCTGGGATGGGTGGGGGAGACTAGAGCTTGGGCAGTCAGTGGTGGAAGGAAGCACAGGATTCTCATTTACATTCCTCCTTCATGGAACTAAACCATCCAGCTTGTATTGGTTTCAGCTGTGGAGTGCTTTTCGAGACACTGGTGCTCCTGATGGTACAGGTTTCTGAAAAGCAGGGAGAGAAGCATAACATTTACTTGGGAGAGGGGACTGTAGCCCAAGATATTTCCTGGTCATTTCCTACCACCCTGGTATTGAACTGAGCTCTCCCTTGATCACATGTGAAAACATATGGGTTCTCTATTATAAGTCCTAACAATTAACTGGTTGCTTTATTAATGTACCCTCATCATGTTAATAATTTTCTGACTTGGTGCTTAGAGCAAGAGAGATTTTTCTTGTGTGGGAGAGATGTACAGCTTCCGTACTATATGCATGAGATGATCTACTAATGGTCTGAAATATTTTGAAATAATTTTGCTGAAGATGCAGAGGGAGGAACAGATGCATAGTTTGAGCTTTATAATATCCTTTATAGTCTGACTTCTGTAAATAAGACTCAGCATAAAATCTTTTATTATGATATTGGCTCCTCATGCTAATATCTTGTAATAATAAAGGAAAGCAAGGAGGCTGGTACCATAAAAATTAAAAAAATTAATGAATAACCACTCAGCAGCTTCTCTTGTAAAATTTTTGAGTTCTCCAGAAAGTGGCTTTTGTATAATCACAGTAAGGAAGCTGTTCAAATTACTGTTTTCATAATGTAGCGAAAAGATTCAAAGGCAAAGGGAGGGGTGCCTGACCTGTAATCACAATGCTTAGTAATGCCTTCCTAGAATTCAGTCAGCAATGCAAAAATACCTTGCCCGGAGGGATGAACGAAGACAAGCTGAGCCAGCATAACCTCCGGGATTGGACACCAACATCAGCAGGGTGCTGCTTTAGAAGCATAAAACTAAATTTGTAGTCTTGCCAATATGCAGCATCAGTGCAAGAAAGCCAATATTGCAAAGGAGAAGGAAGGGACCCTTCAAAATATTTGTATTAATCAGGGGCTTTAAAGACATTGAGATGCAGAAAGAATACAAAATGATTCCTTCCCTTTGCATTTAATCTTTGCTCTCTCACTGCTAAAAAAACCCCCATATATGTAATTCTGAATAAACTCCTTTCTCCTCTCTCCTCTGTCCCTGTGCTCAGTCCCAGTATATTTACACATGAACAGTATTTGCCACAGTAGCAGCCTCTGCTTAGGTACACACATGAATAAGCAGCTCATGGTGATCTGGAAAAGCTTTGGCATTAAAAGAGAAGATATTGATAATTTGATCTTCGTCGGTGTTAACATTAATTGGAAAGACAGTAAGGCTAAATGTTATTTTGTTTATGATGTTGCATCACTTTGGTATTTAGTACCCTAGGTAGCTGGTTTTTAATCCAGTGAGCTAGATTAGCCTGATTACACTGGCAGGATGCAGTTGATGGATGACTGTCATTATCTTCTCAAACCTGCATGATACTTTAGGTATAGGAGATGATAATTAAATTTTCAAGAGACTACATTGAGATTATAAGACCTAAGTATTTTTTTTAAATGAGGAATATGTTTGCAATTATCAACATGTTGTTAGAGGATCCTCTCCTGAGATGTTTTATTAGCAACCCCTGATTTCCTTTAAATTGATCAAGAAAAAAAAAGCTCAAGTTATCATATAACACTTTGGATGTTGTTTTGGTTTTCTAATTCTGATATTTTCCTCCACCTGAAACAGACCAAAAATGTATCTGATCAAATCTATTGGTAATGGCTTGAAGATGTACAGGTTAGCACAATATATTTAATGAAACCTTGTTTGAGACAAAACACTAGAGAGGATCATAATTAATGCCTCATTTTCTGCCAGTTGCTATTGATTACTCATTCAGAGTCCCTTTGTTCTCAAAATGGTAACACTGTATTTCACATTACTATTTGATGATATTCTCAGGATGAGATTCTTTAACAACATGCTGATAATTGCAAACATATCTCTAAAATTTAAATTTAAAATGAATTTACATCATATGTCAGTGTTTTTTCCAAATTCAGCTCCTATTTTGGAGTGCATATTCATTACAGTT
Source organism: Dicrurus megarhynchus (assembly GCA_013399195.1). Lineage (NCBI taxonomy): Eukaryota > Metazoa > Chordata > Aves > Passeriformes > Dicruridae > Dicrurus > Dicrurus megarhynchus. Next base: position 401,929 of record VXAD01002804.1, on the reverse strand, counting down.
TCCAAAGACTGGAGACTTGAGTAAAGTGAAATTCAACACTTTATATCTTAGTTATATTTCTGGCTTAAGCTGCGTGATGTGGAACCCGAGTGAATGGTCTTTTTGCAGCCCTAACCTCTCTACCATATTAGGATTTCAGAGCAATTATTTGTTAATGTTTTAGTGCTGTGCTGGGTGTTCCTTTGGAAACTCCATAACAAAATATACAACTTTGCTGAGGGATTTTGCAAGTTTACCAGAGTTTGGCTTTTCTTTTTTGTTACGTTCTTTTAACCCAGTTTATGCAAATTTGTCAGGTTTATCTATAAGGCAAGACATGCAATACTGAGACACATTATATCCATGCTCTAAGTCATCCAAATAGCTCACTGAGTAGAAAGGACATGCACATGGAACTTGTGCTCTACCCAGGGCAACATTTCAAGTTTACAGTAAGGCAAGGAATGCACTTGCCATCTGCTCTGTGTAATTCTGAGAAATAGAGAGATGCCAAGTGAGTTTGTCAGCGACTGTGGCGGGATAATGGAGGGATTTGGTTGAGATGAGTGGTGTTGCATTACATTATTTTGTAAAAGTAAAGTATCCAAGATCCCAATTTTTAACTAAACACTCAAGTACTTATTTTTACCTCTAGATAGTTTTCCTGCTTTAAGTAGGTACAGCTTGACTACTAGGACTGAAAGCATAAACTTTATGAAAAGGAAGCTGATGCAAAAAAATAGAAAAAAAAAAAATCTAGTTGACTGTTGGGGAGGTTTTCAAGATCTAAGTCTGCAGTTGGTGAGTTGCAGCTCTGATTTCACTCCCAAAGCAGCCTGCCTTACTATGCCAGCATAATCGGCCTGTAATAATTAGTTGCATATAATGGTCTAATGCTTTTATTCTCAACCATATTATTCTTTTGATAGAAAATAATGAATAATGTAAAGGCACACAGTTGTATTTGGATGAAACTATTGCATCGTTTGGCTATGGTTACACTGCGAAAACTTGAGTTTTAAAAGTGTTTACCAATGTTTGCATTTAAGAAAAGAAAGTGAACAAGATTTAGACCAAGAAGCACAAGGCTACCTGCCGATAAAAAATGCATTTTTTTGCATTAAAGAGGTAAAACTTTATATAGGTAATGTATAGAGTGTTTGTTAAAACTGCTTGTGTACTTTTCAGGACAGCTTGGCTTTCCTGTCTGCATAGAGCCTAAATTCTAGAGAGCTGCAAGGAATATTACATAAGGACATCTGTAGGCCTTTACTTGTCTGCTTTCTTTTTTATATCAAAGTAAAATCAAAGAAATGTTTACCAACATATTAGAATTCTGCTGGCTGGTGTCCTAGAAGTTCACTGAAGGCAGAGCAGTGTTTTGGTATCAAATTGTACCTAAAGAGTCACAGAGCTGGGCTGGGGAGAAGAAAATTGGAATTAGTCAAATTACTTTTTACTTTTATGCTTAAATTCTTTGAAAGAATCAATTTAAGAACTATTTTAAAATAAGTTGAGTAAGGAGCTCTTTTTTTAATCTCAGGTGTATCATTTTGATATAAGCATATGGTTGATTGGCTTGTTAGTTTGACTGTAAGTTAACTTTGCTTGCATGGAAGTGCAGCTGCAATGCAAAGTTACTTGTTTTCTATGACAAAAGTGCATAAATCCACCCCTTATATGTAGATATGCTTCTTTTTCCCTACCTCATCCTTGCAATTCTTGAATAGATGACTCCCCTGCATTTTGTTTTTATGAGAATACTCTTTAGCAAAGTGACCTCTTTAAAGCATTTGTCAAGATAGTGCCCCTTGTGAAGGCCTTTCCTATTTGGGTCAGGCCATGCCATTTCCCCTGAGGCTGTCAAAACTGTTTCTTGGTTTCTCTGAAAGGGATAAATTGGAAAAGTAAAGCAGTCATGTTTACATCTTTTTCTCTTTTCTCTTTGGAATCAGTCTTGCCATGTTCTTAGTTGATTGTAATAAAAGCCTTTTTTTCTTTTTTTTTTCCTTTTTTTTTTTTTCCCCAGTTGGTTATTGAACACTCATTCCTTAGGGAAAACATTGCTTTAAATAACTTTTTGTGTATCTTGAGACTGGCTATATGCATTATAAAATCCAAAGAGTTAAATTTTTAGGGCTGATGCCTGTTTATTGACAATGGTAATACAGACAAAGACTTGGACAAGCATTCAGGAGAATAACCAGTCGTTGATTATTCTTTAGTAATTGGATGCGTGCTTGGCAGATGAGGTTCAGATTGAGTGTGCAGGTTCTCTGTGGAGAATGCCTCTAACTACATGTGTAAGTGATCTGCCTCTGCGCAGGGACCTTGGGCACTTAGTTAGGAGAAGCTTGATGCTGGTAATACAAAGCTTTTTTGCTATCCTCAGTGGTATTTTTGTATTCCTTTCTTTATCAGATGCCCTTAGGAAAGGATCAGTCCTAATCAATATTTTTTTCTCAATTGGTTCAAACAGGCAGAAAAATCAATGAGCTGAACTAATGACATCTATTTTTATTTTCTTTTGGAAGACTGAGGAACAATTACAAAATTCTAAACAGATGTTTCATTTGATTGGACCAATGGTAGAAGAGGGTTGTGGTTTTGTGTTGTTTTGGTTTTTTAATCCTTTTTTATAAATAAAAAAATTATTACCCAAAACAGTATAGATCAGAAAACTTCTTCAGAGTGTGTTGCACAGCTTGAGATTTACTGTGTATTTACTATAGTGCTAATATGCTAACTTTATGTTATTGAAACCAGGCTGCTTTGAAATTCAGGGTCCGGTGAAAATGTCAAGAACTGGAACGCTTAGGACAAGAGCAAGAATAGCAAATGTCATGAAGTAAAGTTTGGAGGTTAAGTCTGGAAAAGTTACAGACTCGTGCCTTTTAGAATGACTTTGGAGAAATGAATTCAAGAGTTTTTACTTGTTGGTTCTCTTTTTCTTTTTTTTTTTTTTTTTAAGCTTTCCCCATTTCCTAATGAGATGTGGAACAGAGGAACTAGGAGCCTTCCCACCCACTATTTTTTGGAAGCATCTATATGGATCCTGTTGCATTTCCAAAACCCCTCTAGTGATCAGGAGGGAGGGTTGTCTTTAATGTGGATGGGCCATAGTTCCTAATTGTGTTTGACAGCTGCTCTGAGCGAGCAGGGTTGCACTAGCTGACCTCCAGAGGTCCCTGCCAGCCTCAGTGGTTCTGCGATTCTGGGAGGGGGACCTTGCCTCAGCTACTTGAAGTGACAACTGTCATAATACTTCCTTCCTTCTCCCCAGGCTACGTAAAGAAATTTTCCTTCAGTCCTGGGTATTCTTGGTCAAGAAGGTCAAGTGTTGGGCTAAGTGAGAACTGGTTTCATATCTTCTTCTGGCCAGTGTTGGTTTGGAGGAGCTGCTTTTCACAAAACATTGGCCAGGTTTCCTGCACAGTGTTCACCTCTAAAACTGTAGTAAATATTTAGAATAGTATCTTTGCTAAATTCAGATTTATACTGAGTAATACAGATATTCTGATGTCCCTAATATTTTCTGCAAAACAATTAACTCTTAACTATCTGACCAAAACAAAAATTAAAGGACCTTGGAACAGCCCACCAGCAGAGTTCCCCCTGCATGTATTTCCTGTATACTTTAGTCACTCCTGTCAGAGTACCTCATTTTAATATGAGTTTCAGATTAAGAATTCTGATTCAAAGACTTTTGTAAGAACAACAATGAAGAAGTTGAGCTGAGGGGAAGCTATTTCTATGCACCAACATTTTTAATAAATTTTGATCTTCACACTTTTGTAGAAAATAGTTAACACTTTTGGGCCCTCCTTTAGTTTTTGATGGGACTATTCTTTCACATCCCACTCTATTAAATTAAAATATAAGATTTTCATGCTCAAATTAATCATCAAACAAGTAAGAGAGAGAAATTTCAATGGTGATACAATGCAAAAAAAAAGCTTATTTTATACATATTCTGTAACTCTATATGAAGTATGCATTTTCTGCTAATCCCAGTGCACGGCAAGGTAGAAGGCATTTAGTATCTTACTGCAAGCTGTATGATTGAAGCTTGCCTTTCACAACTCATCACGCCAGAAGAATCAGCTTCGATGATCTAGTATAATCCAAAAAATACATTTATTTATGAATGAGGTATTTGGGCCTCAGAAGGGAAGGTGAGGAGAGGCAGGAGCAATGAATGGCCTCTGCAGCTAATCCCAGTGGGATGCTGTATCCCAAGCAGGCAGCAGCACTGGAGGGGTTCCTGCCACAATCCAGCCCACATGCAGGTTTTGTGAAACCTCCAGAACCTTCAGGGGCACGAGGGCTCCTTGCGGAGAGCAGTTTGAGGGGATGAGAAATGTTGGCTTGGGAGCAGTGAGGCTGAAGGAGAAATTAGGTGGGGTTTTGGTATAAGAGTTACTCTGGTCAGCAGTTTCTGTCTTAGCATCACCTGACAATGAAATGTCAGTGCAGATGAGTCTAAGCAAAACAGCTGACAGCTGTGCTTTACCCCATTATACTGGGAAGGCTGCAGTATGTACTGACCACATCATCCAAATTGCTTCTGAGGCTGCTGCTTCCATGTGACTGTAAAACACTGGCAAACATTAAGAGCACTGTGTCTTTAGGTGTGTGTAATGCAGAGTAGATGCTGCTCCATGAGGAAAGCTGTATGCAACAGCCAGGAGTGAAACAGAGTAAATTTTTACCACCTGGTAATTTTCTGTACAAACAGTTCTGTGGGTTTCACTCCAAGTCAGGATTTCTCAGACTAAAACAAGGCTAAGCATAGCATCACCTGTGGATAAACCATGTTCTTCTAAATCACCAACATTCATTTCAGTTTTACAGAGGAAATCCAAATAATGTGAGGTCAAATAATATATAATGCACTTGTTAATTGTTTAGAATGTTTTTGTTTTTATTGCATGAAAAGGGAACAAAAAGGGTAGGGTTCAACTACCTGGTTAGTTTGAAGTTTTTAAAATGTCAATTTTTCATGTTCTGTTCATTAATTTACTCTGTTATCTCTTGTCTGCATTTGATTTTTTTTGGACAATTTTATTCCATGTTTTTATGAATGTAATCTAAGTCTTGATTTCTAAGTATGTGCTAAAACTTAATATCACACTATAAACTCTTTGCAGTTTTTATCAATTATGTTTATATTGTGTAATAGAAGAGGTGTTATATTGCAAACTAAACAAAGTATTATGATTTTTGTTTAAAATTTAAATACGAGTTGATTCTTTCAGATGTTTTCAATTGAAATGGTTATGGCTTTTTTGGAGGCTCACAGCCAAACTTGCTCTGCCTTTCTGAATTATGCTATAGTACATACTCTGAACATTGATTTTAAAAAGTCTACATTTTTTTAAAACTCTAGCACCTTCACTAAATCCCAGTAAATTCCTATAAATGCCAAGAGCAGTATATGTGGTTAATAGTTTGTTAGCCTAGCATATTAACACCTGCATTGTTATAGAGCTTAATTTGACTTTTCCCTGTATGTTTTTGTAGTCTAGCCTGCTTCGGTCTGATATGGGGCTTGGAAGTCCAGGTCAGCTGTCATCCTCTGGAAAACCTGGAACACCCTACTACCCATTTTCTGGCACGAATCAGCGCCGAAGACCACTTCATGACTCATCAGCTCTCGGTAAGTAATACAGACAGTTTGTAAACTTTTGTTCATGATGCTTTTCTGCAGACTTCATTATTTTCTTTGACAGTTCATTTAATATACTGGAGGTTGCTCTGTACTGGGCAATTGAAATTACACCAAACTGCTATATAAGAGAAAAACTGGAATTATTAATGTTTTCTTTGAGACACTAGCTTGGATTCAACACTGGTCAGTATGGCTTACAAAACAAACAAAAAACTCTAATAAAACCCTTAATTGCAGAAGCAATAATGACAGATGGATAGGAGCTGATGACCAGCTGAGTGCCCTTAACCCATGCCATCATTAACTCCTGGAATACCTGACCTTGAGGTCATTACCATTATTTAGTAGGGGAAGGACATAAAGGGGAAACAATTATCCTTTTATATGCTAAAGTAACTTTATTCAGGGCAATATATAGTTCATTGTAATTGGTTCAACATGCCTTTAAAGATCTTAGCAATTAGAGGCTAGTAGTTTATCCTAAAATAAAACTACCTTGCAAAACAGGCAGGCAGGAACTTGCTTAAAAATTGTTATAATCCTGTGACAGTATTCATATTTTATTCTGGGCATAGTTGGAGGTAAATGGAATTTTTGTGCTTGGTCATAGACAGTGGTAATATTTTATAGCTCTCTAATTCTGTTGAATCAGAGAATCAAGAATGACCCAGCTGTTCTATAGTATCTGCTGTAAGACTATTTTGAATAATTGGGTGTGCAAACTAAAAAAAAAAAAATCTTTTTTGGTATTGAAAGAGAGACTGTACCCTTAAATTCTAGTTTACCATATATTCTAGGTATATAGTTATATAATCTTATATTCTAGTTACCATATATTTCAGTTTTAGTTTGATAGGTCATTAGAATTTCTCTGGTTATAAGGTTGAGTTTTCAATGCCCCTCATTCTGTATAGCACTTCTGTTCCATAGTAAAAATCTTATTTGTTGGAACCATGTAACTCCAACCATAGTTCACCCAAAATAAAATTCCCAAATGCAAGTTGCTTTGTGAAGTAACTTTAATATTAACTATAACTGCAAACTTCTTGAGCACTAAAATAGTCCTGAACATGCTTGAAATTGTTTTTTAAATCTTTGTTTATAAAAATATTACTTTGGAACTTAATCCTATATATCATGGAATAATTTCATTTGAAAAAGCCCTCTAAGACCACTGAGTCCAACCTTTAACCCAGCACTGCCCAGTCTACCACTAAACCACGTCCCCAGGTGCCACATCTACACATCTTTTAGATCCTTTCAGGGATGGTGTCCACCACTTCCTGGGCAGCCTGTTCCAGTGCCTGACAGCCCTTTCAGTGAAGAAATTTTTCCTAACATGAACCTAAATCTCCCTTAGTGCAACTTAAGGCCATTTCCTTTTCTAAGATGTGCATGTATACATGTTTTAAAATACCATTATTTGTATAACTTTTTACCTTGTTGTTGAGCCAACTGCTGTTTAACTTGGGGTTGGCTGTCTTTATGAAGATTGTTGTAAGTATTCCTGTTGCTCAGAATATCAGAACAAATGCAGCAGTTTCTCACACCTGTTTCAGAAAAGGAACAGTCTTAGAAAAGTTCATTGAAATTGTTTACAGCTTGAAAGGGTGGCTGAACTTCAATAGAAAAGAATTGGGTTTTAAGATTATGATGATGGTGTTTTAGTCCACATTTAATCAGTTTTAGGGAGAAGCTGCCCTGGGTTTGAGTAGCAGGGGGCTGTTAGAGCTTGGCTTTGGGTGCTGGGCACAGGGTGCTCGAGACATGTGCAGGAAGGTCACTGTGTGCAGCAGTCATTGAGATGGTCCTGAATGAGATTCTTGTTTCCTATGCAAATTGTATAGTGTTTGGGAAGTTCTTGATGTTATTAAATTAAACAAATTGAAGCAAAGTGTGTTGTTTTCAGAGTATATTTAGCTTTTTCTTTGAAAGAGACGCTCAGGAGATATAAACATGTTCAAACTGGTACTATTCCTCTTTCTGTCATAGTTGACTCTGGGGATTGTAACCTGGGATATGGAAGGTGGTGGTTACAAATTTATGGAAATGTTTTTCCAGGAATGTCAGGAGAATGAAGAAGTACAGTTTCATCTCAAGTCTTTTCCAATGACTTGAGAAAGTATGTCTGAATTTTAATTTTTTTTTTTTAATGGACTTCTTAAGTGCTACAAACCTGCTGTCTGAGAATTTCTAACAAACTCAAACTATGGCCATTTTATCCCTGAGAAGGAGTTGTCTGACCAGAATTATAAAAAGCTCTTGTTAAATTTCATATTAAATTTCATTGAAACCAACCAGTGTTCTCTTCCAGGTGACGCTCTGAATCCAATGTAAATATCTCTTCCAAAAGTCCTTTTCTTTTCTTTGTGGGCATGCCCTATGGGGAATGATGAGAGTAAAGATATCCAGCAGATATTTCACCTTATCTCACCTTTATTTTGTCATATCATCATAAATGTTCTGAATGAAAACAGCAAAATAGGAATTTTGTGTTTTAATTAAAGACTCAATTGGTTAACTGTAGAACTGGTAATCTCACCAGTTACTCATCTTCAAAACATCGGTTAACTTGTAATTTGCATGCAGAGTTTTCAGATTAATTGTATTAGCATCTGATTAAACTGGCTCAGATTCTTGGTTTAGGTAGTGGAATTGCTGGGTACTTTTGTTGTATTACAATAACTGTTGGAAGGAAGAAGCAGGTATCATACCCCTCCAACTTTACTATTACATACAAATTTGAGATGTATTGACTTTATTACTCAAGGAAAGTAATTAGGTTATTAAATTTGCTGTTTGTTTACAACCTTGGTAGCATCTAAAAGCTATAAAATTTACATCATGTTAGTATTCTTTGAGTATAAATCATACTTTAACATGTCAAATTCCTTTTTGATAGTTCTGTCTCTACCCTGATGTGGAGAAAAGAAAGCATTTCTCTTGCTAATAAGTCCCATTTTCCTCCTTGTATGTCTCAAAACCTTACTTTGTTTCTCAGCAAGTGTATAAGGTCATAAGTGTACCCTTCAGAGTAACTGTTCTTAGGAATAACTGTTTTCCTTAGGGAAACAATTGAAAGTAACCATTCAGCAAAGCTTTATTTTGGAGAAGAACACTGGTATGTTACATTTTTATATTGATATGAAAAACAAATCTCATTGTCAGAGAATAAAAAAATACATGAAATTGGAAAATAAGAAATTCATCATGAAAAGAAAAAAAACAAACAGTGTAGCTATTTATTCTTTTTCACATATAATGTAGATACTTGATGAAATGCTATTTTTCTGTGTACAGATCCTCTACAAACAAAGAAAGTAAGAAAGGTGCCCCCTGGTTTGCCTTCTTCCGTAAGTACTACATTTTTTACTTATAGTGATAAAAATTAGGCTTAAATTGCATTCTCTTTACCTGCCATACATACAAATTACTTAACTTTAGCACTAGGAGGGCTGTCTGCTGGACATGAACAGCTAGGCTAGGTAATTGGGAGTGGTTCTGCAGGACTAAATACACATTTGATGTGGAATTTTTAGATTTCATAGCAGTGATTTGTAGCTCGCTCATATGCTCCTATCCACTTGTCCCTGTCATTTGAATTCCTCTCTTGGGAAGAGAGCTGGGCCAGGAGCTGTCAAAGAAGATCTCCTGTACAGGTCTTTTGATGTTTAATTAGTCATTATGTTGCTGAACAGGAGGACAGACAGAGATTAATAGCTGAGAATCTTAGAAATTTACATTTGTAATAATCCCAGTGGAGCTGAAGACATTAAGATTCGGAGGACATGTACAGCTCAGCTTGCCTCAGTAGGACTGAGGTTATTAATATGCATAAATCACCGAGTCAGATGTTCATTGTGAAGCCCTGGTGGATTTTAAAGCCTTCATTAAGCCTTTCCTAACTTCAGCCTAGCATCAGGAAAGCTTTCAAGCAACTAGTTTGTTGATCCCTCTTTGCTTGAAAATTTATCCTTCGAGAATAAAGGGCTTTGATAAAAAAGGTTGGAAGGGTTTTGGTGGAAAAATCATTAATGGCTGTGATAATCTAATGCTATAGGGGTGTTTTGTGGTATTAAATATGCTTTATTCTTAAAAGGAAGAAAATTGTTTATAAATGAATCTGCATTTAAAAATCCACGTGAAGTGAAAAATCCCCCAGTGAAGTGAAGGACAGAATTATTTTTTCCCCTGCTCAGAACAAACAGGAGGGGAGGGGGAAGCTCCGCTGCCTTGCGGGATACATCTCTTTGTTGTGTAAATGGATGTTGGGCTTTTATTTGGCAGTACTTAACACATGGGCGCAGGTGCACTTGGATGAGTCATAACTCAAAGCCGGATAGGCTGAATAGAACATACTGCACAGGCAACAGTAATATAGTGGGAGCAAAATGGGGCTGAGCTTTTTATTTTGTATTGAAGCTGAAGTACGGATGGTGTCTTCTAGCCCTTGCATCTCCCCTGTTCTCTCCTCCCTCTCTTTCCCTTCTCCCTCCCCCTGCTCACGATGATACAGACAGAAACCGGGATCTGAAATCCTATTTTAACAGTATTTCCAGATGGAACTGAGATAGTGTGGATAGCCTGGGGCAGCTGTGCTCTGAACCTGCAGCCTACCTGGAAGCCAGGATTGCAGCTGCAGGCACTCTTAAAAGCTTTTGCTTGCATAAGCACTTGGGCCCCACTAGAGGCTGAATAGCTGCTTGATAAACAAAATGAACACAATGCCTCAAATCATTATTCCCGAGGCCAGGAATATTCTTCTTTCCCCCCCTCCTTTTTTTTTTTTTCCTTCAGCAGCAGCTAAAAATAGTTTGGCAATTTACATTTTAACAGTTGCGTGTTATGTAGGGTGGCTTTACAGTCTAGCAGATGATTTCTGCTAGATTAACAAAAATATATTTTAAATGTCAGAGAAGCTAAAACACATAGCAGTGCAATTTTCATGTAATTTATTACTGTAATTCTAGGCAGTAATAAAGCTTACGCTACATGTTTAATATTTAGTAGCATCAGCCAGGTAAAGAGATAATTTTGGAGAATGAAAGATTTCTCTCATTTCTCTTACCAGGATTTAATTTTAGCAGGCAGTATTTTTCAAATGGTTTTCATTTAATTCTTCTTCTGTAAGAGTGGAGACAATAAAATGCTGATAGATTTTTATTTGTATTAACATTGTACCAATCTGTGCAATTAAGTGCAGTTACTGTGAATAATCAATGATTGCAATGCTGCAGGTTTTAAGCACTGTTTCTCTGTATTTCAATGCTTTCACTGCTGAATAGAGCCTTGAAGTGACACATTACCAAAAAATCAAAAAAATTGTACAAGATACTGCATTTGTGGAAGATGAGATAAAGCTAAATTTCACTGAGCATCATAAGAAATTTAAATTGAGTAGATCATTATGTAAGTGTAGTCTTTATTTTAAGTATACCTTCATAAGAAGTCTGAATGTATTGTGGGAAAGATAAAAGTTGCTGTAGCTAGTAGATAGCGCAGAGAAGTTTAATTATAATATGAAAAGTCAGAGGAAAGATGATACTTAATTTCGTTACACAAATCTGTATTTTTTTAGTTTTTCAGTTTCTGAAAAACTGGTTTCTGCAATGTTTTTGTTAGCATAGGGCTGCCATGTCAACGGATACTCAGCAGTAATTAAATTTCCTAGATAACTGTAATTTAATAACAGTCTTTTAAGTAGTAATGATTCAAAAAACCCCAAACAACCCTTCCTCTAGTTCGTTTCCTTTTCTCTTGGTTTTGTATGGTACTTTCTGAAATTATTTGTTTTGAGGTCTATCTTTTTTAATGTGTTCTTATCAGGGCCTAAAATAAAAACAGTTACAGATAAAAGTACTGGTGAATTGTTTGGCTTCTTTCTGGAATGCATCTCAATCTGAATATGTCCTCTTACTGTAAAAATTAAATGTTCCAGGCAAATGCATTTTTAAGTTTTTGTGTTGCAACTTCTTAAGTGGTGACTCACTGCTCAAAACATTTTGAATGTTGACATGCAAGCATTTATGTTAAACTACAACTACTAAATTTAAAGCGTTCTGAGGAGGATAGAAATTTTGAAAATCTATTTTTTTTCAATCCAAGTTTGAGTGAACAGCAAGATTATGATATGCTGTTTATATTATAGGGAGGGGGAATACTGTTCAATGAGTTACATTATCTTCAGAGATTGAAAACTGTTATATTTCTGAGAATTTTTCTGATTGTAGGAAGTACTTTAACTAAGCCAGACACTAATAACATCATGTGACTTGAAACCAGTGTAACTCCCTGGCCAGGAAGAGCAGAGTGTCAGGGTTTCCGGAGAGCTGCTCAGGCTGCAGAGGGAGAAGACAGACAAGTGAGGCTAACTCAGAAATGCCCAGGGAGATCGTCATCCAAAAATGGATGGGCTGTGAGCAGAAGTGTACTATTTACATGTGGAGTCAGGAAATATTTCAAAATAACATTTGTTACTGGTACCATAATCAGTGGCTATCATGAGGTCATAATTCTAAGAAAAATAGTGTGAATATCTGTCATCATTCTTGTGCTATTTAATTAGTGTCATATCAGAGAAATAACTGGAATACATTGTATCTGTTGATTTTTGTTACAGAAAATGAACTGTGACATACAGACACAAATGTCTGCTTGTTTTCTGTGTCGTTTCTAATAAGTATTTTGAGTATTTTAGGCTCTCCCTAGTACCTGAGATGATCAACTAATATTAAACTTTGGATTGCACTTATTTAATAAGAGATTGTCAAATTAATATTTTCTGGTACCAGGGATTTCTTTCGAAATTCAAACTCCTATTTTTCAATACATATAAGAAAATTTGTAGTTTCATTATAAAGGAGTTCCTCATATATCACCCTCTATAGTGTGTGTATAGTCCATGGATGCTAATTTCTTGCAAGAATTATTTATGATACAAAGATACGGCAAACTTGGTTTGCATGCATGGAACTACCACCCATTTAAGGCGCTTTTCCTTCTGTTTTCCTGCCAGTCTTTTTAAGACCAAGCTTCTCGACATGTTTCAAAACATGTCACATAAAGATACTAATGGTATAAGAAGAAAAATCATAGGTGTTACTCCCTTCTATGCTCTCTCCTCCCTCCATCCCTCCTAAAGGGTAAAAGGAGATTATTTGAAATGGTAGAACGGGAAGTATCTTCTGAAAGATTACCTGAAACCCAGTTTTTGAGAGATTAATGTTTAGACTGTATTAGAAATAATATAACATTCATCACTCTGAGTGGACTCTCTCAATATTAGCCATTTCCATGTGTATTGAAGTAGCCTCCTGTAAAGCAACACCATTGGAATACTTTTATGAAGTCTATGGATCTGAATCAAAACTTTGGAGCATCCTGGGTAGATATTTGGTGTGATGTTGAACTGACTGTGATGCTGTGTTTAACTGACTTTCTAGGGGGACATTTTTTTGTAAGATTTTTTTTCCCCACTGTCCACAAATGGTGCCCAAGTGTAAAAAGCAGGATTTTGTTCAGATCTGTTCTGAATCGCCTTGCACAGTCAAGTCATACATTCAACTGTCACTTGTCTTTAATAGCTAGAGCTCTCAAAGACAGCAGTAGCTTTCCTGACCCCTCTCCTCTGCTCCTGTGCTGTGTTTTGGAAAGCAATTTTAAATAACAAAACTGAGTAAATAAATCCTTATGGATAATGCAACACAGAACTTGTGATTTCTTCCTTGTGACACAGTCTTCCATCTTCTTCTGCTTTATGCTCATTCTTTGCTCACTTGATTTATGGGATAAAGTTTTTAGGGACTTGCTAAATACTGCTTTTTAAGCACTGTGTTCATCTAGGAACCTGAACAAAATGCAAATGTATAAAACATCCAACCCCTAAATCATGTTACAAACCAAGTAAAAATGTTTGAGATTTCATGTGTAATAATAAAAAGGTCTGTTTTTTTGGTTAGATTATTGTAGGGGTTTTTTTCAACATGGCCTTTATTTGAAATCTATCTGAAAACGGCAGTAACCTCAGATTATAGCATCCCACCTGCTCTTTGCTACATGAGAACATTTAGCTGTCATTAAACAACCAGGCAGCCCATTGCAAAGTCCTGCTGTGAGAGTTCAGCTCGAGTTCTCACTGAATTAGGGTGAAGGTACTTGAGCAACGCTCTCTTAAAAGCTTTTTTTAAAAATTTCAGTCAGATCATTTTTCCAAACTAACTGTCTGTTGTCTAACTGTGGTGAACTAATGTGAGGTTGCTTAATTGAGAGATCTCTGAAAATCCTGCATATACATATATCCATGATGGATATATAATGATGTCAAATAATTTCTCAGTGTTTGGATTTACTGGAGATACTTTATTTTTGAAGTTTTCACAACATATCAAAATGAGTGTATTAGATGCTCTTAAATTAGAGTGTAGATTTGCATAAAAGAACCTTAAATTTTGTGCATAGTTAGAAAAACTGTTACTAAAAAAAATACTGAGTTGCAGTTCGTGTTATTTAGGGAGAAGTTACATGGAATTTCTGCAACCTCTGCTTTACCTCAAAGATGAATATGTCCATTACCACAAATTCGTGTGGTGTTTCATAACAATAGATAAGGATACAAGCTTTTCTGAAGGCTATTTCTTATTATCTTTTTCTTGATAATACTTGTGGCTTTGGTGGGAAGATTTTTATAATGCTTGAAGTCAGCTAGGAAAATAGTGAGGAATGTTGTGTTGCTGAACTTTCATGGGCTGTTGAAGTGAGTGGTTTCCCTTCACTTGCTTGCTCGGCCCAAATGTGAGGCAGGTTGCTTTGCCTGTGACCTGGCCATTTGTCAGAAATGGGCAATACAAAAACAAAACAAATGCAAATACAAAACAAATGCCTTTTCGAAAGAATGGTACTGCAGTTAAAGCACTGCATAATCTTTAAGTAAAATTTCAGATGTAGATGTGTCTTTACACAATGAAGCAAAGAAATTGAATTAAATTACCTCCTAGTTTAGTGCCACAGTTTCTTGTGGCATCAGGTTTTACAAAGCAAGCAAGTTGTTCAGTCTTGGAGATGTAGTTATGGGATTTCATTCCATCTACACTGATAGCCAGGATTAGTTGTTAGCGTTCTTTCTTTCTGTGAGGTACAGGCGGATTCCTGACTCTGGATGACAGAAGGATTGCCCGTTTGGCTTTTGATAGCTCTCGGCTTCACTTGCAGAGCACTTTTGCCAAGCAGCGAGTTGCAGTACAGAAGAGGGGGAGCGATGCAAGGAGCTCTATGCCGAGGCGCAGTTAGCTCTCTGCATTTTGACTCGCCATGTTCCCAAGCTCCCCTGACAGCGAATTTCCCAAACCTGGGCAGTGCGCGCGAGCGCTGGCGCGGGCCGGGCGCAGGTCGTGCCTCTGGAGCCCCCTGCAGGCCGATGACACAAGCGCAGGGCCCGGGGCGGGAACGCGGAACGGCCGGGACTGCGAGGGGAGATCCCGATCCCTGCTCCGGGCCGGGGCTGCGCCGGCAGAGGGACCCCGCAGGCACCGCGCAAGTGCTCCCAGAAATTTTCTTGGCCATCTTGAGTTGATGTGAAGAGATCTATAGCTCAGGTAGTCTTCTGCGAGTTTCAGTAACAGCCTTGCTAATTTATGTCACGGTTTAAAACTCCTTTAAGGTCTGGATAGGTTTCTAGATTGGGTAGGTTTTTAGCACATTTTGTGATGATTATCTGGCTTCTGATTGGATAATTTATTGCCTCAGGATAATGAACATGTTTGTTTACTTTTTAATGCAGATATGGCTAGTTAAGACCTTCCTACAGAGGCTTTCAAACTGTAATCACTTTATATTTCCAGCAAAATAATAGAACTTCCTGAACTTGAGCAATATCCTATCAAAGTTATATTTGAATGGTTTCAAAACAAATTTTAAAACTTCCTCTAAGAAATTATTTTGTGATTGATTCTGAAAAATGGGATATACAGCCATTTTTTCCTCATTCTTCCCATTCCAAGAAAATATTTGGGTAATAACTTAACTTATGCAATATTAGGAGATATTTCAACTTGAACATTGAATAAATTCATTATTATTTGGAGAACTACTGAAACAGAAAAGTCCTAGCTGCAGTTTCTTATTAAAAAAAGAATTGTTTGGTTTTTTACCTGCCAGAGGTAACAGGAGTTTTTTGCAGAAAAAAAGGAGCCCAAATCAACAACAAAAACCCCAACAACCATCCCTCAACCTTGTAGTACTGCAAGGTAAAAGTAGTGGATAGCAATTAATATCCACTTAATTAGTATTGAACTGTCTATTCTCTATCCCTTCAAACTCTTTCCCTGGTTATAGTAACATGAATGTTAAATGTGCAGTTAAAGACAAACCCTTTGAAAAGGAAAACTACCAAACTATTTTAGCTCTTGTGTAGATTAGTAAAAAAATTTGCTTGAAACATCTTCCTTTGGATATTGGCAGGAAGGATTGCCTATAAAATTTTGTCTACTGGGTTATTTTAAATTGCCTTCCATACAGCTCATCTGCTCCATCTCTGCTGAGCAGCATGCTTAGTGGTTAACACAGAAGACTATCCTTCCAGGATTTTAAAATAAATTAACATTTAGTTAGCTGGTGAATTACATAGAGGACAGTATAATAAGTGTTATGTTTCCCCCTGAAAACACCCAGGTTTCTTTCTTATGGCTTGAAATCTTGTCTATTCTGACAGTCACATTATGCAGCATATTCAATAATGAGGACCATTAGCAATGGTCCTCACTCTGGCTTTGCTATAGTTAATCATCATAAATGTTTGGCTATAAAATAAGTTATATTGGGAGTCCTAAGATGTATAGATTTTTTTTTCTGAATTTTTGCTGGACAAGCAGCTCAAAATTACTATGTATATTTTAGTTAGCAACAGGTTGTTCTGTATCAGTTGGAGTCTGTCTCTCCTGTTCAGGTTCCAGTTTTCTTAGAACTGATAAGAACTTTATCACTTGTGAAACTCCTGTTCCTCTGTTGAATGTGGTTGAAATTGATAAGACGTTCCAGCCTTGGACAGTGTGGGGTGGAAAGGAGGGAGTTACAGGGCAGTTGCCTTTACCTTATTTCCAAAGCAACAAGGTTAGCATAGCCCCTAAGAAATTAATGGAAATTGGTAAGAGCAAAAGATCTGGTTTCCCCATGGAAAGCAGTCTTGGGCTCTCACCATGTTACTGGATTTTCCAACTAGACTGAAGCTAACTCTCCACAAGGAGACACTTGATACTTGGGTTTACACATCACAGTTGCTTTTGTTGGTGAAAGAGGAGCTTTAATTTCTAGTAGCACATAATCTAAAAAGATTTGGTGCCTTTTGTGTTAGAATAGACACATTTAAAATAGCAAAACTGTGATAAAAGGCATTAACCTTTTTAAAGCATTTTGATATTTCAGTTTTGTGGAATATGTTTGACTAGAGAATGGCTCTCATCTGTTGAGACAGTTACATAACTATCTTTCATATGGTATAACATTCAGTGATCTGTAGAAATTATGTTTATTTTTTATAAATTCAAATGATGAATTACATATGCTCTATTGTGTATTTGCTTTGTGGCTCTGACAAGTTGAACAAAAATGTATTTCACATGAAAGTTTGTTTTCAGGGAGAACATGTGGTTCATTCACAAAATCTCTTAGTGTTAAAATCATCTTTGAAAATATTCTCTTACAGGTAGCTTCGTTTATTTTTAGGTCAGTATTGCACTCTGCATCAACTTTCATAATCTCTTTACATACTTTAGGAACAGGCAGTTTATTGTTTTTGACACACACTACAGGGTCATGAGTGGAAACAATTCGGGCTACAAAGTGCGTGTCAGTTCAGTGCTCCTCTGCTGACGGCATGTCTGTCTGAAATCAAGTTTAAAAAATTGGCCCTGTCTCCAGCTGACTTGTTTTGTCAGGCTGAGTCATAAGATTAACCCTTGACTTGTCACCAAGGAAAAATGGAGTAAACAACTGTACCCTGTACAGTATCGCTGATCCAGCTATGATTCATTTCACTGTAACATGATTCTCTTAAGAAAACAAATTTCAGAGCAGCTGTTGCTTGGCTTAAATGAGGATTAGAAAAATTGCAACCACAAAACAAAAACTTGCTTTGGACTTCAGTAGCTTTTGGAATAGTTATCTGGTAGTAGTTCCTGCAAATACAGAGTTATTGCTAACAACATAGCATTTTTTTTCAGCAGTCTTTCAAATTCTTTTTAGGTTCATATTTTATCCTGGTGAAAGTAAACTTCTGTGGTTTAAAGTCTGATATGCTGATGGAATTATGGCCTGATCCTGTAAGGTGAATCAATGCAACAAATGTGAGAAACAATATTTTCATACAGTAAATGTAGAGCAGATGCACTGGTATGTTTCAAACATACGGCACTCAAGATTTTATTCCCAATGATGTAACCGAGTGTAGGACAAATAATTTCCTTTTCGGTAAAATGTAATTGTTATCCTTTTGATTTGTGGGGAAGTAACTCAGGAGCAAATTCATTTAGTGACTCATTATGGAGGGACCAGTTTGTCTACAAACAGATGTTTGCAGTGGCGTTCCTCAGTTTTATTGATCATATTGTTGCTTTTGTCTTACCCATGTGCTGGTGAACAAGGTTAATGATTTACTTCTGATAAATGCTAATAGTGTTAGTAAACATTACTAGTTAATATTACCTATGTATTTTTTTATTACATTGCTCTGTACAAGTATAGGGCAGCTGTACACAGCACAGCCCCCCACCAATGCTATACAGTCAAGTTAGGTTTTTCTGCTTGATGTTTTTAACATTTTTCCAATTGCTTATATATAGGTAGATAATGGTTATTATTTGAGAGGGGGCTTGATCATGCTCTTCATCCCTAATACAACTATTTTGAAAACTGGGCATGTGTGCATGGAGGTGCAGTAGCAATTACAACTATGTTGGTGATAGTCTTTACTTCAAAGAACTGACTGCAGTTACCCTGGAAGTACTTCTCATGTTTCAAAAGTTTGCATGCTAAATTTATTTTTTTTTAAAGGGTTCTCTTACTACTTCAAGTCTGTAAGCTGAAATCACCTTCTCCAGTGTTTAGGGGTTTTTCTAAGTTGTACATTAGACTGAAGTAGTGTTTTTAATCTAGTGTGCTATGACAAGTAGCACACGCAAAGATCTGAAGATCTTTTAGCATGTCTCATCTGTAGAGTCCTGCACATTAGTGAGAAGCTTTAAGGAATGGCATTGTTAGCTGCAAATCAAAGCTTCTTACAGACTCTCTGGGGACTGAAATGGGTCTTTGTGGTCCCTAGGGAAGAAGGAAGCCGCCAGTCACTCTGCAGGCCTGGCAATTTAATAGTCTGCAGTATAGTGATGTTCTTTTTTGCAGCTGCTGCTGCTCCGCCTTTTGTATTGGAGAGGAGTTGGGTTCAGATATCATTAGTTTTGCTGCATAGTTAAACAGTTCTGGATGCGTAGTTTGACTTGCAGTAAAAATGCAAGTGTTCTTCAGCAGATGGAAACTTCAGGGTATATTTGCCAACATACTCTGAGCACGGTAGTCTAATTGACTGGAAAAGTTCACTGAAAAAGAATTTGAAGCTTGAGATGTGAATATTTTTTGTCAGTGTGTGTATATTCTGTATATTTATAGACACTACAGTAGTTATATCCTGAGATAATGGACATTTATACAGAGATTTTTATCTGATCATAGTATTCAGCTGCAGTCAGTTTATCACCCTTGTGGATCTTTTTAGTTCAGAGGGTTTCACTGACACACGAGGTGCTTGGCAGAATGAACCAGACTTCTGCAACTTACTTTCTCTCCCTGTAAATGGCTGAACTGAACTTTACCCATTTTTTTCCTTATCCTGAAATATTTTCCTGCTTTTGTCAGGAGGAAGGCAGGGAGAATTCACAGCATTGGCAGTAGACACAACTAGAGGTGGAGAAACGTGATTGTGTGTTAACCTTTTTTTTTCTGGATTGAAGTCGCTATCTGACTTAGCAGAAGCTCAGTTAATAACCGGCTGTGTTCATTTGTAGAAAATTTAAAAATGTACGCCTCATTAAGAGTTAATGTTAGTTAATGCCACTGCTCAGTGAAGAAAGCAAAAAAGACCTACCAGGCATTGATAGTGTGCAAATATTGAGGGATCTTTGTTCTGGAAGTTGCAGTCTGTTTGCTGTATTGAATAATTCACGTTTTTGTGATGTGCCAAAGTTGTTGGGGTCCTCTCCCCTTCTCTGCCCTGTCTTGTATGGGCACATATGTGTGCTTTATTCATACAAAAATGTATTATACAATATAAAGATACCCTGGATTTGTGTTTCCAAGAGAATCCTTCCACATAGTTTATATACCCCACCTTAAAGATGGATTTTGGATGATTCCATAAAGTGAAAATATTTTCATGATTTTTTTTTTAAGTTTTTTTTAAACACCTTGTGTAGGTGCTGTCTGCGTCAGGGTCACTCCCTGCCCCAGGCTGCCCTGCTCGGAGGGGTTCGGCAGCGCTGGGTGCTCGGGCTCTCCCCAGGGACTTGCTCCCAGCAGCTCCCCGCGCCTTTGGGAAGCGTTTGCCAAAGTTGGAAGCAACTTTAGGCAGAGCCAGATGGCCGTGTGGCTGGAGCTGCATCGAGCAGCGTCTGCACGGCCACAAGTGCCCTAATTTAATTAAAACAAAAAGCAGACGATTATCTCAGGGCTCAGGACGTGCCCATGTGCGGGCTCCCTACGGCTCCCGGCGCGTTGGGCTGTGTGCGGAGCCCTCTGCGCCCACGGGCCCGTGCGCGCCTCCTCCCGGGGCCGGGGCCGGAGCGCGGAGCGGGGGCTGGCGCGCCCCCCGCGCCCAACCCCCGAGCCGGCCGGAGATGGTTCAGTCCTGCTTTGCATAAGCCGCCTTTGAGCGCTCCATGTGCGCGGCGGCGGGTGGATGCCGTGGGGAGCGGGAGGCGGCGCGCTGAGCCCGGCCCGCGCCAGCCGCGCCATGTACTGCGCCTACCCCGTGCCCGGCGTGGGCAGCAGCTCTCTCATGTACTACTACAACGGCAAGACGGTGAGGGGACCGCCTTTGTCCGGGGCCGCCGGGCCGGGCTCACGCCGGGGCCCCGCCAGCCCGGNGACCCGCGGAAGTTTGTGTTCTGCGTGCCCGCCGTTTTTCTCGGGGGTTTGTAGGTTTGGCTGGGGTTATTTTGGGTTTGTTTTCAAGCAGTGCCCTCCCCAAGGGCTGCAGGGCTGCCCTGTGCAGCGTTCCCCAGCCCCCCGGCTCCGGCGGCCCGAGCCCCGGCCAGCGCCGCGCACTGGGCCGGCCGCCAGCGCTGCCCTGCCTGCGCCGGGCGCTCGCGGTGGGAGTTCGGAATCATCAAATGTTCCTCCAAACACGAGAGAGGGAGAAAAAATGCAGATTCCGCAGGGAAAAAAACCAAAACCCAGACCTCTGTGGATTTAACTTTGTGGAAATTGAACGGGGTATTTCTGTTTCGTGGTTGATATTAGTAATTTTTAAATTAAAACACCAGATATGATTTTTGTGTGTAAAACTTAGCATACGATTGTAAATTTAACACGGTGTGTTTCTTCCAGTCTGTTTATGTTGTACGTGGTTTTGGCTTTCTTCTGTTATAAAAACAGTAATAAGTAGGAAAAGGGGAGATGCTGATACTGATCTTTTTTGTGGCGTTTTGTTTTGTTTTGTTTCTTTATTTATGGTCCACCTCCCGTGGGCCTGTGTGAGTTTTGCTTTCATTAGTAAACTTCTTTTTTGCCAAGATTTTTGTTCAATGGTAATTAAATTATGGATCTTTATATTCATAAAGGACGCTGTGTATGAGCTTCTTGAATAACAGCAAAGACAGTGGAGGAGAGGTTGGGGAATCAGTAAAATCGCTTGGTCTCTATTTCATTTCCTTTGGTATAAATGCCAGCTGTCTTTCAAATATGAAATGATTTTTCTTTCATGTCTGCTCCTAGGCTAAAACAATCTGTTTGAAGTTTTATGTGAAGATATATATAAGACTTAAGTAAAATTAACTATACAATACCCCTGAAGCAAAGGGAATATAACTTGCATGGAGTTTTGATTTTATTCTTTCTAGAGCACAGATCACTCTATTACAACATTTCTCTTTGTTCTTGTAGCAGGAAAAAAGGCTTTGATCTTATTAAGTATTTCCAGGCATATAGTAGATGGAAGTGCTGGTACTGTAGGAGGGCATGGCTTGAAAATTGATAGCATGTGCCTGTTATGGGTCAGAGGTGACCTTTATGAGCTTGAAAACTTAGTAAATAGATGACAAATCATATGATCATCCTATATCATGTTGCCCAAGGTTTTATTTAATTTTTTTTTAAACATCTTAGTAACTTTTACCACTGTTTCTCCTAGGAATACTGCAAGTTGGCCTAAATTACTAATTTAAATATACATAAGGAGGTTATGTGAAGTTGTAGGATGGGTTTTTGTGTTAGTTTTTGAAGCACACCTCTTGGTGTGTATGCCAAATCTTTATATGAACCTTTCTACAGTGACAGAACGGTACATACCCTAAATTTGATGTCTTAGTGCTTTTACTTGTATTGTTTGATAAATTAGGAGTTGATAGTTTGATCCTCATTGTTCAAGTTGGAGATTTTTGTTTAGATCATTGTATTAGATTTTGGATGTTGACATTCCTCGATACCTGCTAATGTATATAAAATCTGATTTATTTACTCACAAAATAAGCAAGAAATCACATATATAAAATGTGTAGTTAAAGCTTTTTATTAAAAATGTTTTGTTCTTTTCAACTTCTTTTATTTGTAAGCTAAAACAAAGCTTAATGCTATGCTAAAAAATCAAGTATCTGAGCACCCCGATAGATGGTTTGGTGTGGACTGGCACATATATTAAAAGTATGAAATATAAATCCTATTTTACTATTAGAAGAAATTCAATTTTTGTAATTTCTATATGATTTAGGAAGGACCCATGAAAGTGAAAAGTAGTGGTTTAATACAAATCCCTTGCTAAGGAGTAAAATTTTACTGTTATGTGTAATAGGTGCTATAGGAAAAAATACGTATTTCAAGAATCCCCTTGAAATCAAAAAGAAAAAAAGACCTTATCTGTTTCATAGAGAAGGTGAAGCACTTGCACTGCACTAGATGTAGCCTGTTTTTTCTTTTTCTTTTTTTTTTTTTTTTGTCCTTCACCTGTTGACATATAGAAAATACTCTTCAGTTTAAGAAAAGTTCACAACATTTTCATAGAGAGCTTTTAGGAAAAAAAATTGAAACTATACTTAAAAATTGTTTCTATCCATAAAGTTTTATCTTCTCTTTCATTTTAGAGCCATGCTGCAGAACCCCCCAAAACTCAAAATACCTAATCTCCATTAAAAATAAAGCTGCAAAAGTATTTAAGTAGAGATAATAGCACAAATGTAAATGATACCTTCTTGTATTTTTATTTTATTCTTTTTTTTTTTTTCCTAATTAGGGTGTAATTAAGCAAATGTCTTCATTCACTGTAGCCTTTTCATTTAGATTTTAGGAAGTGCAACAGTACTGAAATAATATTTAATAGAAGTTTTATACCATCTCTGTGCTTACCGAGTAAAATAGTCTTGCATGATTTCCACTGTTTTCAGTTCACCTAAAAGTATAGAAATAAATTAGTTATTTTCTAAATGTACTGTAAAATTATTTTAATATAGATGGGAATACAGTAACTGTCAGTTATCACCAAAATAAATAATTTTTGAAAAAATACTGATTATATTTTAAATCACTTATTACTGCTACTTCATATGAGAATAGATTTGTGAATATATTCACTTTATTGTTTTGTTTTGTGCATTTTATGGGTTGATGTAATATACCAGTCTATGTACAAGTATTTTTTATTATTGAATAAATATTTATTTTTCTCATCATAGGCTGAGATTGAGCCCTTCTCCAAGGTGGAGAAGCTGCATCTTTTACGGTAGATTTCTACAATGCCTATTTAAAAAGGACAAAAAGAAAGTCAGGAGATATAGGTATTTTGCATATGTGTAGTGCTTTCTGATTTGCTTGTTGGTGAACTAGCTTATACTGGGATTTTTTTTGAGAAAATACTCTTTTCCCTGAGAATTTTGAGAGTGTAAAAAGCTTTTTATAAACATGTTGCTGATGGGCACGTGTATAGATGAACAAATACACACAGGTGTGAGGATAGCTGTGTATATTTGGGGATTTTTTAGTGCAGCAAATGCCTGCCTGGCAGCCGTCACTCTCGATGTTGGAGCAGGGCGAAGCATGTTAATAATCCTGCGTGATGCTCAGATGACACAACAGCATGCCTTGCTGTGGCTGTTGTGCAATAAATAATGTACTTAGGCTTCTAACATCCATGTAAAATGTTTTCAGTTTGTAAATTTTGGAGCAACCAGGTGCTAAGATTCAATTTTGCTTTTATTAGTATTGGGCCAGCTAGTACACAGGGAGGAAGATACAATTAAAGCTGTTCTGTACCATATGCTGCCCACAGCAACTTACACAAGGTCAAAGCTAACACTTGTGAGTCAGGACAAATATAAGATCATCTGGAAAATCTCTAGGGGTACACGGCTGTGGACATTGAATAAAGAGAGGTAGTAAACACTGGTCAACTGGATTTTTATTTCTTTCTGTTTCTTGCCCTTCTCTTTCCCCTCCCCATCCCACTAAAAAACGTGAGTTACAATTCATCAGCCCAAGAGAGTTTTCCCTGCTCCACTCCATTGGGTTGAACTGCCAATCTGCTGAGCAGTGGTCCCCTGCCAGAAGGGTGTCTTGTCTGCTACAAGCTTTATTAATGCTTTAAAGTGAAGGTTATGTCCATTTCCTTGGGCAAATGACAGCAGCTAGGGATGGGCTCAGGTGCTGTATGAGGCAGATCTATATTTCTCAAAACGTGCGCACCAAAGAGGAACGCGCCCCGTTTGCTCAGTGCCTGGGCTCCCATTGTCACGTGCATGTCTGTAGAAATACAATAGTCTGTGCTGGAGGTGCAGAACCAGAGAGTGAGTTCAGAGAAGAGAGGGACAAATGAAAAAGATGGCTTGTATCCACTACTGCATGTGTCTGTGGGCAGTGCTGGTGCTGGGGATTCCTCCCACAGCTCAAGCGGCCTTCTGAAGTACAGGGACCAGGTTAAGAAACAGGCGGAGTAGTTTCAACTGTTCTGGTTTTTGTTTCCTGAAAATCTGAATTTAATCAGGAATTTTTGAAGACATAGTTGCATGTGTCCCTTAATGACAGCATGATTTGAAGAGTGTGGTGAAGAGATTTTGCTTAGCAAATAAAATATAAAAAGAATCTTCAAGCAGTATATAAATATGTATTTCTTTCTAATGTTGTTTTTGCTGCCTTACCTTCTTTTTCCTCCCCTCTCTAGTTCACACTACAATAAAAATAAAAACTACTACTGCTAATAATAAAAAACCAAACCAGGCCAAAAGGTTTCTATCTACTGAGCTTGAGATTTTTGCTGTTTGCCTGTCGCTTTCTAACATGGCTTTAAAGTAGTCATTCCCTAGGGAAGAAGCTAGGAAGTACTTGTGCTATGTATCATTACAGTGGGATTCTGCATTTCAAAAATACCCAAATAGGCATGTATAGCATGCCTAAACTGCATAAACATTTATTTAAGACGGAATTCAGTTTAGCTACTTTAAGAAGTTTGAATTTTATACCATCCTTAAAAAAGTATGGTTTGATTTGCAGACAGGACTGTTCTCCTAAAGGAGTCTTTTGTTTTCATTCTGAATGGTGAGAAGAGTTTTTTGAGTACATGAACCTTTACACCTGGTATGGGAAACCAAAGTATGGTTGAAGATATGGTTATACTGACTTTGTACACTAGGGCTCCTAATTTCATCATCTTGCTTAAATATCAGTTAAACAAGAATTTAGACTGGATCTTGGGTTTGGTTGGGGTTTTTTTGGAAGCTTCTGTCTTGCTGTAAAGAGGAGTGTGGAAAATTGTAGTTAATATTCTACATTCCTGAAGTTTTATTATCTGATTTTGTCAGAAATACAATAAACATGAAAACAAGTTCTTTTCCTAGAACTGCTTTTCAGCAAAATTAGCTTTAGCTACACAACCTGCAGATAATACACTGTAAAGTTTTGCCACATGTACAAATCATTCATCAGTGTGCACTTGCATGACTGATGCTGATGGAATGCAGATAGGCTACTTAGCAGAGTTTACAAGCTACAGAATAGGTTATTCATCTTTACTGGTTTCAAAAAACTCTGTCTCAGGCAGCTTGACAAATGTTTTCCTGAACTTCCAAGAATTGCTAATAACTATGCTTAAATGAGTAACGTAATTCTTAATTTCATAAACTGTATGTGTGATGGGAGTCTTGGTCTTGAGATGGTATGAGCTCATTGGAAATAAGTTTGATTGCTTCACTGCTATTTTTTTAATCTGCTTTGAACATTAATATTAAACATTGATAAATATTTAAGAATTTGAAACAGGAAAATTGCCTGAGAGGATGGATGCCAACAGGAGGACTCCAAGTGTTATATTTATTAAATGCATTTATGGAATGAGACTTGGAAGTTTTACTTGCCATAAAATTTGGTAGACCCAGATCTTCAAATTACTGTTGATGTTATTGGCACTTGTATTAGTACACAGAAGCAACAGTGAGTAATATCTGAAATGTTTTAGATATATTAGGTCCATATAACCTTCACAGTAGTGTTCATCACCTGCGTTAATCCCCAAGGCAGATTTCAGAACTGGGATGATGCTTTTGTTTTGATTAAACCTTATGTCGTACAGCTAATGTCTCCTCAGCTCTGTTCTGAAGTCCGCCCCCACCACTACCTCTCATGAAGAAATCTGAGTTGTCATCCTGCCTTTCCTGCTGGAGAAACATAAACCAATTCAGGGTGCAGGAGAGACTGATGTGGGTCTCTAACTTGATGTCCTCTGCAACTCGTTTGTCCTACTTGCCTCAGCAGAGGCTATCAACCCTTCAGGAGCACCGCAGCGTTAGGATTGATGTATATATTAGCACAGCTCCAAAAAGTCAAGTCCAAGACTTGATAAGTCATGTAAAAAAACTGGTTTTGGCTTGCATTTATCGGAAGGGAATTTCCCATTCATGATGGGAGAGTGTTTTGCTTGTCAGCATGGAGACACGTTCGGTGCCTTTGGGCACAGTGCTTTTGAAGGGATTAAAGATGGGCTCCTCTTCTACCTGCTGGAGACAGCCCTCTTCAAGGAGACTGCAAACAGGCTGACCTTTTAACAGTATTTCTTCCTTGTCTTAGTGGGAATGTCAGCCAGGAAAAACTGGTTTAATGCCTCCTGGATGTCAGTGTTATCAGTTTAATAGCTAAAAGAGGCCGTCTTGAGCAGCCACGTCATATTTTTAACTGCCTTACTCAGCTGTTGCAGAAGAGAAAGCCCTTTAAGTAGGACACAGAGTCCTACTGGGGAGCTGCTGCACAGCCATGCCAGCAGCCACAAGGGCATGTTTGGCTGGGTAGGGGTCCCAGTGCCTGTGGGCCTTTCAGCGTGAGCAGACCACTTGCCCTGATGCATTGCTTCCCAACTTAAAAATAAAATTCCATCCTTTTTGTCAAGTTTCTTATTTAAAACCTTTGTATTTTGCATCTCATAAACTTTGGGTAATTTTAGTAAAATTTCTCCTTTGCTTTTAAATTTTGTTTGTAGTAATGCAACATAAAAATTATGATTAGATCATTAACCAGAAAAAACCCGGCGCTCATCTGCAGGTGATCAGATGACATCAGAGGCCTGGTTTTAATTTGTGGGTAGTTCTGATTGTAACTAAAAGAGACTCGCTCCTTTTGTGGAATTGGCTGGCTATTTCCCCACATCTGGAGTTAATGAAGTCTTTGAGACCACATCAGTTGTGTTTTGCCGCAAGAACCCTTTGATCTGAAAAATCTAGACTGGCACAAGTGCAGCTTCATAACATTGCAGCTATGTTTTTGCAAGCTATAGTTAAGATACCAAAACAAGCAGAAACTATATGAAGTTATGTGTCTGTGCTAGGACTTTCATGTAGCTGTTTGGAAGGGCCTCTTTTACGTTTATATAATTCATAACATTTTTATTATGTTAATGGCTTGTACATATGTATCTGTAAATTATACATTTGTAGGAGTTTTTGAGTTTAATTCCCCTTTTGAGATAGTGTTTAATCAGTTTTTATAAATCACCCAATTATGTAAAATGTTAAAATTTCAGTCTGAAGCTTGTATTTACAAATCTCATCGATAATGTTGCAGTTTAAGAGAAGTATAATTCGTCACTGTAGGTGACTTCGCATTAATCAGTGTGCATCTCCATGGCAGTGCTAAATGTCATAAAGCTTTGTTTCCACTGCTGTCCTGTGACAGTGATAGATTATCCATCAGCTATAGCATATGCTGTGTTATTCTGCACAACAGAGAACTTGTAAATTAAGCCCAGTTTTACCTAATATGTTTGCAGTCTTAAGAGTGCGAGTATTTACAATTTGACAGAGTGACATTTCTGTTAAAATATGTCTCAGGCATGGATTATACATGCATTCATCATATAGAGTAAATACATATGTACTGCGAACATTGCTCAGAATGTATTGTCATTCTGTCACTCAGGTCTGGTAAGCATCTCTATTTTACATTTATTCCATAAACTGAAAATTTTCGAGTAAAATATTGAGCAGAAGCTTTCTGAAAAGTTTTCTTTCCTAAAAATTTTTCATTTGTTTTCAATAAAAACTAATGGTAAACAAACATGTAACTTAAAGTTTTGAGTTTTCCACTTGACTCCTTCTAACCAGGTGCCTGTTTACCTGCTGCCCTTTTCATTACGCGGCTCATCCCGGCAGTTGTGCCCTGGCTCCATGCCCTGTGCCCTTGTCCCGATTCCACCATTGTGGGGTTGGAGAGATTTTGCTGAAATGGTGTTGCTGTAGAGCGAGGCTGAGAGCGCAGTGCCTGGGTGTGGGTGATATCAGAGCGCGCTGGCTCAGGCACATCCCGGCCATTTGTTCCACGACAGCAGGGCTGCAAAAGCGATCGGCAGCGGGAGGAGGGGGATTGGGATGCAAATGGTGCGGGACTTGCCCGCTTCACTATCCTCAGTGTCCCTATCAGAACAGTCACCCTCCAGGGGCACAATGGTTCCTTTTTAGGGGAACTTAGGCTTTTTTGTTGGCTGGCTTGGTTTTCCTGGCTCTTCTCTTGCTTGGTAAACAACATCTCAGAAAAGGCAAGGGAGAGTTGTGAAAGCCGTAGAAACATGCATGTGCCTGTATGTGCATAGGAGGGGATCAAAATAATCACTTGTAAATGTTAGGGCATAGTGCACTTTTAAAGTTGCATTATATAAGCTTTAAAGTTGTGAAATTATTCTTCATATATGTATTTATGCAGTCATTTGTATTTAACAACTTAGATAAACAGTTAAAAATACCACACTTTTGACTTCATAGCAAAAAGATGCTCCAGTTTCACTGTTACATTTTTATATTTTTTGCTGCCGTGTATGTTGATTTGCTTTTTATTTAATTTATCTTATAACATACACTAATCATTGCAATATTCAGTATAGAACAACTAACTATGGGTAGAGTCCTTGACTCTGTGAATACTGGGCCTTGTTCATTTTACCTAACTTACTCCTGAATACACTTTATATTTCTTTTTAGAGTTGCTGCAGTGAAAGGCTTTGAGTCATTATCTTTATTTGGCATCTTACGTTTTTAACTTGAAAAGAAAATTTGTTGCTTGCAAGTTGAGAATGGGCATTCCACTGGTGTGTTAACACTGAAAAAACAATAATACTGCTTTTCTTTAATGCTAGGCCAGTGTGAAAATTACGTGCTCACTGCTGCAGTTTTAAGATTATTCCTGAGGATTTGCATGCGTGTATTTCTGATGACTCTCCAAAGGCGTGCGAGTTTCTGAATGGATGATACAACGGTTGCATTAAAACCTTTCCATTTGTCACTGGATGTACTTTTTCTTTCTGATTGTTGGGATGCCAGCTAATTAAATATTCAAATAGGCATACAGTTGTTTTAAAATAAAATTTGTTTGGGGCCCAGTTGTTTTATCTTGCTTTTTATCTTAAGCAACAAGTCTGTGCGAGTCATGCACTTAGAAAGCAAAATCAGCATTCAGGCTTTTATCAGGCCACCTGGCTGAGTTGGCACACCAGAAAGTGTGTTGTTAGGATCATTCTACTGTAGTTCCTCTGTACTGTGGCAACTTGCTAAAAAGCAAATAAAACAAGGGCAACAAATGCTGCGGCTTGCTACACTGTTCTTTTTTTATTTGTGCTTTCTCTCTATGTCTGTATGCTGTTGTGGTTTTTTTAATGCACGACACCCAGTTATTGCTAACCTGCTTTTATTGCTCTCCAACATGTAGGTGTATGCACCATCTCCGAGTTCTGATGATTTCAACAGAGAATCTCCAAGTTACCCATCTCCTAAGCCACCAAGCAGTATGTTTGCTAGCACTTTCTTTATGCAAGGTGGGTAAAATGTCACTTGTCCTTTAGGCAGAAATCTGCAGTCAGACACTGTTTTACTGGGTGAATGAAGAAGTGTAGAGGGAGCATATTGTGCTAGAGCCTATGATTAAGTCTTACATACTTTTAAAAAAGTTAGATGAAGGGAACTGTCTGTTGATGTAAAGTTTTTCTCATGACATTAATTGCTGACTGAAACTTAAAGGGATTACACACCAGGCCAGATGGACAGAATTCCCATCCTTTGATTTGTAGGGGCTTCAGAGCAGCACACTGGAGTGATAGAGAAAAATTAGGTGGGGGCTTATTGACTCTTCTGGAATTTGACTGTACAACATCAGCTAACAGTCTTATGTTCTCAAATGCTTGTATATCCAGCATGCCAGAAAAAAGGGGGTTGCACGGAACGAAACAAGAGCAGAATCCATTTCCTCAGCCTCACGTCACACGATTAGCTCGTGCTGCAGTCTGGTGAGGGTTTGGAGCACATTGAGAGCTCAGTGTCTCAGTACGGGAATTCACAGAGCACTTCAGTTTGTGCTACAGAAGGGAAACTGCACTGACACACAGGCTAAGGCTTATGTAATGTAGTCATTTCAGCTACTTAAATCTGCTATTTTGAAATGTTTTTATGTTTTTGTGGTGCTAGGGTATCTTAGTCTATAAGTTGCTTGTTTTAGGTAAATAGATGTTTTGCAGTGCATGTTTATGATGAGTTCTGTTTGGCCAAACTTCTTACCCCTCCACCTCCTTTTGTATTATTTCTTTCAGTCTGGACTTTTTATCAACACTCTTGGTTTAAATCTGGCCTTACTGAAGGTCTGTGTAATTAGCAGAAGTGCTTGGTATTTTCTCAGCTGTGGTTGGATTATATTTCAGCTATAAAGCCTCTGTTGTTTCTTTGGTTTTGTTTTTTTTGTTTGTTTGGGGTTTTTTGTTTTTTGTTTTGTTTTGTTTTTTAATAAATATAGCAACAGTGTGGTGGCGTGAAAATAGAAGATGCAGTATAAACTGGTCACCATTTCCCCGCTGATGTTAGTCTCAGTAGCTGAATTCTGTATTTGTTTAAAATAATCTTGTAAAGGAACAGAGAAATCAGTATTCTTCTTAAATGTATTTTTCTTGTTTTCTTTCCTGTTGAAAAAATGCTAAAAAAAAAGATGGGACCCACAATTCTTCTGACCTCTGGAGTTCATCCAATGGCATGAGCCAGCCTGGCTATGGTGGGATGCTTGGAGGCTCGTCTTCCCACATGTCCCAGTCCAGCAGTTACGGCAGCCTGCACACACATGACCGTTTGGTAAGACTCAGCACACATTGATCTGTTTATAATCATGTATGGAGATCTAACTTAGGAGAATTAACTTCTCCTTTGTTGCTCGTGTATGTCAGTTAAAAACCCAGTTGTTAGAAATCACAAACTTTGTGTATTAGATTTATGTCCTTTTAGTTATGTCTGTTGGATAAATAAAAATCTTTGGCTGTGTAGTGGTCTGTCAGAGGATGGATGAGTCCCTTTCTTCTGTAATAAAGAGCTGGGTGTTATATATTTGATATCTTCAAATATCAACATTTATTTACGGACTACTTAATGTCTTGTGTCTGCTCCTCTCTCCAGAGCTATCCCCCGCATTCAGTCTCACCTTCAGATATAAATGCCAGTCTTCCTCCAATGTCCAGCTTCCATCGTGGCAGTACCAGCAGTTCACCTTATGTAGCTGCCTCACACACTCCACCTGTCAATGGATCAGATAATATTCTGGGTAAAAAGTTCTTCCTGCTTTTTTTTTCATTTTACAGGAAAATGAAATTTAGGGCTGCATGATGCACAAAATTAGTAAGATTAATTTATGGCATGCTTGTAGATCAGGAAAAATTCACCACTGTGATATTTCTATCCCCAGTATGGCTAAGATGAGGCAAATTGTTTTTCAGTTTATTTGCTTTCACAATCAAGCCTATGCTCAGGGACTGGATCCGTCTGACTTAATGGCAACTGTCCTTCTGTAGTTCAGTATATGCACATGTCCATATAGGTAGTTCTGGTGCTGAAGTTTTCAGAGCTGCTGTGTCACCAAAGCACTGCTCCAGAGAAAGGCAGGAAGGCTGTTTCTTTGGGGAGGTTGATAAAGTGCATCATAAATTCCTATCTTAACTGTTTAAGAGATTACAGAGTGGCCAGGATGGTCGCTGGTTCAGTCTCCTCTGTGTTCACCTAGGAAGCAAGAAATACAGGGCGATCATCTGTTCCTTGCACACATTTGCTCGTCTTAAGATGCAGCTGTAGAAATTAAATGCTTGTAGATGCCCCTTGTCGGTTCAATAGGATTTGCACTTGGCTTCATTTTAACGAAGTGGATTTTAGTTAGGGTGAGTATGTTAGCTTCGGTTTGGGAGCATGTTTTACACCAAGATCTTTAAACAGAACCCAGAATCTGCATGGGAAATTCAGGCTGGAAAATCCAAGTTTGTCACAAACTTGGAAACAGTGTGTGTTGCATTATTTGGATTTCTGATGTGAATGGCTTACATTCACATTCAATACATTTTTTGGCTTTAGAAGTTGATAATTGGAGAAAGAAGATTTGCTTTTAAAGGGTCTGTCTTCTACAGCAAAGCAGATATTTTGGAGGATTCAGTTCCTCTCTGTGTTTCCAATTGGCAGGGCTTCAGACTTCCTCTTGGCTTAATGGTGTGTAGAGCAAAAGGGCACGCAAAGCTGCTGACATGCAACTGAGAGCAGGGGTGATGGCTTGGTGCATCAGAGCTTTTCAGGGACTTTTTAACTCAAGATGAGAGTACAACACAGGGAATTAGAGCAGGGGGAGCAAGGAGACACTTAAAGAACTATTCTGTGAATTTGGCTTTAAGAATTAATTAAACATGCAGCACTTTGTGGATAGCAGTTTAGAAATAAGCTGCAATAATGTAATTTTCTAATTCTGATTTTTCTTTTCACATTTAATTAAAATTAGACTATGATCCTGGAAAATAATTTTGTCTTCTAGCTTCTTTCACTTGTTGGTCCTTAAGTTATCACAGTGATACTATGTTTGCCTTTTAAGAGGAGAGCATCTAAATGTAAATCTAATTGTTTTAATTAAATTTTTAGGTCTAATGAGAACTGCTTCTATTGACACTGACTTCCTCAGAAAATCCATTTAAAAAGTGGTTGCTCAACTCTGTGTGATGAATAAAAATAATAAAAGTAAATAAAATTTCAGCTTTAAAAATAAGTGTTGGGTTTACTTTTCACATTACAGGAAACAGAGGAAATGGTGCTGGAAGCTCACAGACAGGTGATGCACTTGGAAAGGCATTGGCATCTGTAAGTAGCAGTTAGAATATTCAGATCTGAAACGTATTTTAATCCATTATTTATGTGTCATTCATTTTATAATATCAAATCAGGAATTTTCACATACGAAGTCAAAACAATGTACTATGATGCAATTTCCTATACTAGAAAAATGTCTTTTTAAATGCAAGTGAAAAATGCTTTTATTTGGAGAAGACTCATTCTGACTTCCTTTTTCTTCAGGTGATCAAAAGATTTAAGGCAGATCTGGTTTAAAAAGCTGGTTAGACAAAGTAAAAGATAATCATAAAAAGTTAAAGGTTTTATTTTTATTTTTTTTCTGTAGTGTTTTAGGTAAAGTCAAATATTTTTAACATTAGTCTTAGAGCAGATCCTGCCTCAAGGTTTAAAATGTTTTCTCAGTGGCCTTATAAAACTGAGAGGTTTTGAATGCCGTGTTGTATAGCTATAATTTATGCAACAGGCTTTAGAATGTTGTATATACATAAATTTAAACTTTTAACTCCTGTTGGAATGATGTAAAACATGGCAAGTATCTTCAATCTGCTGTAAGCTCTGTTTCCATATGTATGCATACAGTAATTATTTTTTCATTGGTACAATCAGATGTACTTTTTATAAAAGAGTAATTGATACACTGCAGCAGAAATTTCAGAGTTGGGAATGGTGGCTGGGGAAGCACTTTGTATTTCTTGTATGGAGCAAACTTTGAAGCCCTAAATGACCGTCCAGTGTTGGGTTCTGCATCCCTCACCTCATACCAGTGAAAGCAAATGTGCATATTCATGAAGATCCTGTTACCCTTGCATCCCTCAGAGGGTCATATGTTAAAAGATTACCAGATCTGATAATGTCTGTAATGTCCATATTGGGGAGGAGAACTCTGACCTACTGGCTTTGAGGAGAAAAATGTCCCTGTTGCTTTTGGGGATTCAGCAAGTAGATAACAATTCGGGAGTCCAGAGGGCAGTTAACGCTCTCTTTTGGTCTGTTTGAGACCTGTCAGAAAAGAACGAGGATCGTTTTGCCTCCTAGAAATAGCAATGCTCACATACTCCAGGCTGTTCATTGCTCTGCAGATGTATTTGGGTGTCTGCTGTTCTGCAGCTGGAACAAAATTTCGTTGTTAAGTCTGACACGCTGGCCAGTTAGACCTGCGGGACTTCATGACATTTTCCACTGCTCTCCTTTTCTAAATGATTTTCTCATCCTTTCAGGTATTTTTGTCCAAGTTACTAGCTGAGAAAGCCAAGCTGATGTTTTGGGGAAAAACTAAATATATTGCAAGTGGAAGTCAGGGCAGAAATGTTTAATCTAGCCGGTGGGTGGGCTCTGGTTGTCATAGAAACTTGTTTCTGTCATCCCGTGTTGTTGCTTGGCAGGAGCAGCCAGGTCATTCCATAAATCATTTCTGTCATAGCTGATGGTGATGCATTCCATCTGCTCTATCAGTGCATGCCATAGTCTGCACACTTCAAATCCCTCGCCTCATCCATCTGCTTCCCCCGCACCCCGCACCACGCGCACCCAGCACACTCCTTGCGCTCAGCGAGAGCACGGCTCACGGCTGGGCGAGGAGGGAGGTGGGCTCTCCTGCAGGTGAAGCTGACACACATGAATTTTGACAGCTAGGAAATCAAGAATATTTTTCTGTTTGAACAAAGTTTTATTTAATACTGCGATTGTGCCTTTTTTTTTCCCCTAAGATGACACTATATTCCTTACTGTTTGGTTTTTAAATGCCGCCACTGCAACTGTTGAGAGGAATTTTTAGTTTTAAAATTCTGTTGATGTATGTCTCACAATAGGCCTTTCATGTGCGAAACATCAGAGGATACGACATTTGTTCTTCAGTTTAGGTATTAAAGACCATACAGAATAGTATGTGATTAAACATGTAAGGCCAGATAATACATTTGCAAAGGTTCTTTTATTTTAGGTTTAAGCCTGGATAATTGTGGTCTTAATCTCAGGGTAGGCAAGAAAGAGAATTGTACATGAAAGTATTTACACAAAGTTCCCAAAGCCCTGTGGATTATGCATTAGTTTGGATAATGAACTAGTATAGATAGAAAGAAAAGAAAATCTGGGTATTCGTGCCATTTCTAATGTGTTTCCCTGAACATTTGCCAAACAATAACCCTTTAAGATTGTGCCCATGGAGGGTTATATGGCAGGAGAAACATCTGGTTTATTTCATTGCCTAATGCCAAATCAAAACACTTGGTCTTTAATTTAGAGGAGATCAAACAGGAGGACTGTTTAACTTTGTTGATTATATCAGACCTCTTTGTGATAACTTATGTTTTGATTCCTACCTCAGCACTAGGGTAAGGGCCTTTGTACCGTCTGGGTAGTTAAATAGCCACTGGTCCCTTCACAAAAGAAAAGAAAATGTAGGGAAGTTGACTTCTAAAAGTAATTCATGAATTAAGTTTCTTTGTTGCTTTAGACTCAATAACATTAACATAACAAAGCCTAACTGAAATGTACACTGTAGTGTTTAAAAAATTGGACTAACAGCTCCGAGGTTTGGCTCTGCAGGCTCTCAATTGTGCAGCTTTTGTCTAAGAGCCTTTTCATTAGACCCTGGCATATTGGCACCCCACTGATTGGAATGGACCATGACTGATAGGAGGAGGAGTCTCATTTGTTGCAGTAAAATGAGTCATGTTACCGTTTAAGCCTGGCAGAAGGTGTCAGGGTTGTTCATCATTGGTCATTTAACAGCACTGCAGCCAGGGACTGCATGCAGAATGAATTGTGACCTTGTGTTTTAGTGGGGGCTTTGCTGTACTATAGATTTTCCCTGTTATAAAATACAGCAAAATAAAATTGGCAGGTAGACCTGTGGAAAACGAGGAGTTTCAAAGAAAACTTTGTGGCCTTTGACTTTATTTTAATTTTCTGTATCTTATCTCTCTGAAACTCTGTACGGTTCTTATACTGACACCCAAGATTTATTTTTATGCTGATGTACAATGCATGAATTTCCTCCGGTAGTATGAGGTAGTTTGTTCTAAATATATTTTCTTTCTAGCATGTATGAAAAGTAGGAAGCATTTCCGTTAGGGAACTGATGGTCTTTTCTAATGGAAAAGTAGGATAGACCAGGAAGGAGCATGTGGTCTATCGGGTCCTGGTTTTGTCGGTTCAGAAAATACAATATGGAACTTAATGACGTTATTGACAGCTAAATGCTGAAATGTCATATTATCTGTGTGAAGAGACATCAACCACACTGCCAGTGAAGATTTTTTTAACTGCCATCTGATGACTAACAAATCCTGGTCTCTGCTTAAGTAAAACAGGTTTGAACTGATGACCTATAAAAATATGTTCTGAAGTCCATAGTCAGCCTCTAAATCTATTTAATTCCCTTTATAAAATGAATTTTCCCAGTGTCTTGAGATTTTAATTTTTAATAAAAGCTTTAAGCATTATGTCTTCTATTTTTACCAATAGTTTTTAATTTCATTAATAGCAAGGAAAGAATTGTTGTAAGTTGAAGTTTAGTATCTCAAGAGGCCAATTGATACTGAAATAAGAGAAACATGTTAAGTAATACATTGCCAGAGGAACAAAATTTCAAGTGTTTTTTGCTTGGGTAGGTACCAATAATAAGAGAGCTTGAATGCTTTCTTGGTATTTTGTGAAGGATTAATTTTTAGAAGATAACATGTGTTGACTGCTAAAATCTCTCTCTAAAGTTTTGAAAGTCATTATTCATTTGCATTTTCCTGAAGTTTTGTTTGATATAATTAGCTGTGTACTGTGAACTCTTATGTGTATTGTTCCCGTGCAGGGACAGAAAGGCTGTAATTTATGCTGCTCTTAAATGAGAAGGAAGGTCGGTTATACTTGTGTCACTATGAAATACAGGTTGTGCTTATTTGGACAGCTGCTTGAAAATGAAAGTTCTTTGGACATTTTTAGAGCCTTGAGTGTAATAAAGCAGAGCTGTGATTGAAGGATCAAATTGCGATTTTTATCAATCCAGAATCAAGTGAAAATTAAAACTTGAAAAAGAATCCTAATAGCTTTTTTTCCTGTGTATTATAACATATATTGATATATAATCTTTTCGTCTGTTGTCAGATTTATTCTCCTGATCATACCAGCAGTAGTTTTCCATCGAATCCATCAACACCAGTTGGATCACCATCTCCTCTTACAGGTACAGACTGGCCATTTATCAGTAACTTTGTTGTTTTGAAAACGTCCTGTTTGGAATCACAGTGAAATCAGCATTAACTTCCTTGCATAACTGCATCTGCATTTTGGTTATTTTTCCATTCTACAAAACAAAGATTTATAAATCCAGATTCTTAGACATTTTGTTAGGGGCATTCACTTGAGTCCTGGCAACTGGCTTTGAAAATTAGCTAATTAAAATAATGTTTGGAAGCATTAACTAACCATATATTATCAGGGCTATAAAGATATCTGTACAGATTTACACTGAGAGCAGGAAGAGGGATTTGATTTGATTTGATTTGATTTGATTGGGGTTTTTTAAAGCTATATGTTAAAGCTCTGCGGCAGCTTTCAGCGACAAACACAGCAGATGTGTGTTCCTTTTAATGAAAATATAGTAGGCTATGAGACTATCCAATTTCTACAGAAGATAGCTTTTCATTCATATCTTTCATGAATGTTTTCATTCTCTGGGAGAAGAATTTGTGGCATTTTTCAAAATAAATGCTCTGTATTGCAGCCACCTCTGTCACCTGTGCTTTGTGTGTTTGTAGTGTGAATGTGGGAAGAAGCATTCCAGTGTGGAGATGAACTGTGGGCAGCTGCCTACAGCTATTTGTGGTAGTGCAGCTTTCACAGACACTGTGGCCTCAGCTGTCTAGTAGAAGTTGAACAGCTGTTCTCCGTATAGAGAGGGCTGTGAAAGCTCCATTGACTTAAATTTGTTGTTTAACAAAGAACTAGAATTACAAGTAAGATGATGTAACTTTAACCCTGTTCTTTCCTGTAGTGCAATTTGTTAAATTATTTAACATTTATACAACAGTCCGTTTCCCTATTCTCTGTTGTTTAATATATCCCTGCAGGCTCCTGGCCATTGGTCACATTTTTGCAAGAGTATTTTGCTTTTTATAAAACAATAAAATTACCTTAAGGTGAAAAGGGTACAAGAACAAGCCTAGCTGAACACTTTAGTAATCCAGATGAATAAATTAGTAAAGGTGTTGCATGCAAAATGCAGTCATAATCATATGTATGTGAATATGCATATCTCTATATGCAATGTCACTCAAAACCTCCATCATTCATGCTTCACTCCTTCACTTAAATGGACACTGCTCTGGTTTTCTGTGGATGTAATGGATTAATGAATATCTGACATGGCTTACCTGAGCAGCTGCTTTGGGCATTTCTTTTCTATTACTGAATAATCCATGTTGAATTAAGTAATGATGGGATTAATGGGATTTTTGATTTAGTGATTACAGTTGACAAAAAATATTCTGTGTATTCTTTTCTACTGAAAAGGCAGCTCAGACCAGAAAATTATTATTATTTTCTTTTTAACGTCAAAGCAAGTATTGAAAATATTTTGTGGCTGGAAGAAAGAAGTTTTGACATTTCAAAGTATTTAAAATTTTAAAGATCCCAAAGAGATTTTTTCAAGAGTTGCTTAATTAGATACTACACCTCATTTTGTAAGCATGAAAGCACTAGCTAATTTCTGGGTTTAGAATACAAATTTGAGGTCACTAAAATTTGTGTTTTCCTTTTGCTGTTGTTGCTTTTGCCTGTTGCAACCTGTATGAAATGTAAAACTCTCCAAAATTTGCACTATGTGTTCCTTTTTCTGGAT
Organism: Dicrurus megarhynchus; assembly: GCA_013399195.1. Classification (NCBI taxonomy): domain Eukaryota; kingdom Metazoa; phylum Chordata; class Aves; order Passeriformes; family Dicruridae; genus Dicrurus; species Dicrurus megarhynchus. The sequence goes on along the minus strand of VXAD01002804.1, from coordinate 362,604 downwards.
TCTGATGGCTAAGACAGTAGTAGACATAAGCAAATAATACTGAAAACCTTTTCAGTCTCAAACTTAGCATCTGCTTCACATTTATACCCTCCCACCCCCTTTAATTTCAGTGATACTGAATTTATCAAGCCTTTGGTAAATTGCTCCAGTAGTTAATTACCTTCATTTATGAATCTGGACTTTTGTCTTTATTCCCAGATGAGTCACTAAGAACACGGTGAAGCACAATGTGAAGTAATTACTACTGCATTTATTGCTATTTATACTCCTGGTAGCCATTTTCCGTCTTGACCCAAAAAGTTACTGCAGATAAAACAAATGTTTTATGTGTACTAAAATAATATATTTTGGAGTATTTTAGCCTTCATTGTCATTTTCCCCTTTTGCAGTTAGGTGTTTGTTTAGTTAGCATTCATAGTATTACAGATTGCTTAAGTCATAATTTGCCTATCCTTTAATTGTAAATTACGGTAGGAGTTCTCTATTTACCAGGGAAAGCACTGGCAGAGACCGATGTCATGAGACCTTGGGGTTCATAAGCTCATGACTGACTCTTTGGCTCTTATGTTGCTGAATGAGGATTAATGACATTTTTTAATTCAGTTAAGTAAAAGCTTGGAGAACAACTTGATGAAAACCCCGAAGTATTATGAGACAATAGCGTGTCTCGCCTTCCCTGCCCTCATTTAATTTCTAATTTTACATAAACATGCCCAGAGCTGAGCGTCTTGCATAGTTTTAATGTTTGTGTATATGCATGTGAAGTTTATATAGGGATCTGAATGGTGGGAGCCTCGGTATTTTAAGAATCCTTCTGCCAAGATCAGAGGCATTCAGGAGGGTTCGGTGGGTTCTGAGGATGCAAAGCCAGCCTCTGCGGCTCAGTGTGTGTTTGAAAGGGGAGCCAGAGGATTAGTGTTGGGGAGACTCGGGGTAAGAACAATACTGCAGTGATTGCTGTCGGTGACCCCTGTAAATCCTAACACTTGCCTGGCTTATTTGTTTTTTAATGCTGCTGTGTTGGTGCTGCACTAAAAGCTGCAGTTGTTAATTGCAGGGCTTGTGGTGCCAGGATGCTTTTTAACATAATTGGTGGATTTCATGCACAAACTTCTAGGAGGGGGAGTGGAATGAGGCAAGCAGGAAATCGGTGCCATCTGGCAACCTGCAGCCATGGAGGCAGAGTGCCACCGCTCGGGAAGAGCCCCGGCGGTGCCGAGGTGTGACTGAAAGCTGCATGTTGCAGTTGGGTTGGGCGTTGGACAGGAGGAGTTGGTTATTCCCTCCCCTCTTTGCTTTTTGTCTCCTTTGTGAGATGTCCCAGAGTTTTGTTCTGGGCTTACATTATAGAAATAGTACCTTCTTCAGTTAAACCCCCCAAACATACGTGTTAGAAGAGGTGCACAGGCTTTCAGTCTGCTGCCCACATGGCCACCTTCCTGCTTCATACTGAGCTGCTGCTGTGCTGTAGGGAGCAGTACTCTGAGTTCTGATAGCAGGAGTGCTTCTGACCACAGTCCTGTCTTTAAAAATTGAGTTCTGACCAAGGAAAAATTTGAACATTATGCTGAACCAAAATACTCTATAGTTGTTTCAATAAAGGCTGTGCAAAAATAAGTGGGACTCCAAGCATTATTCCCAAGTTGGGGAATGACAGTAATGCAGATGGAGACTGCAGGTCCAGACTCAGAGTAGCTGTGTGAAGTGAAAATCGCTAATTATAAACTTACTCACTGAATTCTTTGTATTTTAAAAGAGAATTCGAGCACAATTATGGCAGCTCTGGACTTTTATGAAATAGGAGATTTTTATTTTTTTTTTTTAATTAGAAAGGAAATATTTAGGTATTTTAATTGCTATGCAGGCTGTACTCTTTTTGCTAAATACAACCTTGTCTTTAAAAGGTAACTACTTGCAGCTCTCCAAACAAAGGAACTGTAATGTTATTAAACCTTTTCCCAGTTTTCCAGACGTACCGCTCTGGCTGTTATTGAAAGAACAAGCCCACAGGCTCTTCCTTTAATGAGCTGCTTTGGATTGTATGTCCATAATTTATTAATGTAATTGCTTTATTATTACATTTGTATGGCTGAAAGGAAGCTGTCTCTAATGGCCATAGAATTTCATGTAGTATCTTTATAAAAGATGCATTATTAGTTTGTGAGAAAAATGCACATTGTACTACTTCAGGCTTTGTGGTAAAAGTACTGCTTTATTAGTTATTGCATTTCACATCTAATTATTTTTAAAATTTACATGATAATTAGGTATATTTATGTCAGATTAGAATGGCTATGTATTTGAATTTGCAGTGTATAGGTAATATGAATTTAATTGTCAATTTGTTGCACAATCAATGATTCTTCAGTTGCTGATTTACCTTAAGTATATCTGAAATACCAAATGGGAATGACTTAGGTGTATTTTACTCTTCTAAATTTGGAATGCATTGTAATCTAAAATGGTGTAGTGTACAACTAGACAAGATAAAGCTTTTAGATCCAGTTTTAAGTTTTCTTGTTTAGTAGAGAGGTGTTGTAAAAATGGTTCTCCAGTTATCCTTAACTTGGTGTCTATTTGATTTCTTTAAATATTTTTGTTGTGCATTTTAACACTATTAAAGATAGACCTACATATACTGAACAGAATCTGAAGAAGAATTCAGCAGGTCTTTTATGGTGACACAGGCAGAAGCAGGTATTTCAAATACGGTGTGTGTGTACTTAGTCCACTTTTTTAGTGTTGAAGTACTTTGAAGGTGTCACCGCTTTTGTCACTGACAATGATCTAACCCTACAGATGCCAGGATATGAAAATTATCCCTCAGTAAGGCAGAATGAAGGAATTTGTACTCCTTTGTATACCCATCTGTTAGCTTACCTTTATGCAGAATATGTTTGGTTTAATTATGTTGAGAAATACAGTCTCTGCTTCCCACTTCTGCTGTGTAAATCTGTGCGCTAACCTAGACAATTTTGACAGGTGCCAGTCAGTGGTCGAGAAGTGGAGGACAAGCCCCCTCATCTCCCAGCTATGAAAACTCTCTACACTCCTTGGTAAGTTAATTGCTGAAAGCGACATAGTACTTTTTACTTAGGAGTTGAAGGCTTGGTTTTGTATAAATCCTGCATATCATTAAAGGAAACAGTAGGATAGCATTACAAATGAATTCTTTGCTAACAAATGGCCTGTTCAGTTGAACAATATAAGACGTGCAGGGTGTGTCTTTCACCATCTGTTCCTTGGGCATCAGGCTTCTGTGCTGAGGACAGCTGGTGCTAAAGCGCTGTTAGGAGATTCTGGTACCTTTTCACAAATCCATAGCTAATTCTTATCTAAAGTTCAGCCTGGAGAAAGATAAAGACTTCATGCCTCCGCATTTACTTGTCCTTCCCCCTCTCTCCCTCAAATGGCAGTCTCTAGGGCTTGTTTGCATTACACTGTTAATAAAGTATTAATACATTTTATTTGTAATTATTATTTGTTTTGGGGAATGTTCATTTATTAATTAAACATTTTACAGAAAAACACAACAGGCAGTAATCTACAGCGTTGTAAATCTTCTTTTGAGGATTCAGCAGAGGATTTAAGTTACTGACTTCCTTCTTACATTTCCGATACAATATTGGGAAGGAAACAGGGAAAATTTGAGGGAAGGTTTTGATTACTTGCTTAATATTTCTAGTTTCCACAGATGTAATTTCTTTTTTTTTCTGTCTAACAAGAATAAGTTATAAGTTAAATCAGATTTCTTTCCTTCAATATTTTTGCAATTAAATGTAATTGTTACATACATCTTAGAATCCTAACATAACTGCAGTGTTAAATATTAGCCTTTTCTTACCTTAATATAATCAGATCTCTGTTGCATTAACTTGACTAACAATGTATTGCTGACATGCACATCAGCTGTTTCCTCACCTCTTTTTTGAATTAATCTTAACCTGTGCTTTGCTTCCTGTTCTGTCTTGACTTTGCCAGAAAAATCGAGTTGAACAGCAACTTCACGAGCATTTGCAAGATGCAATGTCCTTCTTAAAGGATGTCTGTGAGGTACTATTTCACTTTAGATGGTGCCTTTTTGTGTTTCAATTAACGCTTCCTTCGGATTCCCTGTTAAAAACTTAAATTAGTGTAGTGTATGACCCATCTTTTGACTCCAACATCCTGCTATTTCAGTTTCTAGAGCTGCAATGCCAGAATTTGTTTTGCTTTGGTTTTTTTTAGTATTCCTTTTAATAAAAGAAAGTAATTAAAAGAAAGTAATTTTAAGGCAGACTTCAACAGTAACACAAATAACTCACTTTTATTTCTGAAATACCTAATCTGTTTGAAGGTCCATTTTAAAAAATGGTAACTTAAAGTTTTGTCCAGTTTTTTTGTAATATAGATTCTCAAAAAACCACTGCCTCTCTTAATTGTTTCCAGCATGGTGAGGCTGATTTTATGATCATTCTTTCTTGTCCTGCATTAGCTTATTTTGTAGCAATTCTTTTTTTCTTTTCATACCATGTAATAGCAGCTGAGTAACATTAACCTCATAATAAGCTTCACTTTCAAAGCTGCCACCTATTTGTGGAATGAATGCTATCTTGAACAGAATCTCCAGATAATATTTTCTTTTTCTTGTTTGTTTGTAGTGCTGGTAGGTGCTCTCAAAGTCTTTTGATACTATTTTGATACCACATTTCATCTTCTGTCTTTAATACCTTCGAGATAGACTCTGTTGTGGTGTGAGGAGCCTGGGGATTTATTCAGTAATGAGTGTTCCTGTCCCTCTTGCATCCCCACAGCAGTCCCGGATGGAGGATCGCTTGGACAGACTCGATGATGCCATCCATGTCCTACGGAACCATGCTGTGGGGCCTTCCACAAGCCTGTCAGGTGGCCATGGAGATATCCATAGTTTATTGGGACCATCCCACAATGGGCCAATTGGAAGCCTGAACTCGAGCTATGGAGCATCCAGCCTTGTAACAGCCAACAGACAAGCATCCATGGTAATGATGTTATAAAACATGAGTATGTTTATGCAAAGCAATTGCAGCTGATGCATTGAAGCTATCGAAGAGCCTACTGAGGTAGAACTGGGCTGTAAGACTAATATTTATCAGGAAGAAACCACTAGAGATTCTTGTGGAGGAAAAGATGGCAGACAGCTTGCACCTGCTATGGGTTTCCAATTAGAATGTTGGAGTGGGGGTGGGCAGAAATGAGGGGGAGGAAAAAGATGGGAAAACTTAGACTTTGGCCTGGTCAGTGGCCCATAAAATCCTGCTGTGACCATATGCAGAAAGCTGAAACTTTCTGCTGAGAGCGTTTCAGCTTATACATGCATTTTTTCCAGATGTGTAATAATTGGCAGAACCGTTTTCTCCTTGAAATGGTGAATAGGGAGATTGAATGGGAAAAGCAGTCAAGAAGGACTGAATTTCAAGTGTTCTGGTCTGGAAAAGCTGTTTATTGTAAATTGGAACTAGTCTTCAATAGCAGATGCTGGCAGAGGACTGGGAGGAAGCTGTTGGAATGTGGAACCATAGTGTGTGCAGGCTCAAAATTTAAACTTTTTTCTAAACGAAAAGAGTTTGAGCACAGCTGTAGTGTAAGTAACAATGAAAAGGAAACAACTTTCAGATTAATCCCCAAGAAGGGTGAAATAATTCAAACCATCTCTTTTAGTTTCTTTAAAAATGTGAACTGTTCTGAAGAAATGTAGTCGAGCTTTTTATAGATTAGAAATATGCTAAAAGCATTACACAGTAAACGAATCTATTTGTAGCATTGCTCACTTCCCTTTTTCTTCCTTTTCGTTCCTCCCTTCTCAAAAATGCTTAAAGGAAAAAGAGCTTTTAAAAACATGGTTGGTTTAGTGGTGCCATGTGTTTGCATGTTTACAGGGTAATTTTAAAGACCAGTTACATGCTGTGAAATTTTCTGTTATAAAACAGATTCACAGCTGGGTACTGTGTGATCAAGGCAAAATTTCACCTATCATCAGAATAATTAGGTACCCCAATTGCTGAAGGGTTTGTATTCTATAAAACAGAATTAGTTCCAGGCTCTCCCATTCGCACGTCACACATCCATTTATATTAATTTCAGGACCACTGCAGTAAACATCAAAAAGAACTGGTTGCTTTCTATAAGCTGCGTGTGTTTGGGGGCTTTGTGGAGGGGGTACTTTCCAAATGCACATCCAACTTCAGCTTTCTCTACAAGTTCACAGTTACTTTTTGTAATGAAAGAAGTGATGCATATGTACTTTTGCATTTTTTCATAGTATCTACTGAGATTTAATATTTAAAGAATGTTAAAGTTCTACCATATTCTGGGGTAGACTGAAATTTAGTCATACAAAAGAAAACTTTTTTTTCCTCTGGTCTTGATGTGGCATAAAGTGAGTGACTGAAACTACAGTGACAAATTTGTTCTCTGACTTGAGGAACCTTCTGATACTGCTAAGCCAGACACAGTCAAATAAATACATGTAGTGCCAAAATGTACATAAAAATCTCAGTTTCTCCTTTAAATAAGCTGTGATAAATATTTTATCAACTCAGTTTTTATTAAAATAGGGGACATGGAAAATGACTCTCCAAAATGGACAGAAAGAAGTTCCTTGATCTTCTCTCGTTTAATGTAGTTGTGTAACTTAAATGTAATACAGACCTAATTTATCATCTAATTATTTGACTGACAAATGTTTGTTGTCTGTTAGAAATAAACTTAGATTAAGACAACTGAAAAAAATACTTGCTTGTACATTTCATCCTCACTGGGTGAAGCAAGCTTGCCAGATCAGTTTTGGCTTGAAAAGTGAGTCAGCTAAAGAATTTCTTGGATTAACCTTAATTTTATTACATCAGAATAATTGGCTCCAACAGAAGGCATCCTGTTGTGGCCTTGCCCAGTCCCCAAAGAGCGCCCTTTGACATCATTTGCAATTGCAGGAACTCAGCATGACTTAGGATGGAGTCCTGAAATAGGTACAGAACAGAGGTTGGCACATCTGGCTGTGGTGCAAACTGAGTGCTTTATTACTGATGACTGTAGTGCCCCCCAAGTATAAGGGGTTATTCTTCTTCAATAACCAATTAATTTCAAACTCTTATTTACTATTAGGCTGGCATTCTTTTTAAGTAGTAAGTAGGAGAGCAGAGAATTTGACACACAGCCTAACTGTAAGATCCAGCCTTCATTCCAGATTTAAATACTACTTTACTTGAGATGACATCCAGTAAATGTTAAGAAAATAATGAGTATTGGGCTAACATAGTGAGAAATGTCAACATTGATAAGGGTGATTACCTATTTTTGATGTTTTGTTTGACATAGGGTCAAGAAATGTTCATTGGAATTCAGCACTGAATGAAACTTCCTTGTTGAAGGAGGGTGGGATCTTTACACAAAAAATTTTTGCTCTTTAAAAAAAAATAGGAAAAAAAATTTAATTTCCCTTGAAGATGATGATCTTGGCAGAAGGAGCTAGGAAATGAGTAATTTAACTCCTTTTTATGTAATTAGTGTAACCAGGCATGGTTTTATTTTAACATTTGCTTAATTTTTGAGCCAGATTTATTTTACAACTCTAGTTGACTTCATTTCCTGCTTGCTCTGAATGGTCTTGTTTTCTTTTTAGCTGGGCTGGCCATTAGACTTATTCAAATAGATTTTTAATATCTCAAACTCATCAAATATTTGCTAACTGGCCTTTGAAGTTGATTTGTATTTTATTTCATGTATTATTGAAAAGTTAAGAAGTAATACTTTTTGTTCTTATTCAAGCTGCTTTTTATTTGTCATTGTAATACAATGGAAAAATAACAGCCTGAACTGATTAAAAATAAATAAATAAAAGGCCTGGAAACTCAGTTAAGGTTGAAACTCAATCCTTAAGTCAGAGGGTTTTTTCAGGTATAACAGGAATCTAAGAAAATTGGTGATCTCCCTCTTTGTGCCCTGTGCCTGCTCTAGTGTAGCACGAAAGGGCAGTCAAGGAGCTTTGCCAGCACCACCCTCTGCTCTTGCTCAAACCCTTCCAGAGCTGGTATTTCCGTGCAGAGATTATGCTCCCACTGAACAACTGCGAGCTGTCTAAAGTGTAAAAATCTTGATTACAAAGCCCTTTTCATTGTCTTAATTATGGACACCTTGGCTAAAATGGTGTTAATGACCATAGCCAAGTTGACCGGCTAGTAGGGCTTGAAAGATTCAAAGACTCAGACCAAGAGTGGTATTTTTATTTTCCAGTTCTCAGAAGCTTTCATTGCTAAGTGCTCAGAATGAATAATCAAACTAAAGTGTGAGATGCAGAACCAATATTAACAGGACAGAGATGTCCTTTCCCCACGTGTCACTCTCGGTTCTCCTACATGCAGTTGTGTGTCCTCACTGTCCATGATTTGTCTAGTTTTTATTTAGTTGCCTTAAAGACTTTACTGGTTTTCTGTTTTCAGATCCCAAATGTTAGCACTTAAGTCAACTGAAAGATGTTCTGCACTCGGGTTTGTTGGTTTTTTTTTTTTTTAATTTGCAAGTGTCAGTGGGGCTGCAGATTGTCTTATGTACAAGTCTTTCTTGAAATGCATAAAGAATTAATACAGTTCCCCTGGTAAATTACAACCATGTACAGTCTTGTAACAGGGTTACTGTTTTTCTTAAGCTGGGGTTACTGAGTGGTAAGTTTTCTGTGTTTGCAGTGGATACCAGACCTGTGTGGGGGAAGCAGGCGAAGGGCAGTGCTGTGAACGCGTTGGTACCGAGCGCGCTGTCTGCGCTGGTTGCCTCTCAGAGCAAATCCCGAGTGCGGTGTGTGCGCCGGCTGCTCCTCCCCGCAGTGTTCTCCCCGCACACTGCGCGCTCTGCCTGGCTGCGGTGTGGCGGAGCCCGGCCTTCCGTTCGTCTCCCATTTTGTGTGCCTGGGGAGCTTCGGGCTTTGCTTGGGAGGAGGGACCATGGAAACAAGGGTGGATTAGCGCCGGAGAGAATGAATTAACTCCGAGTTTGTTTGCTTTCGCGATGAACTGCCGCGGGTCACGAAGGCCGACGTTCCAGGGGCCGCGGCACAGCCCGAGCTGCCGGCCCGGGCAGCTGTATGGAAATGGGGAATGCTCGGGAGCCGCGGCAGCGCCGCGATCCCGGCGCCCGCACCGGGGCACCGCGGGAGCCGCCCGCAGCTCGCTGCCCCTGGAGCTGGCCCTTGGCGCTAGGAAAGCGCCTGACTGGGAACCGCTTATAAAAAATAGCGATAAAACATGTCGAGAGCTCGTTTGTTCCGAGCCGCGGAGCTGATGGCCCCGGACGCCTTTCAGAAGACTTAAAGGAAACCCGAGGTTGTGCTGCATTGAAATGCAGATGGGGAGAGGGAGAGCCCTTTCTCTATGCAGTGCAGCGAAAGGAGAGCAAACTAAATTTTCGGAACTCGGTGTTTAAGATACTTGAAGCTTTGGTAGCTTGAAGCAGCCACCGATCAGTTGTTAATGTAGCAAACAGAGCTGTTGGCCTCTGCATGGGATGCAGTGACTTTCAGCAAGTCATTTTCTTTGGGTTTTTTTGTTTGCCAGTTCGGATTTTCTAGTATATCATAGATCAGAGATAAAAATCAGTGTTATGGTCAGTTTTGTAACATTTTAGCTCTTAAGATTTCTGTGTAAATCCCGTTAATCTAAATTGTATGCTTTTAATTTATACATCTTGGTTTCAAAGGACTGGAACATGGACTTGAATTCAGTTTTTATTTCTAATCTATTCTCTGCCTTTCTCAGAACTGATTTGCTAATCTATTGCCTTTATATTAACTCTAGATTTGAAAGTTGCCAGGGTTCTGGCAGGTGCTATGTTTGTACACAGCTTTAAGAAATTTTTGCCTCTTCTAATAAGTAGATTTCGGAACAAACCTGGCCCTGAAGCAATTAATAGTCTGTAGCTTGAATAAAAGCACCCTCAAGTGTTAGGACTAAGCATGACCAGAAGAAGAAAATAAAACACACAACCTGCTAGGCAGAATTAGGGAAAGACTCATTTTTGAAGAGTTCAGAGTGAGAATGAGCTTCATATTCCAGTTGTAAAGTTTTTTTTCTTAGGCTGAAAGACCTAGGCTCAGCTTCTTCCTCCCAGCAAGTTCATGACTCTTGCAGGAGCTGGGCCAACTGTATCCAGAGTAGAACTTCTCACAAACAAAGCCTATTACAAACAGAGGAAGATAAAATATACTTGAAATAGCAACAGATATTCCACAGTATACAAGAGGAGATTTTCTGCAGAACAATGGATACAAATAGCAGCCCGGAATGACCTGATATTAGTTGTGGGTTGTCGGGAGGGGGGGTTCCCCCTTTCTTTTTTTGTTCCTGTGCATTAGCTTACAGGAACAAGTGTATATTAAACAAAGGATAAACTTGCATAAGGGTATTTATCTCTCTCTGGGTAAAACCCATACTAAGACATGAAAGGTAAAAGCTGCATTAATTACTCAAGAGGGATTCAAAGCTCAGCAGTTTACTAGGATTGAAGGATTTATTGAAAAACAGTGGTTCTCATGTGTAACTCCAGGCAATAAACCTATTTAATTAAAGGCTTAATCTTCTAGTTGACATGTTTGCTACTGTTCCAATAAAAAGCTTCATCTGTAGCCAGTTTTTGTAACTATACAAATAATAGTAGGATCCCTTGTCTTTGTTCATTTTTTAACTGTTTAATTGTATTATGTTGGTTATATTAGAAATATTTAAGGACTTTTGTGTCTTTAGAAATTAAAAGCTTTAAATGGTCTGTGTTCCAAATTATTTAAATACAGGCAGTGTATCTTCGCCTCTTTTTTCTCAAACAAATATTTTTTAATAGAAGTTGATGACAGTATTCTGTATTGAGCAGCAGTTTTTTAACAAATTGCCTCTTCAAGTTAGGTATGCACACTCATAGCTGTCTCACATAAATATCATTAATTCAAGTTTATGCAAAATTAGAATTTTTCAAGACTCTTCATCTCAATGCTTTCTGCTCAGAAATTTAATCCTGATGTATTATGAAGGAACGGATCAGAAAATAGGTGGTGAGAATAGTTAGATACCTGGGTTATTTTATTCCAAACAGGGTTGGTCACTGCTTGAGATGTGGCCCAGTTCAGCAAGGTGTAATCAGGTGTTTTAATGTAACAGCATCTATCAACTAAACCTTTCCTTTACTCAGCAGGAATGTTAACTCTGGTCTCTAATCCAGCAGATACTTTCAGTGTTTTAAACTTCTGTTTTTGGACTATTTCTTTGAATCACATCTTTAATAGAAGTCTTTGCTTTGCCTTGCTTTAGGTTGGGACTCACCGGGAAGAAGGTGTCAGCCTCAACAGCAACCATTCAGTTCTTCCCAGTACAGTTTCTGCTCAGAGCACAGAACTAAATCATAAAACACAAGACAGCTACAGAGGTAACTTTCCAGGATTAAATGCTGGATGGGGTCTGCAGTAGTTCAGAGCCAGTGAGGCTGTAGATCCTCGTAAAATGGCATCAGTGCAGGGGATAGGGGCATAGATAATGTTGAAAAATAAAAATTAATAACAAATCCTATATATCACCACTGTTAGGGACTTCTGCAACAATTTTGAGGGCATCGCTTTGTAAGAATTGTCCCAGTGTAGTTTCAAGAGAAGGCTGCATTACAGCCACGTCCCTCCAGCTGAAGGGGCCGTGATTCACTTGCAGAGCTGCAGCCATTTCCCAGTCAGCCAGGAAGGCTGTGGAGCAGGCTGAGACCAGAGTTCAGCCCAGCCAATGGAAGGAGCTCATGCCACACCAGTGTTTACCGTTCCTTCCACGTTCAGCTAAAGAAGTAAACTGAAGAAAATAGAAGTGAGCTCCTTTATTAGTGTGCTAGCACCATTTAGGGGGTATTGCACACTTGGCCTAAACCCAAGCCTCAATGTCAGTGCAGCTCTGCCCTTAAATTTGCAGCCCAGACATCAGGTGCAAATTTCCTTACTTCACTCAATGTCCTTTTGTCCTAAACCATGTTTTCCTTAAGACTAAGCTGTTACCAATCAAGCTGCTCTGTGAGCTGTGATCACTTTATAACCCATGACACATGTCCAAGCACAGCAGCGTTATCAGGATTTCTTGTTTCTGTTAGTTCTTCCTGTTGTCTCCCCAGACTTGTGCTTGGCTCTGGCCCCTCACTGCCATTATCTGTTTGAGGTTCTGTGCAATGTTGCAGTGCTGTGACACTCACCCTGCTCTCTGGTTGCTTGCAGCACTGTCGGGTGGCTTACAGAGCCAGTCTGTGGCTATAGGTCCAACAGAAATCAAGTCTGAACATAAGGAGAAGGATGAGAATATCCACGAACCCCCCTCATCAGATGACATGAAATCAGATGATGAGTCCTCCCAGAAGGATATCAAGGTCTCATCCAGAGGCAGAACAAGGTGTGTTGCTGACATGACCTAGAGAATCTGTGCTTTGTTAATGCTCAGTAGCATGTTGTCCTTACATTTGATAAATTTATTGCAAGGCTTTTGTGTTACTGCAGTGCATACACCAATAGGCAGCTGAAAGAGAGAAGAAGTTCATAGTATCTGTATGTATTTAAACACAAGGTGGAGGATTTGTTGGGAAAATCACCCAACAAGTGTGCATTCCCTTACACTAGAGCCATGCCTAATGTCTGCCTGTACATGGAAGCAGCAAAAGATTAAAAGGGCCCTGCCCAGCATAGAGGATGGGACAACGTCAGAAATTTGTGATACCTTGTACCTGGGCCAGGGTTGCACTTCTAGATGTGAGTCTGTGGCGGTGGAGAGCTCCAGCTCCTGACCTGGAGGCTGAGGTGAACACCGTGGCTGAATATCCTCTTGATACACTGTGTCCCCTCCCAAGCCATAGACACAAAACTGGAGCTGACACTGGGTAAATGCTTCTGGATCTGCCTGATAGGCCTGACACAAGCATTGGAATTTGAGGTAAGAGTAAACAATCAGAATTTTGCAACCACAGGCAGCAGAGTCTGTATCAACACATGTTTAATGGTATTTTATTGTGTTAATTTTAGTAGAATGGAGGTTTTGCACAGTTTTAGACTAAACTGGACGGACCTGTAGTAAAAAAGGCTATGCAACTTGATATCATTTGAGGCAGTTCAAGAATTCTAAATATAACTGCTTAGTACACTGAGTAGTAGTGTAGAAGAAAAAATAGTTCTAAAATTGGCCAGTGTGGTCTTTAACAAGAGCAAAACTTTTAAATAAACACATGAAATTGAAAATTCCTTGAATGCATTTTTATATAAGCTGATGTATTGGAAAATAGCAAAAACTTTACAAGGTGGTTGAGTTACCTCTTTAACTGGCTTGGCTACATCTTCTACTTCAAGCAGCAGTGTGTTGCCACAGCTTTTCCTAGAGATGTTTACCTGCTCTAGACAATATTCTGTGGGTATTCTTCAGGCAGAAGCCACTCAACATTTATTTTCCGGAAAAGGCAGGAACAACAAGAATTTTCTTGAAAACTTCAGCATTGATACCTGATGCTTTCTTAGTTATCCAAATATACTTCAATATGAAATGGATTAAGTGGAAAGTTTAATTTCATCAACTGAAAATTTGGAGCCAGCACCAGGATCACTTGTTTGAAATACCAGTGATACTTCAATATACCATTACGTTTGCTTTCTTGCAGCAGTACTAACGAAGATGAGGATTTAAACCCAGAGCAGAAAATAGAAAGAGAAAAGGAGAGAAGAATGGCAAATAATGCCCGGGAGCGTTTGCGTGTGCGAGACATTAATGAGGCATTCAAGGAGCTCGGCCGCATGTGCCAGCTGCACCTGAAGAGTGAGAAGCCGCAGACGAAGCTGCTGATCCTCCACCAGGCCGTGGCTGTGATCCTCAGCCTGGAGCAGCAAGTGAGAGGTCAGTAGCCTTGGGGCTAGGGCAGGCCTGTGGCAGCTTTGTCCATGGAGCAGTGTGGGGCTCTTGAAACCTGCACAACCAGATGCATGAGCTGCTGAAAGTGTGTTTGCTGTTCTGTAATGATGCTGAAATTCTGTAGAAAAAGCAAATTATTACTTTAAAAAAAATGGGAAAGGAGTGAGTATAAGGTTTATACTTTGCCCTTTCTTTTTCCTGGTCAATTAGTCATCTCTTCAGCTAAGTTTTCAAGGTAAATTCATTAATTAAAATGTTGACACATCTTGCTTTAAATTGTAACAAGCACTTGTTTAGTAGGAGAAAAGCTTTAGCAACAATAAGAGATCTGTTTTAAGATGAACCCCACATAATTGAAATATTATGCAGTGAATTTGTATTTACTTAGGTTTTTGCATTAAACATGTACTGAGGAGGGAGGAAACTTACTTCTGCTATAATTGAATCAGAGCTGGGTTTCCATGAATTTTCTTTCCCTGATTCCTTTAAATTTTTCCAAGAAAGAAACAATGTGCCTGCTGGTAGGTGCAGAAGGAAAACTGCTTTGTGCCATTCACTCTCCTAAGGAGAGATGGTTCTAGGAATCATGTTTGGTTCTTCAGCTGTTCTGTTCTTGTGAGTTGGTGAAGCCACAGTTGACTTGTAATCTCCCTTTCTGCTTTTGTCAAAGACATGTTCAAGTTCTGGGGCACCTTGCTGTAACTTTTGGTCAGCCCCGCGTTGGTTGGCACTCAGACTGGATGGTGGCTGTGAGTCCCTTCCAACAGAAATAGTCTCGTTCTGTGGAGGTGTGGCACTTCTCAAATGAGTGTCCTTGTGTTTTGCTGTTCGGGACTCATTAACAGCCATCTTCCTTAGTGTCTCACTGATGGAAGTGCATCAAATGACTGGAAAAGTCTGAGATGTGGATATGTAAGTGGTTGTATTTGCTCAGTGCACTACATCTTTGAATCACTGATGTCACAGAGTGATAACAATGGTTTATTTTTGTGTACCTCATTTTTACTTCCTTTTTCTCATTTGTTGCTTGCATTTCGCACAGAAGATCCAAACAGCAGTTAGTAGTTTACTGAAAGTGACTAAATAACTAACTTAACACAAACTTATGTACTTCGTGCAGTAAGGATGAGATGCTTTTTTTTTACTGATCCAGTTGTCAGTAAAGAAACACACCGTCTCCAGCCAGAGTTCTTCCAAGGCACAGAGCAACTGTTCTGCAGATGAGACAGCAGCTGGGGCTGTTGAAAAACCCAGTTTAGCATCTCTGAGGCATAGATCTGGGGCACTGTTTTGGTCCAAAAATACTTGCCATGGTCTAGAAGATAAGGTTGAGTATTATGAAGTCAGAGGGACATTATTCAAGCATGGGTTTTGATGTTTAAAAAGCATCAAGTCCATCTCCGTGCTCTTGGGTTCTGTAATTCACAGGAAGCTCCATGTTAATAAAATCACTTCTGCCTTGGTCAGAGAACTTCCAACCCTTGTGTCTGTGGTAGAAATCTTTCTTCTCAGTGTACTAACAGCTAAACTGGCCCCATTTTACAGGCAGTGTAAATGGAGAACTCTCGCTTCCACAAGTTCCCATCTCCCTGTGTGCTCTGTGTGTCCGGGCCAGGCCATGGGAAGTGCACAGGGCCTCCTGGAGAGCGGCCCTGGCTCCCGTTTGTCTTGCCCGTCCCCCTTTGCACCTGTTCCTGTGCGTGAGTGACCGGAGCTTTGTGTGACACCCACAGGAGCTTGCACAGTGCATTATGTAATTGCATAAACAATTTTCTCTCTCTGCTGGTAATGAAGCTTCTCATTTTGTGATTGATGCTATTCAAAGTGTACCATTTCAGATTTAAGCTCTCAGTGTAGGCCAGAGGTTTTATCTCCATTTCCTAAATCACTGTAAATTAACTTCCTTTCAAAGTTTCCACGTAATTAAATCTTTTAAACTTCAAGGCAAGGCACAGTTAGACAAAGAAAACTGTGATTAAGAAAAGTTAGCAGGTTTTTTTTTTCCAGTAGAATCTTTATGAGTGCTCATCCTTAAGGAAATGGAGTAGGAGGCTGTTGATAATGACTTTGGTGACAGCAGAACTATCAAGTCCATCCAAAATAGTCTCTGTCAGATGAGCTAAAATGCACAGGGGTCAGTAAACTGCAGTTACTAGAGGGGTGCTTGTGCAGTGCAAGAGAAGGGCTTGTGCTGTCTGTTCAGTTTTGGCAGACTTCTTGCAGTTATAATTGTATCTGCCATCTCCAACTGCAAAACAGAATTCACTGACAGCTAGAAAATACCTTAAAATGATGATTAAATTCAACAGTGGAATATATTACATGGGTTTTGTGTGTCTTTTGGGCCCCTGTGATTTACAATCTTCCATATTTTGATTCACAAAAAGCCCTTTTGAAGAACAGAAACAGTTGACTTTTAGAAACTGTCATTATTTGGAAACGAGATCCGAATCTACATCTATTGAAGCTAAGTAGGGAAGTGGAAAAATACTGATGAAATACCTTGATAGCTGGTCCACAGCTGGTTATTATAAAGTACTGACTTTAATGTGAGAGGAAATAGGGTTTGGAAAAAAAATAATGCTCCTGCTGTATGTGACTGTCATCACAGTCTTTTGATTGAACCAAGATGGGCACAAGGTGATTTCACAGATTGAAGTTATTGAGAACTATCCATTCAGGATGTGCTGTCTCCCCTGCCCTAACAGGTGGCTGGTACTTGCTGGGAAGAAAGAAGCAGCAACGTTACTAAAACTAGTGTGATGTCAGCAAGGTTGGCAAGACTTCAGCCAACCAGCAAAATGTATATATCTCCATTTTATTATATTGTACATTATAGACCCTTCTCATGTTGCACTTCACTGTCTTATGGTGATAAAGGAGGTGCTTTTTGAAAGTTTCTGAAGGTGTACGTAGGCAGCTGAAAGGGTTTGGGTTTGGCTTTTTGTCTCTTTGGTTTTTTTAAATACCAGTTTAGGAGCTGTCTGGCAGGACTTTCAGTAGTGATTGTCTGCAGCTTTGGACACCTGCGGGTGAACATGGGGTGTCAGCAGCTGAAGAGGGAAGCCGCTGAGCTATTTTTACTCCAGGGTTAATGTATCAATATTGCCCATGGCGTCAGCATATGGGATATGAAGAACTCTGATTTTTCTGTTACAGAACGAAACCTAAACCCTAAAGCAGCCTGCCTTAAGAGAAGGGAAGAAGAAAAAGTTTCTGCCGTATCGGCAGAGCCACCAACACCACACCCAGGAAGCCACCCTGGCCTGAGTGAAACTACCAACCCTATGGGTCATATGTGAACACCAGCCAGGTACGTCACGGGATGGCTCTTGTTGCTTTGTGTTGGCTACAGTGGGGGAGACACCTGGGTATGGTGGGGTCTAGTTCCTGAGCTACCAGCAGCACCAAACTTCTCTGTGCTTTCACATCTCTGAGCAGAAGCAGAAGATTTGCAGATTTGTTTGGGTTTATAATAAAATCCCAAGAAATTATCGTCATAGTCTCTTTATTTCCATGCCTTGTTGCCAATGGCTACATTTCTTGGCTCAGGTGGCCTTCTTGGCATGACATCAGAGGAACAGTGAACAGCGTGCTAGATAAGCCAAGCTTAATAGAGATGAATTATGCATCTTTAAATGGCCTAAATATCCATTAGTTCATTTAAAAATCCATGTATTGTTTCCCAGTGCTGATACAGAGTTTCAGGGACTTCTCATCCCAGAGAGATTTGCTCTCTGGCTCAAGGCCAGTCATTCTAACTCCTCTCATTTGCCCAGCAGAGGCTGGGAACTGTCTTAAGTCACAATCTGTATTGGTGAAGATAGTTAAGATTGAAAAGTAACATTTTCAGCTTTGCAATGTAGCCCAGTATGTAACATCTCATTTAAACATGCTGATGGGGAGGCCCTACAGGAATATCAGTCTTTTGGGTTTATTCATGTTGTTGGTTGGTTTTCTAAATAGTTGGGAAACCTTGATTTTAAAAGGAAAAAATTGAGTATTCCAGTAGAGCTGTTGCCACTTTCAAAAAGAATAAAAAACTGGGTTCAGTGCCCTTGTTTTAATCCAGAGCATTACTAAATTTCATGTCTGGGGAGGTTTTTTGTTGTGTATATTATAATTTTTAATGCTTTGAATTTCTTTAATTTGTTTTATTTCATACCAGAGCAATAGGCTACTTTGGAATTGTCAGATAATTTTTCATTTACAGCAAACTTAGTCTGTTCTTGCCATATAAATATAAAGAACCACTTTCAAAAGTTTGGTGTCTTTGGTTTTTTTTCAATAGCAGTAACTTGTGGGTTGACTGAAGTATGACGTTGACAGAAAAGGCTGTACAGGAACATGGCAATTTACCTTCGGGAGGGAGTGAACTTGGCACTGTCTCCTGCTTGGTTTGGAGAGCAAAGTCAGGCACAAATTGAAGGTCTGAGATGTGCAGATTATTCTCTCTTCCATATCCATAGAGGCTCAACAGAAGGCTCTTTAGAGTAATCTTTTCAATATATCATGTTCAATATGGATATCTCTGGAATGGGGGATTTCAGGGTCTCTCAATGTGATTTTCTTTTGCACCTAAATGACTGAAAATGCCACCAAATCCAGTTTAAATTAGGTCTCTAGTGTTGATACTAAGCTTCTAAATTATTCTTTTCCTAATAACCTCTTTCTTCTCCTAAATTTCTTTCTAGAATTCCAGAATTATTGGTAGGATACACAGAAGGTGACCTTTCTTCACAAGGACACAGACAACTAACATTATACGAAGACACAAACCTGACAGGAGAAAACACTTGAAGCAAGAAACCCAAATGCAATCTTGTGATCAAAGCTACTGGTCAACACCTGCATCAGGAATGAAGATACAAGATCTTCAGACAGAATTTCAGCCCATGAGATACTCTGAACATATCATTCTGTTGCAAGCAGTGTGTCGCTTCTGCACAATCAGAGACTGTTGTGATCTCTCCACTCATTGTGGAAGTTGCCTTGTGCCTAAACTGAATTGACAAATGCATTGTAACTACAAATTTTATTTATTGTTATGGAACTGTAAAGGTCTACATATAAAGGGAAAAGTTAACATGTTAAAAGCTGATACAATTTCAGCTGAATGCCAGCATTTACTAAAGCTGTTCACATTCAGAGAACAAAGCAGTGACAACCGTCGACCCGTAGCATTCCCAGCATACCTATTAGTGTCTTAAAAAAGGAAGGGAAAAGTCTTTTGTTGTCCTTTCCTCTCCTTTTGCCATATGACTAGTGTTTTCCATGCAATAGGAAACTATTCCTTGGTATAGCTTTTTTTATGTTATTTTTGATCTCTGGTAATCTGAACAGTTATGGTCACAGTTCCCCTTCCATACTGAGCTCTGTGCCTCAAGCCACTCAGAGGCCTCATGAAGGCTGCAGGCTGGAGCAATACTGTGACCATAACATTTCTTGGATTTAAAAAGTGATTTTTATTTTCCCTCAGACTTTCCTCAAACATTTTTTTTTTTCTAATTATAAACAAAACCTTTTTAGGCTTCTAGGCTTCATAGTAAAGCTTGTAACGTGAAGTGTAAATTGGGTGGGGAGAATCTACTTTGTTAGAGTTGCTTTGTTTTCCGAGCAGTAAGTACTACATATAGTACATGTAAAGTGTTAGCTGTATGTAAGCACAAAATGCATTAAAATACAAAGGAGATTTTTTTTCAGGCTGTAACTTTGGTGAATAGTAAAATCCTTAATTCACCGTGGCAGGTAGTGTGATGATGATATAACCACCAGCAAGGTGGGCTTATTGCGTAATGGAATCTTAAGAGCAAAGGTCACCAGTTTTTCCTTCCTGTACACGTTAATTATCATGTCATGTTGTATGGCTTGTTAGTGGAGAAAAAGTAGTGTGAATCAAATGCAAATACCCCCGTCCCAAGCCATATTAGCATTAAACCTTTAAATGTTTCTCCACCAGAGCAGTGTCCATAAGTATTCCTTTGTCACAGATGTGTTGAAATGGTTAAAATCCCTTTGAACTTCCATGGAAACTGTCTTCCACTGCAATGACCATGGGAGGAAATTTCCTAAGCCAAGGTTGTCTGAGCTATTGTTTATATAGTGCATCTTTCATCACTGGCAATTGGTTCACACACAAAACAGGAACAAAACTATAATTTTTATGAAGTCATTTAATTTGAAAGAACAAAAGGTGGATTGATAAAATAAACTAATGAATTTAAGCTCATGTTTTGGATGGTTCCTAACAAAACAGTTTGTGGAATTAGTGGACTCATTTCTATTACTTTAATTTGCATATATCATCAAATAACACCTGATTATATCTGTGGCCTTGTTCTTCATTTCAGTGTTTATCAGCTAAACGGAATTTGTTGCTTATGACGTGTGAAAGTGATCACGTGCCACTGCCTGGCCTTTTTCCTTCTAAGCTTGTTGTCTTTTTGGCTATATTAGACTTTGCAGTATGCCCAGAAGCTTTCCTTCATAAAATAGAAAGAAAAAAACATTTGGCTTATTTTTCACTGTAGCTAGTCTTTTATACAATAATCTTGTAAGAAAATTTCTTGAATTCTAAATATTACTCTTTCTAGATTTTTGAAATCAAAAAAAGTTTTCAGTAAAAAGTTTCTTACTTTATTTTACTATATTAGGTAGTAAAAATGTAGGGTTATTTACCATAACCTGTTCATTAATATCAGAAATTTACAATAGCATTGTAAGACCATAGTAGGGTTCTAGCATACCGTGTAGTACCTATGGAGTATTGTAAGAGCTAATTGTCCGAGATGAATTGCTTCTCATCTTGTTCTCCAGTTTCCATTGTTGGTTTATTGCAGATTTGTACCCTGTGTCAAATTTCAAGGTATTGCTGATAAACCTTTCCAACCAGCAGCAAGAAGTTCAAAAAATTTCTGTCAATGTAACAGAAAACACTATGTATATAACATTTATGTAGCAATAAATGTGCCATCTTTTTTTAACATGGTAAATCAGTGAGTTTTTTAAATTTCTCTCTCCTCATAGGCAACGTGTTGCTTGAAAAACAGTGGCAAAACTCTCTTCTGCCTTTATCAGAACAAAGCCTGACACATTCTCAAGGAGCAGAGCACGTTGCAGGCACAAGGAATTGTTGCTCCTCCCTGTAAAGCCAGGCCAGCAATGCCCAGTGCCTGAGGAACAGCAGTGCCTGAGCTGCGTTTGCTGCTGCAGAGCAGAAAGGGGATTGCACAGGCAGACAGCAAACCAGGAGCAGCCGATCCCATAGGCACAGCCTCTTCTACAGCTCACTCCTTTTCTCTGCCTGTCCTGAAGACAGGTTGCTTAAATCTGAGCCCCTTTGTGCAGGGAAGTTCAGTGCCAACTTACTTCTGAACTGATTGATGCATCTGTGTGCGTTCTGTGGAAATACAGGGGGGAAAAGTCTGTAGTTCAAGCACACCAAAGACAAAAGCAGATACAGCTCCTCTGTCTGTGTGCAGTGCTGATGTTTGAATGTGGGGTGTCAGTACAGCTGTTGTGCTCGGCACCGCTTCCGACTCCTGACTCAGTCCTTGGTAACCTTAGAAACTGCTCCGATCCCGCTGAGATCCGGTGCCCAGCGCGCAGATCCAGGCACGTGTTTGTTACAGTAGCACTTCTACCAGAGACAAAGCTCTGACACGGTCTGGCCAAACACGGAAGGTCACACCCAGCCATGTCAGGCTGCCTCTTAGAATGGCTCTAGCAGCAGCAGTGGGAGAGATGCCCAGTGCCTTCCCCAGCACACATTCCCAGTTTGAACTTTACTCCAGTAATAATTCTAAAGCCAGCCTTTGAACATCCATCAATACTCCTCTTCCCTTTTCTGAATCAGACTTACTCGTTTGTCACCTCTTTCAGATTAAAATGGTGATTAAAAATGGCCATTTGCCCATCTCTATCTTTTTTTTACCACACTTCTGCTGTCCTGTTTGCATATACTTTCTGATCATGAGTCCTTCATCTTTTTTTTCCATGTTTCCTTCTTTTTTTTCCATTTTATTTTTGTGCGCGTGTGGAAGACATGTATGTTGGGATACCTTTGTTAAATACAGTTCTTCTAGAATTAGCATTTGGAATATTGTAGAAAAGCTCTCATGTAAATCTAAATCATTGGGAAAGTCTTCAAATGGACTTTCTTTTTTTCCTCTAGCTACTGAGTAGTTGCTGCTAAAATGATTCTGGATTCTTCATTAATTAACATTTCCCCAAGAATTAAATATTTTCCCCCAGCATCTGGAAATCACGGCAGACCAAAAGTAAAATGGAACCATCTGTAGAAGACAACCAAGACAGGGGGTGGTAAACTTTGCTGTTTGTAACACCAATACCTTCTGCATCCTAATACCCCTTGCCTGTGGATACTAAAATGTCCTGTAAAAGGAAGAAACTTAAAGCCCTTAAAGCCTGACAGTGTATCAAGAGTGGGTCTCCAGCAGGGATGAAGGAGCAGCCTGGCACCTTCCTGCCTCTGCACACAGGCTGTGGCTGCCCTGCTCCAAGTGCCCTGCTCCCTACTCCCAGGGCATCACCAACCCAGGGCTGCAGGGGTGTCCCTGGGGCAAGGCAGGCCCAGCTCCTGCCTTCCTGCTGCTCATCTGCCCAGTGCAAGGAGGTGAAAGTCACCCAGGCTGGGGGAGAATGGTGCTGAGAGGAGACTGCTACAAATCCTTTCTTCCCATTCTGCCCTTCAGGTCTGTGCTGCCACAGAGCAGATAAATCAGGTGCCATTTGGGGGCTGTTTTGTACTGTTCAATCTTCATTTCTTTTACTGAAGTTCATCCCTCTGTCAACCTGGATGCCTTGGCAAAACAGGGAGAGTTATTTCCTGGTTAAGATACAAATACACTGCTCAACTGCTACCACAAGCACTGCGTGTGCGTGTTCAGTACTTCAGCTGCTTCAGCAGCTGACTGCAGTCACCTCAGGTTCTTTGTATCAGTCAGAAACTGTCCAGACCAGGCTCTGAAACTGCAAATTGTCTGGGCTGTAAACAGAGTCCCTTTCAATTCTCTCCTAATCCCAACTTCTAAAATGTTTTGATGCAATTAAAAACATCTGTTAAATAGAACCTGACTTTTAAAAATTAAATCTTATTCAAAATTATACCCGCTGAGATAAAAATCTTTCCCAAAATATTGATCATAACTGATCCTGGAGAGAGAGATCTGTTAGAAAGTCAGTGGCTGGGCTAAATACTTGGAATTCTGGTTATTTCAGGTGAACTAGAGAAACAGGAACACCAAGGCTCTTTCATTTTCCACTGAAAATCCAAGATCCACTGTAGTTTCAGTAGTATCGCCTAAACAAAAGGAGTTAAATGTAAACTATATCAGTCAGAGCAGTAACAGCTGCCAAGTGAATGGATGAGAAAATAACTTACAACATAACTCAAAGTTCAGTCTGTGTTAGATGTAGAGCTCTGCTAGTCATGGACTTCAGAAAAGCATACGAAGTGCAGATTCTATAGCTTTTCATGAAAGCACTGAATACCATACCAGGTTTTATTTGTTTTGGAAAATTCTACATTTCAGCTCTTAAAAAATAAATCCAGGAGGAAATTATTCAAAGTAAATGGAATCAAACTCTGGTACAAAATGGACACAGCAATGTCTTAGTAGTGTGGATTTTGGCTCTACTTTATTTTTGTGCTGATGCTTTTTCACTGTATCTTGATGTCAATGGAAGACTTGGAAAGGCCAGAACAGGCTGATTTACCAGTTTGCTGGATTAGTTCTTTGTATACAAGTAAGTTAAGTGGTTCCTTATGCTCATGGAAGTTCTGACACACAACACTGCATTACATGCACAATCTCTCTATCTACAATGCAGAAAGGAAAAAGAAATACTTGTGATGGTCCAATACAACTAAAGAAATTTCATGAACTTGAATGAGTCTGTATCAATTATAAAAATAAATTCTCCAAACTTGAAGTTATAAACTCATCTGTAGAATGAAAAGTCTGAGGAGTACAGTTATGGCTCTGCATTTTACTTCATGGCACCAATAAATGAGCAGAGATGATCAGAAGCATTAGTTTATCACAGAAGCAGAATTAATCACCAGCCCTAGTTGTGTGCTTGCTGGGAAGACAGCAAATAGCCAATTGTTTGCTGCACAGCCAGACCAAGTGCTCCAAACTACTCCAAATTACTTTCTCTGACTGCTGAAATAACTGCTTTCACAATCAGGTGAGTTCTTTAGGACATTTGAGGGCTTAATATTTCCTCATCAGCTTTATTCACTCAGACTAGAACCTGGATGTGCCAGAATGAGAATCCACTTCTCAAGATACTGAATAGCCACTCTGTGGAAGAGAAATCTCCTGTGTGTAAATATGAAATGATAAGGTAGGGGAAAGTTTAGAATGATGTTTTGAATGTTCACACCTGCAAAAGCTAAAGAGAGTATCAGTATTTCCTTTTCAAGTCTTGCAGATGCATCTCCTGTTCTGTTTGTACAATACATAGCAGGAGAGAGCTCCTATCTGAACTCATCTTCTGTGGGCCACAAAGACGTTAATGCATCTGATTCTGAATATAACAGTTAAAGTTCATTAATCCCTAACACTACCTGACTAATTAAGATAAATGCATGCAATATTGGTTTTAAAGTCGATGGACTCTGCTTCCAGTTTACCTGTTTAAATGGGTAACATTTAATTAAATGTACATTTAACTTGTTTATGTGTCTAATTAATAGCTGAAAGTGTAATTAAACATAAAGCTTTTAAAATGCTTATTCCTTTCCCAGCACACAAGAATAGTAAATGTGAGCATCATAAAATGCAAGTACAACAGAGGGCAAGAATGCTAAAAACTAAAAGAAAAAAAAGGGTAACAGCCTACAGAATCTGAAGGTAGTAACCCAATATAAATTAGTGCCTGTCATTATCTGTAGCCAGCTGTTTGTCATTATCCTGTTACACAGAAGTAGAACAAATGTGTCAATAAAGCGCTCATTAAAAAGTGTTTTGGATATAAATGCAGATTCTGCATTTACAGGAGTATCAGGGAAAAGAGTGTGAATGACACCAAAACTGACACATCAGGCTTTGCCGTCTGTTTTTCTGGTGTGGCTGTTTTGCCTGTCTGGGATAACTGATGAAAAATAACTGCACAGAGGTTCATTCCCATGTTTCTGTACCACTTGACTTTTCAGCTGGAAGTTTACTTCAGCTTTTCAATTTACTTTTCAATTCTGTAAATTGAGCTGGCTGTGCATGCTTCCACAGGCCCTCCTGAACTTCCTTCCTGGGCCCTTCCCTGCCCCACCCCACCCCTAGTTTCTGTTGCACGAGATGTGGTCTCCAAACTATGGGTTGTAAGCAAGTTTAAATCTTCTGTTCCTCCCAGGCCCAGTGCTGGAGCTGCCTCAATCAGGTAAAGCAGCAGCCGCCTCTTCCACAAAGAGCAAGGGCTGGAGCAGCTCTCCAGTGCAGACAGGCCGAGAGAGCTGGGGTTGTTCCTCCTGCAGAAGGCTCTGGGGAGACCTTACAGCACCTTCCAGTACCTAAAGGGGCTCCAAGAGAGCTGGAGACGGACTTTTTCAAGGACATGGAGTGACAAGACAAAGGGTAATGGGTTTAAACTGACAGAGGGCAGGTTTAGATTAAATATAAGGAAGAAATTCTTCCCTGTGAAGGTGGTGAGACACTGGCACAGGATGCCCAGAGGAACTGTGAATGCCCCATACCTGGAAGTGTTCAAGGCCAGGCTGGATGGGTCTGAGCCACCTGGTCTAGTGGAAGCTGTCCTTGTCCATAGCAGGGAGGTTGGAAGTCAGTCCCTCCCAGCTCAAACCATTCCATGATTCTATGAGTGACAATAATCTGTTCATTGGAAAAAAACCCATAATTTATCCCACATTTGTTTTTAATTTATTTCATATTATTTAGTAATATTTTAAGCTCCATATGGAATAAGAAGGAAATCTGAAGGAATTTTCATCTTAGATCTGAACTGCTACATTATAACCATATAATTCTTCTCTTCTGCACATTTGCTAGAGTAATTTTTTCCTCCCTAGCCTATTAAAATTCCCTCTGCCCAAGGGCCCTTGATCCCACAAAGAGATATGCAGTTTATGCATAGGATAGCCCTTCTCATTTCAGTGGGCGCACTTCTGTACTTCATACTGGGTTTGTATGCTGTCTTCATAGGTCATGAGTCTGATGCTTGCAGATTTTTCCGGGTTTTCTACAGCACCCAAGGTAGGAATCTGTGCAGCAGAAGCTTCACTGCTTCTTTTCTGTTAGAGGCCTGAAGACAAAACCACCAATACAGCTTCTTTCTGTACTTCTCTGCAAGTGAAGCAAACCCAGTATTTTAGAGCAGGAGGCTGGGTGTGGAACGTAAGCACCTTGTACCTGTGCCTTTAAAAAGCATTTTGGACACATCTATTTTGCAACAATTGGGAAGAAACTGGGTGGGTGGTGTAGAAGAGGGGAACTGTGAAGACCAGATGTTTAGCTGTATTCAACTGTAAACAGAATGATAGTCAGTAAACAGTCCCTCTGAAGAGAGTAATTAATAGGCACGTGTGAAGAGATGGAAAAGATGTATCCTTCCCCAGCAGACATCAAAGGACAGGCTGGACAGTGAGAAATTGCGCATGCCCCAAGGAGGCCACACAGCTGTATGTACATTCAGCTAGGAAATGTGATGCAGTGTAAGGAGCTAGGAAAAAGAGGAGTGAGGGGTAAGACAGGCAGTGAAAAAGGAGCCCGACAGTAACAAAGGAAGGAGCAACATGCTCTGTGAGGATGGGAGCAGGAATGGAGAAGCAGGGAGGTCTAAGCAGGTCAGCTCTTTCTGCAGAGGGGTCAAGTTGCAGAGAAGTTTTGCAGGATTAGAAAGAGTGATAAGACAGCACAGTAGGTAGCCTCAAAATAAGATAAGGAAACAGAGGAGGAGCCACTGAAATGAATGGTTCTTCATTGTGATTCTCCTGCCTCTTGCTACATCTGAAAGCAGAACCCTGTGGCAGTTGGCCAGTTTGACAGGGAAGGCGATAAAAATAAATTACATCCTCTGTTTCCAATACAGACTGAGATGTTTCCAAAAGAATGGGGGAAGGGAACTTATTTGCAAGGAGAAAAGGTACTCAAAAGATCCAAAATTCATTGTCTGTTCTCTATAAAGTGGTGTCACGACTGACTCCATAACGTACGTACTTGGCTCCAAAATGGGATTTTGGAACATTCCACCTCTGGGACCAGCTGCTTGCACGAATGTTTCATTGGAAGAGAAATACTAGTTCAAAATGAAGGAAATGCTCTTTTCTGTCTCAAAGAGCACACATGAAGCTGGGAAGAACAAATCAGAGAAACTGAGGCCAAGAAGTTTGAAATTCCCAGTGTCCTGGGTGGTCTTTGCTGTTTAATTCTGTTTGTGTCATCTGTGGAGAATGTTTCCATTCAAAACCTGACTAACACTTGGACAAGATAGATTTTCCCAATGAATTTGATTTACAGTTGAGCAGAATACATGCATGTCAGCAGTGTGGTTTTGGCCTATTTTTTCAAATCAGGTTTTGTGCCCCAAATAGAGTTTAAGGAAACAGGCTGTCTTCAAATGTCTCGGCCCAATTGGACAGGCATTTTTGCTGTAAAAGCAGCTTTAGCAAGGATAAATAATCTCTCTCAGACACAGCACCACAGGAGTGTTTTTGCACAAAACTAACAAAAAACCAATGAGAAGGCTGGACCCAGTATCTAAGCTGAAATGTTTGTAGGACCTGTTGTGATAGGACAAGGGGAATGGTTTTAAACTAAAAGAGGGTAGATTCAGACTAGATATAAGCAAGAATTTTTTTACCATTAGGGTGGTGAAACACTGGAACAGGTTGCCCAGAGACGTGATAGATGCTCCATCCCTGGAAATCTTCGAGGTCAGGTTGGATAGGGCACTGAGCAACCTTATCTAGATGAAGACGTCCCTGCTCATAGACAGGAGGGTTAGGTTAGATGGCCTTTAAAGGTCCTGTCCAATCCAAACTATTCTATGATGCTAAGAAACACCCCCTGTCCTCTTGCATGGACATTCCTCTTGGGTTGTGCTCTGTGCAAAGTGAGGACTGCACTGCCTTCTCTACTACTTCTGGCTGATGTGTCAGGTGACACATGGAGGGGAAATGTGTCTTGCAGGGACAGTAACTGTGGGTCACACAAGGCAGGGAATACTTTGCACTCCATCCTTTGCTTAGGCCATCAAGGCCATTAGGCCCAACCTAAATCAACCATTAGGCCCAGGCAATTGCCCTGTTAGTAATCTACTCTCCCATTAAGAAAGCAGCCCCAGTTCTTTGTTTAACCACTTATTGTGGAATAAGCCATCAGCTCCCCATGAACTGGAAATCAAAAAGTAGATCTCTCCTTACAGATTCAGAACAAATATATTATTCATCTTACCTGGAGATTTGTCCCACACCACTAGTGATTTTCCCAGAGAAAGATGCTGCATATGACTAATGGCATTTTTTGAGAGTTAGACATTCCAAAGATGTCTACTCAAGGGAAGAAATTTCATGTTCCAGCAACTTAGAAACATTGGCTGCAGTTACTGCTAAGAATGGAATTGCAATTAGTCTTCTACAATCTTTACAGGCATGCCTGAAAAACAGAGATGTCAATATTGCAAATCTGAGAGGTCAGTGAGGCAGTGTCCTTTGCTGATAGACAACAGACCATTCCTCAAAACTCCCACTTGCTGGGCTGGTGGAGATAACATTTAGTGTGAGACAGAGCAGCTTTAGTTTTAGGGCAGGGGTGCTGCCTCTGTGGTTCTTTGGAATCCTCTTTGCTGGAAAAGAACGCTGTATTATCCTCCAGAGATCAGCCAGGGCTGGTCTCCCATCTGTTCCTGGATCTGCACCTGTTTTTCATTTCACCAACAGTGGCCACATGGCCTAACATTGTGGGGAGATACAGAGAAGAAAATGAGGGGAAATACAGAGAAGAAAATGAGTGTGTGGCTCAGGCACTGGGGTTGCATTCAGAAGTTCTGAGTTTAAATCCTGACTGTGTAGCATAACCTTGGTAAGTCTTTTCATTTTTGTCTGCCTTAACCTGCTCTGTAGCAGAGACAAAGGAGTGAATATTATTCTGGAGCCTTCTCCTTATCTTTTTTTAACAAGAAATTGGAGATTTTTTTTTTCTTCTTTGCTTCTTTCTCACCCATCACAGAAGTCTTTACAGACTCTATAAAACATGTCACTTATGATTAGGAACACCAAACATGTCTCCCATCCATTTCCTTTGCACTTGGAAAATTGAAAGGAAGTTCCTCAAAGAAACTGCTCAATTTCTGCCTGTGTGAATGACAACGCTGCTTGGAGATGGCTCCAGTAGCACAGAACCGGTATACAGGTATTTTGAGTGAATTTTTGCAAATGGTGCATGGGAATCCAGAGTAGCCCCTGTTTGTTGATCTGAGACTGAATCACATTCTAGCTGCAGCCAGCTTCAGAGACATACAGAGGCAGACGTGTATCAATTCCCTGCCTCTCTCATGTCTTGCACTGGGCATGCCATAGCTGAGGCATTGTACATTTTTCAGTCCTTACACTTGCTTAGAAAAAAGAGGCAAAGTTGTTGCCCCTGCTCTGCCCACTCATTCTATTCATTGCTTAATCAGCCACACTCTGTGTGTTTATGCTCCAGTATAACAGTTTGGCTGCAGCTTTTGTTGACAGTCTGGAGATTGCTCGGGACTAAATAAAGAGGGTAACTGCTGTCAGGTTCTCACTGTAAGTTCTCACTTGCCATGGCAATAGCATGCTAACTGGGGACATGCTGACCTTGCCAAATCCTATCAGCTTCTGTAAGGGTCCCTCAAAATGCTCAGTGTTACAGATCCTTGCAACTCACTCTTTGTGAATTCTCAACTTGTGCACTGCTGGCAAAAAAATTACTCTCACATTTTTTCTGTCCTAACTGGGGATCGAGTTGATGATAACTGTTCTCAGAGTTGCTTCTCACCTTGAGCCTCACTCAACTTCTATTGAAATCTGCTGGGGTTTGTCATTGACTTCAATAGAATTAGTCTTAGGCCTTTATCAGAATGTTTGGTGCTTGCTGCAAGTTTGATTTCCATGTGATACATCTGGAAGCTTTCAGTTATCAGCTGCCTTTGAAATGGAAAATTGACAAACTGTTATCTCTGGGAGCTTGTTGGGTTCAGATTGGTTCCGTCAGATCACAAGTAAATTGGCACCAAGCAAGGCTGCTATTGAGTTCTTTATGTTTGATCCTCAAATTAAAAGCTACCTGTCTCATTGGTGTGCACTTGAGACTATCAAGTGCACTTGAGACTGACTACCTGGTTTTGTCTGAATTTTGCAACAATGGAAAGGGCAGGTCTTCTGCATGACCCGTGGATTAGGAGTTTTGTGTCCGCTTCAGAAAACCTCTAGAGGTCTGGGATACAATGTTATGCTGAACACTACAAATTTGCAGGTGCTGTGGCCAGAAGAGACAATTATGACAATTTATTTTGACTTTCTGCAAACTACAAAAGTGCCTCCTGTAGGTTTTATAAAGGACCATATCTAACAATTTAACCAGTCATCAGAATTTTAGGTTGATTTAATTTCCTCCAATCATGGAAAGTTTGTTACAGTCTGAGGTTTCTTTCCTTAGTTTTTAAAATTTCTTCCTCATCTCTCATCTGAACCTGTTAACTTTTATTTCATGTCACTGGATGTTGCTCTGCTTTCACCTGTACCTACTATTGGACTCCAGCTCTGTAGTATCCCATGTAGACCCTGATGCACTGCAGTCAATCAACTTTTTACTTTTTCTTCTCAACCAGAGTCAGGTATGTATTTCAGGACTCCGTTCACTCCACACTCCAGTATTTATATTTTCAGAATTCATATTATACTAATTCATCCAGCTTCTGGTGGCCCAAATCACCACACTATTTTTAAATATTTTCATTGAAACTCTTGTGGTTCACACTCTCTCAGCAGTTTTGTAAGGCCTACTTATAAAATCAGTTCTTTCACACTCAGATGTGTAATTTACATCAAACTCTATGGAAACATCATTTTTACCCAGGAATGGCAAGACCAGACCTTAAACTAGCAGTCAATGCCAATATGGTGCTAACAATGAAGATGTTAATGTTGAAAGAGCCAGCTACTGAGATTTTCTCTCTATTTCATAACTCAGCTTTCTTTTATGGCCTACCTTTATCCATTACATCAGGTTTTTTCATAGAATGGTATAAATGCATTTGCTAAAAGGTAAACTAATTTGGAGCCAATGCTCTCAAGGTATGGAGTAACTGAAATGGAAAGGGACCTTTGGAGGTCACCCTATATAAAACCCCACTGAGAGCAAGGTGGAGTTTGAAGTTAGATCCAAGTGTAGTCATATGTACAACTGCAACTACAGGAAAAGGTTGAATTCACCTCATAAAATTAACCATTCATAAAGGATGGGACTTACAAATATTATGACAGATTATTGCAACAAGGATGTTGCTATTATATTTTGCTAGGCACCTTCTCACTGTGCATCCTTAACATAAATTTTGGAGCAAAACTCTACTAATGACTCTAGAATCAACATAAACTCTCATGGAAGTGTACAAATTACTTTGAAGTCTTCTGTCTAATCAACGACCCAAGAAATAACCCTTATTTGAACCATATAATGTGCAACAAGCTGACTTAAAATGTTTTCATTATCTATATGCATTTGCATTTAAATTCTGCTTTGTAAAAAAAAAAAAAGAAGATTTAGTCTTCCCACTTACGGAATGATCTTAGTAAAATTAGACTTTTGACAGAAATCTGTAAAGTGATTTTTTTTTTAATATAAAATACTGTTGTAACATTTGCTCTTCTGGTCTTATTCTTTATTTACTACAGTTTTTCGACATCTGTCCCTGTCTCTTTTCATCAAATATTTATCCGCAACAGCTGAAAGAGCCTCATTTGTTTTAATTAAGAATAAGACCACCAAGATGGGACTGCTTCCTTGGCTCTTCCATGGCTTGCACAGACAGACAGTAGATCTTGTGAGGTTTCCTGAGGGTGGCCCATTGACAGGCTTTCCCCCCCTCCCCATATCCTTTTCTTTTGCACCATGTTTATTTTGGGATAGAGAAATGTAATCAGAGCCACATTCCGAGCAAAGATACTTTTTACAGTTAACACGCATGAGAAGGGAGGAAGATCATGTTGTGTTTCATTTGGTGTTTCACTGGAAGAGACTATTTTCTGATTTGTGACTTTTGGGATGGAATTATCATTGCCACAGAAACACAGCAATAGCAATAAGGCCTCTAGTTCAGCATGTCAATACTGACCGAGGCAGCAAGTGCATAAGGAAAAACTGTAGAAATTCAGCTGAAGAATATGCTACTGACTGAAAACATTTTTTGCTCTTTTCCTCACTAGCTAAGATCCCTTTCATCTCTTTTCTTGTTCCCCCTGTTGACTTAAGAAGAGGGAAAAACAAAGAAGCGACATAAAATAACTTCTTTGTACAAAGTTAGTATTCTAAGGTAGTGGTACAGGCTCGTGCCTATTGCTAATAAAACTGTTCTAAAAGTGTTTGGGACATGCTATTTTCAGTTTTATGTATTCTAGAGAAATACTTCTGGAGTGCATAGACTGCTCATGACTTCTTGAGATGATGTCTCCTGGCCTTGGGATCCCAGTTAAGCTGCATATATAACTGACCTTTCTCAGCCATCTTAATTATCTTAGTCCTTGCTAATGAGACAGTTTTTTAAATTAAGCTTTTATATTTATTTAAGATGAAGGAGACTAATAAGAAAATCTTGTTTTTTTCATACCCCATTTTCACTTCAAGTTTCATCTTACAAGAAAAATGAACATTAAAATAAGCTATCCCTGTGAATCAGCAAATTAAGGCTGTAATATCCTCACCTGGCAAAAATTACCTTCAAAAAAGATCCTATTTCAGTCTCCCTTGGCAGTACATTACAGCAGAGTCATTAATGCTTACACAGATATTTCTTACAGTTGTTAGTTAGAGACAAAACACTGATTACCTTTAAAATGAGATCTCCTTTATTTGTAGATTTAATCAGTTTAAAGCTTTACACTCTGTTGTAAAGCTTTAAACTTTACAACACTATGTACACTATGTTAGAATTTTCTCAATTATGAAAAAAACCTATCAGACTGACAGTAATTTCTGCACCTCTTAGTTTATTTTGCATGCAAAGTAGAATGAAAGGTAGGCTGATGTGATCTTATGATCTTATGTATCAAAAATTACCTCATTACAGCTATTTTTTTTCCCTCATAATACACACATGCAACAGGCATATATATAGCACATTTCATGACACTTACATAAAAGTTGTTGACTTACCAAGAGGTCAAAGGAGATTTTATCTCAGCATCTTTTCCAATTCACAGCATTATCTCCTATACCACAGGACACGGTAACGTGGCTGCATAAGGTTCTCATGTAGATTGGTTCTGGATTTGAGACATATGGGTAAAACTGACATGGAATTTTAAGGGCAAAGTTTTCAGAAGTATACTAAGTGTATAAATTAAAATCAGAAGTTGATCCCTATGTTGTCCTATACTGATACTTAATATTTAAGTAACTTTTACAATCAGTGGCTCACTATATTGTATTTACAGTATTATACCGTAGCTTTCTAAGATCTTGATATTGGCATAAAGGAAAAGAATCAATT
Source organism: Dicrurus megarhynchus (assembly GCA_013399195.1). Lineage (NCBI taxonomy): Eukaryota > Metazoa > Chordata > Aves > Passeriformes > Dicruridae > Dicrurus > Dicrurus megarhynchus. The sequence goes on along the minus strand of VXAD01002804.1, from coordinate 328,981 downwards.
ACGTAACTTGGAATCAGAATTTAATCCTTTCCTTGCAAGATACTAAGACAGGAGACAGCACCATTGCTTAATCAATTGCACAACAGAAGGGCATGCAGGAACCTAGATTTTCTTTCCAGCACTGCCACTGGATTGAGGGTGACCTTCATCAAATACTCTTTTTGCTCTGTAAAATCTAACTATAAATTCTCCTTCTAAAGACATCTGAAATGAGAAAGTACTGTTAAGTACTCTACATTTGATACTGATTGCTTACAACAGTGAAATCAGAGTTAAACTAATTTAAGGGAGACTTTATTAACTGGAAAGATTATGAGCTTGTCAAAGAGATATTAATTAAAGTCTGGGGACTGCTTGCCACTGTCATTCTAAATTAATTGCTAATAGGTTACTCTTAAAAGTGGAGTGCAGCTGCAAGAACATCAGGCTCAAAGGAAACTCGATTTTGTTTATCATTCATCTTTACTTTGTTTAGCAAAGGATTTCTAAATACCAAAGAAACCTGAAACTGTTTCTGGCAAGGATATTTTCAATTACAAAAGTATTTCTATAATCCAAATGGCAGGATTCACACACTTACTATAGAACTTTCTACACTTTTCTCTCTTTCTGTAAATTTCTGATAATATAAAAACCTTTAGGACTGCATCTTGTGTGTCTTTTAAGAGGCAAAGAAGCCAAAAAAGCTAACATAAAGTTAGCAGCACTTCTAGTGACCCCCAAATCATGTGTGGGTGGTATCATTCTCTTTGGGGATAATATTACCCATGAGAGCAATTCAGAACAGGCCAGGAATTGCAAGGCCTCCAGTTTATAGTTACATGTGAAGGCATGGAGTGGGCATGAGGGTGGGAAATGGTTCCTGCCCACTTCTGTCCCGATTTCCAGGCTGTGTGTTCTAGCTTTCTGTGTATGAGTTCTGCTGCATTGTCTCACAGAAGTGCTTCAGGAGGACAGGTATTTAAAGGCTGTATTCTGATCAGACTTAAACTGGGGAATTTCTTTGAAGACAGTATAGCTCCACTGGTGAAAAATGTGGCAAAATAGAACCTGAAGAGTGGAATCCCTGCTGGCAGGCTGAGGCTGTGCTGGCAAAAGGCCTGCCCTACAGTGAGTTCCCTTTCTTGTCAGTGATAGAGACTCCCTGATTCTGACTCTCGGACAAGACTTAGTCAGGCTTTCCAGTCTGGGCATGCAGAGGGCTTCTGCAGGTACTTTATTTTCCATTCAACAGTAGTGAGCAACCACCCACAACATAAAAAAAATGTACTCCACTGAACATCTGTTGAGTTATTTATTTCGTTATTTTATGCTACCTAATAATATAAGCATTTTCATCAGTCCCTGGGTTAAACAGAAAAACAGATCGCTATTTTAAAGGAAGTTGGAGAGCTCTGTGCTACCTCACACAGAAATTTTTGAAAGAGTAGGAATTCAGTGAAAGCGTTTATTTTTTATAGAGCTCTATTACCAAAGAAGGAAGTGATAAACTGCTATCTTTTTTTTATTCCTACAGTTTCATCTGAAAATATGAAAGCTATGACTACATATAATTCTGCTTGTTCAGGTGGGTTAAATCCTGACAAGACTGTCAGACCCAAAAAACACAGCTGGGGCTTTGTGGAAATCAGTGACAAAAATACCAACTGATTTTAAAGGTGTCAAAATTGTACCAAAGTGTTTTGGTTTTTGACCCCAGAAAATAAGAGAGTGATTTACACCTTCCCATATTGATCCTTCTGTTCAGACAGTCATGATCTTCATCATACTGGGGCACTTCAGTGCTTTGTATTTTATTTTGGATGCTGTCATTTTAGCAGTGTAAATATGAAGCGATATGGGAATATAGTGCTTTGAAGTGCTGATGACTATTCTGTTAATGGCTTAAGAATATGGCTAGGACAGCTGTCTCCATATTGCTTGTGACCAGAAGTCCTCTTCTGTTTGCTTCACGAAATTAGTTGACAAAGTACTACTATTAACTTTCAAAACTCTTTAATATACTAATTAAAAGTCATCTTCCTAATACTTATAAAACCATCTCAGGGAAGAGCAATGTAGTACTGTTACATTAACTGCCCCATTTGAAACATCCAGACTCTAAACCTATGGCTTCAGAACCTCTAGCAGAGTCTACCAGACAATTCTGTTCCATACTGACATGACCAACTTCACAGCATTTTTCTTAAGGGGAATTTGCACCACGGCCTGAAGTTTCCCTTCCTATCTGGTTATCTATTTATCCTTGAGTCATTACTTCTCTACTTGTACACACATGTACTTCTTGTGGTTTTCACAGCTGATATGCACAGTATGTGATATGTTGAACCAAGCAGGGGGAGCACTGGCAGCTAGGGAAATCTTTATTGACAGAAACTTTAAGGAGTGAAGTACTAAGACTTCCCTGGAAGTGAGATAAGCTGGACTGACGGAATAACTTTCTGTGTGCCAGGTTTGAAGGCTCCACACTTGCTATTGCACTGAGAAGAAAAAAGGAGCACCTGTAGTGCACCATGTTGTGACTAAGAGACACTGTTTGTACAATGCAGAATGAATTGACAACAGAGTAAGTCCTGTAAGAATGCCATAAAAAACCACAGCTGTGCTTACTGATCATAATGTAATTAAGTAATATGCACACACTGCAAGGTGGATGCCATACGGTGTCTGGTTGGTATCAGGATTTCTTTAGATCCTATGGACAAGGAAACTGTACGATTCACAGACCGAGCTCAGAGCAGCTGTAGCACCCTGGCTACATGAAAGTTGGCAACTGATTGTCATGAAGAAAAGCTACCAAGTTCCTTAATGTTAAAAAATGTGTTCAAAAAGAAGGGTCAGAGAAAACACAGTTAATATGTCCATATTGTCCTACCATGAAAGTATCTTTGAACAAGTGCTAAAACAACTTATACAAACCTTATAAGTGAGGTTTATAGATACATCTTAACTCAGATTCATGAGAAGTCTTACTTTACTGGATGCTCCAATTTAAGATTTCCAAGCATCCCATCTAATATTCTAATCCAATAATCCTAAAATCCAGAAACTAAAGAATGTTTTGACAAAGCAACCTGAGGCTCATTCCTCTAATTATGCTGAACAGTTTAGGCTCACTGACTTCAAATACTCAGGTTTACCCATGTAAAAGATGCATTCTTTGTGTCTGGATTCACTGGAATCACAGACACTTCTGCAGAACTCAGCCTATCATCAGCTTCGTCCAAACTGAGACTGTATCAAGGCTCTGAGGAAAGTGTTAGGAAATTCTGTTTCCTTGCTGAGAGTTAATGCAATTATACCTCTAACACAAAGTCATAACCAAGACCCAACAATGTTTAAAAAGCCCCAGAATTTAATAAGCAGCTTTTAGAAATCCCTTTTATTCTGCCATGTGTGTTGGATTTCTCCTTAATATCTGCCATTTTGCTGGTGTTTCCAATCAGAAGGTGCAGAGTCTGATGATTCAGAGTGACAGACATTAAATGTTGTTCAAGTACTAAAGTAATGGAGAAATTGGAAACTTCAGCGATGTAGGGAATTTATAGTATGTGTTGTTTGATTTAAGATAATAATGGAGTGTGTAGGGTTTGCCCCAGAAGCCAGAAGAGAAATTAAATGATATATTAAAGCTGTTGGAGCAAAAACCCATAATAGAATCATAGAATCATTTAACTTGGAAAAGACCTTTGAGATCATTGGGTCCAACTGAGCTGTCTTTTCAGAATTCTAAACTGGACTCAGGTTAAATATGAAGTCTGAACTATCACAGTCTGATACAGCATGTGTCTCCAGTAAAGTACTAGTTTGCTAGCAAAACAAATTACAATATTTTCTTTGTGAGTTCTGCTGACCTTCAAGCTGGTAAGAGGATAAAATATTAAAAAGCACAGAAATAGACAAGAGTGGTTTTTACAAGTGGAACCTTTGTAATAGCAAGACTGTATCTGTGTGAAGGGGAGGCTTGGATTGTTTGTTGTTTGTTTTGGGGATTTAGGAGGGTAATGAACAAAGCACTTACAAGAGACAAAGATACGCAGCTTTTTCTTTCTCCCAACAATCTAGAGGATTTGAATCCACTGGCTGCCTGGAGTTCATTCTTATAATCCCTTCCTTAACCCTTTCATTTAGTGAGCCCTCAATTTTCCACTAGATGCAACTACTATTTGCTTGTGTCTCTGCCCAGATTCTTGTTTCATTTTTGTGCTGGGCAAGAATCCTTCTCTGTAGTGTTTGGTTCCTTTTACATGCAGTAGTCTATTCTCAGACCACGTCCAGCTTTACCAGTGTTGGCAGCATTACTATCAAAAATACAGAGTATGGTGACATTAGTCATCTGATCACATGGAATCTTTCATATTTTCCTAATGATCTCCCATAACTTCACAGATTTATAATTTTTCTATTGATTTTATACATGTTTTTCACAATCCCTAAGCCAGGAGCTAAGGGGTTAATTGGTTTTTCATCATATATATTGTACAGACCGAGATGAAAGCCATGGCTCAGCAGTCTTGCTAAACATGGTTATTAGCATCAAACACTCATTCTAAAGAGGTGTTGCTATGCACCTGCTATTTTAATTTGTATTAAGTCTATTAAGTCAAAACAAAGTGTCAGACTAGAAACAGAGCAGTGCTATGATCTGCTAGAAGACATAAAATATAGACAGATTATGAAGTCTGATATGGCAACTGAGTAATGTCTTCATTTAGACTATTCTTTCTGTGTAAAATTTTTGGGTAATATCCTCAGCAGAGATAACTGGCACTGAAGCCACACTGTTTATATCAGCAAGATCTGGATCCATTTTATCTTGCATAAAACATGAGTTCCTAGCTTTTATGCAGTTGTCTTGCCCACTGTGGTTCTCTAAAGAGGTGTGAAGGAAATAGTTTTTGTAAGGAAAAGCTGAAAAGCGCTTCCCTCTTGCAAGGCACCCACCCTTGAGCACCGTTCACAACAGGATACTGAGCTAGATGGGCTTTTGGGTTGACCCAGCACTGGCACGCTTAACTTCTTACTTATTCCCTCCTGTCACCTGGAACAATGCCTGTTGTAACTCTTTTGCTTCTAGTCCTGGTCAGACAGAGCCAGGGAAGCAAATGACTCTACTGCAGTAACTACCGAAAGAGTCTGCTGGGATCAAGCCCTTTGTGTGAGGCACTGAAATGGATCCTTTCTGCCAGAATTCTCACTACCAAGTGAGAAGTTGGTAGATGTTGGTATGCTTTGGATCTTCTCTCTGCCAACAGGAGAATCATGCATTTTTTAATTATAGAGTGGGGTACACGATTTGCCAACTGGACACTTAAAATACCGATCAGGAGTTATTCCAAGAAGTACTGCCTGCCTGTTGGAATTGTATCTTGCAATGCTTCTGACATCCTGCTCTGTGTCCCAGAATATGAGATAATAATATGCATTACTTCAGCTAGGAAAGATGAAAAAGAAAACATTGCTTGTCAACAGACATGGATGAAACTCTTTCTCAGAAATCAGGTGACCTGAAACTCTGCTATAGCAACTCTAAGTCTTCAAGATTGCACTAATTTTCATAATTTGAACAGCACATGAATAAAGAATTTTAAAGACTTAAGATGAGCAAAGAAGACATTTAAAAAGTACAGAAGTATCAACCAAGCCTGGGGATCCAACAGATGCTTAATTGCAATGAGAAAAGGAATGAAATATAAATGTCAAAGTATACATACAGAATACTCTGGTAGTATCTGTAACTACTTAGTGAAAAAACTGAATAGATCAGATCTTTCCAAGTCTACAGATTTTTTAGTGCACAGATGGCCTAGAATTCAGTGGAAACAAAAGTATCACATCATAAGTCAGTTGTTTAACATACTCTGTGTTTATATAAACTATGAGTAGACACAGCATTACTGTAATACTGTGGTTGAGCAATCAGGCACTCAGGGGGTCAGAAAAGGCAGCACAGGTCAAACCACAATCATAATTCTCCTCTTTCTTGCTTATGCATGAAAATATGAGTCTGGATGTTCCACTGACTTATGTCAGGGGACCTGAGTGAACCAATAGGGTTTAATAGCCCTGACCAACCTCACCTGGGGCCTCTACCCACACCCCTGCCCATGGGCCCAGGGGCTTCATTTAAGCTCAACCATGGATATTCAGTCTCTACCTGAGCTACATCTTAAGTCTGCCTGTGATTGGCCATTGAGCCTGCAGATCAGATCATGAGCTGGGCTGATTTTCCAGCTTTCTTTCATATGTATAGTCCTCCCTGATGATTCCTGGGCTGACTCTCCCTGCAGACTGCCTACCTTGATGCTGGACCTGCCTTGCCACTGCAAACTCACCTGGTACTTGGAATTTGCTTAACCCCTGCTGCCTCCCCTACTCTCTTGTTCTGGTATTGTGGGACAGGGCTCTGGCTGATGAGGCCTCTGCCATGCTGCCTGTAATACTATGTTTGGCTTCTTTGGTGGGAGCCAGCCCCTGTTGTTATCTGACCACTTTATCTTACCATTTCTTAAGAGGGAGAGTGTGACTATCCTATAAAGTCCTACTTCTCCAGCAAGACTTGGAGGCTAAGTCTGCATTCAGAGTTTGCAGTTATGGATTACTGGTTAAAAGATGAAATTCAGTTAGTAAAATCTTACAACTACTGCAACAGTATGGTAACATAATACTAATGACTTGTACATTGAAACAAATTCAGGCATAATTTTCTCAAAGCCTTGAAGACCATTTGAGTGACATTTTATAAGAGATTTCACAAAACCATTTTTATTGGCCTACTAAAATTTGGCTCTCTTTTTGAATTTGTTCTCAAAAACTTCTATAGATTTCAGTTATGAAAACCAGGATTTCTTTTAACAAAACAAAAAAAAATTATTTTGGAGGTTGTTTATAAAGTTGTGTCAGAAATACAGGAGTGTTTCACCTCTGCTATTAGTTTTTCTAAGACCAACAGTTCCATAGAAAATATCAAGAGAAGGTTGATAACTGGTGAAGCGTTGCATGTTTCTAGTCTTCAGTCTTGGTGCCTGTGGATTTCAGGGGAAACAGCATCTAGCCCAATGGCTAAAACAGCGAGACCACTCTGTTGAATGAAACGTTTCCAGAGATAAAATAAAATAAATAATAAGAAGAAAAGAAGTTAGGAGATGGCTCCTGGGAAGATTTACAATGCACAAGAGAAACCTAACTGACAAAAGAGATACTGCTCAAAGGCATTATCATGGACAAAATATGTGCTTACTTTGTGAAGCCAAGGAAACTTCAAGTACTTAAGAGTGGGGGTGTGTGCATGTGTGGAGATCTTAACCTGTTGTATCTTAGCGAAGGACGGTTAGAAAGCAACAATCAGTGGCTTTGGCATTGGAAAAACTCAGGCCAGTACCTAAGCAGTCTCTAGTCTGTTAAAGTTCATTTGCTACTTTCAAGAAGAAATTGCAAAGACTTTTTCAGAGTTGGAGAAATCTGAAGTCAGAAGAGACTGGGGGAAGAGGAGGGGAAGCATTAGATGTGGAAAAAACAGTCTTTTGAAGTTTTGTATGCAAGGCAAGACCTGGATTTGTGCCTTTAAAGCAAACCTTCCTGATGTTACAAATCCCAAAAAACTCATTGTGGCCAAAAGCCACATGGCATACACTTATCTTTGAGAGGAAGGGGGAGGGAGAACAGTTCACAAGCAGGAAATGGCTTCCAGGTGTCTCCCTACTCCAGTGCACAACTTGATCGCTACAAACCAGTGATGCCAGGTTTAGTAGTCCCAGCTGTCTTGCTTCTTCTTAGGGATTTGGACTAATTATGCATTATCACAGCCTTTCTCCTGGTGACAAAGCATAACCCTGGCTCTGGAGCTATGCTTGAACAGCTTACAGGCTGTGGGTGATTGAAAAAGTTACAGGTAGTCCTTCTCAATCAAGTACAAGCATGTGGAAATAAGCAGGATACGTATACCTCAGTCTGCATAGACACTCAGGCCCATGTCCATAGAAATTCAAACCACATCTGTTTCTGGAACTGGACAACAAAATCAGCTACTTTGCTTCTTGGTGTGCTATGGAAGGAAGTAACTGAATGTGGCACTCTCTTTCCATCACTGAGCTCTGTACAGCTGGCAAAGAGGGAGGAAAAGATACACTTAATTTCTTCTGCCTCCATGTTGTTTTAGCTTTTTTCCCTCTCTTCTTTCAACAGCAGAAACACTTCTTTGTTGGGTATTATTCTTTCATTGTACAAATGTGGTAGGAGGAGCTTTACAATGCTGCATTCCACCTTGTTAGTTAAGAATATAACAAAAAATTAATTAGCTTATATCTGACAGAAAGGAAAGTTAGTTTTAAGGAGTACTGTTTAAACATTCTTTTGGCTTTTTCCTCATGTAGAAGTTCGAACTTGTAGCATTAAGCTGGCAGAAGAGTGCTGTATCCATTCTACACTATTACGTCATTAGGAGATCATGGTGCAGTAGAACAGTGTTCTTTTATTTGGCAATGAAGTTTTTTTCCCAGCTGGGTAACTCTACTGTTTTCTGGTTAACCAGAATACATGTAATATTCATCAGGGAACATGACATCTTGAGGAGGAAAAAGGAATAATAAAGAAAACTAACAGTAATTTTATTTTGATTGAGTATATGGTGTCACAAAATAGTGATCATTTACTTGGCTATAGAAGCGATGAGTATTTGCATTCTTAGTGCTGGTGAAAGTTTCTCCATTGCTTCTCCAAGAGAAACAGTTTTCAGTGTGTTCTCTGGAGGACCATTTTGAACAAAACTCTTGGAAGTTTGCATTCAAATATAAAATTTTTAGTGACTCTTTCCCTTTCAAAGATGAGTGAGTGAAAGTATAGCAAGCAGTTCCTTGGTGTGGAAAAGGCTGTACATAATGGCATTTTTCTCAAGATACAACAGCAGCTTCCCTGTGCCAATGTATGAATGGATCAGTGAAAAGCTTAATGAAGTACATGTTTTAGCAAAAAGCAGTCTGAAGTGCAGGAATTAGCACTGTATTTTCATGGCAATGCAAAAGGTGAGATGGATGGCATGACACCAGCCAGCACCAGCCACACTCACACTACGACTGTAGGTAGTGCAATGGCAGTTGTTGCAAGCCTGCATTGTGGCTTATGAACAACTCTTTAATGTGACAAATTGCATTATATTGGACACATAAGGAGCCAAGCAACCACCTTCTCTCCTTCTCCTTTGTTTTCTGACAGTAACAAACACCCTGATGATAAATGCTCTAACATCATAGTGTACTGGGTCTATCAGCACTCAATATTCAGTTGATGATTTCATGAAGCCCTGAGATATTTCTACAGAGGTGTAGGATCATGATTTTGTTTTTCTTGACCCACTATTTAATATTGTAAGTTTTAAACTTTATTTTTCAGTGTGTGAGAAACTCTAAAAAGCTTTAAGGTGTAATCACAAATTCTATTGTCAAAACAGGAAAACTCTGACTCTGTATATCCAAGGTTTTATTACCTACTTTTTGTCTAACTGCCTAGTTTCTTCCCAGATCAGTCTGTTTCAAAATTAAGCAGACTGCTCCTGCACCAGATGTCCAGATGCTCCTAGGGAGAGCGGAGTTGTTTTTCAATTGGCTCACTGTCTTTTAATGAGGCAGGGGACTTGTGACCTCAGTGCATTGTGGCTGATAAATGGTAGGACGTACCCACACATACTCACAGAAAACCTGCAAACACAAATGAGTTGTGGGTAATCTCTAGACTTTCCTAGGGAAAGGCAATCATGTGGGCAAACACTTAAGCAGAAAGCTAATGCTTAACAATATGTGATTTTAAACTGCCAGTGCACAAGCCTGTCAACATTTATTTCCAGGTCCTCTGATCCTTTTTATTAGTTTCCTGTCTTGCTTTCATCTTAACTAAGTGACAGAAAGGAATGATTTTCTTTTGTTAACAAATATTCAATTTTTTTCTTCAAATCTGTTTGCATTTCTCAAGGATCTGAACAGGTTAAAAATGTTGTTGTGCTGCTTGAAAGTAAAGTATGCTCTTAAACAAAAAGTTATGTAACTTATACAAAATGATATCACATGCTAGACCATTATGCTAAAATCTGATCAGATAAGTAAGCTTTGCCTTCATTAAGGGCTTTAATCTTGACTATACTCAGGGCAGCCTCTAAACAACAACTTTGGAGTTTTTCCTCTAAAAGATCTTTCATGCTCTGGTCTGGAATTTTTCAAGTAACTAATGCAATGTTTTGAGAAATCAAAAGCAGCATTTTTTCCCCCTTTGCTTTCAAAAGTAACAGGGTGATGACAGAAAAACTTCCCTTTGGCAATAAACTGGGTGTTATAAATACCCAGAAGCTAAATCCTAGTCTGGGTTGAGGGTTTTTTAAAATTTTATTTCATTTTAATTTCTTTCTCCAAGATCTCTTTTCTGGAGATGAGTTTGAGCCTTAGATCTCTTTGCTTGCATTGCTACAGAACTGATGAAAGTCTGAGATCTCAATCAAAGGCTTAACAAAACAATAATCCTCTATTGCCCTAATTCTTCTCGGAAACATCTCTCTCTGACAAGAACAGTCCCTAAGCTTTTACATCTTTTTTTCTGCTTAAAATTACTTTCCTAATTAGAAGGAATTGTTTCCTTCCCAAGTCTTTGTGCCTGAAGAACACTGTATTTATGGGAGAGATCTCTCACTCTTTAACTCCCTGCCCTCAAATACCATGATAGTGATCACACTCTACATCCTCCAAAAATTCCAACTTCCTTCATAAATAAGCAGAAGAATTTAGTAACATTCTTCACAATCAACCCATTTTCATTTGAAGCAAAAATCAGAAATAGCAGGAATAATCATGAATCACATAGACTTTGTGCATAGTGTAAACACTAACTCTCAAGCACAACTTTACAATTTAAAATTAATTTTCTTTCCCAGATATATTTACTTTTTACACTTCCTTATTAATCCTGACTGAGTTTTTACACATCATACTAAATAGGAATTTGATTCAGAGTGTGTGAATGCAGTACAGGTAGAATTAGTTAAGTATTCGACATTGAGACAGGAATGTAAAACAGATTTCCATACCAGAGGGTTTGGTGTTTGGGGTTTTTTTGTGTTTTTTGTTTGTTTGTTTTTTGGTGTTTTTTGTTTTTTTTTCCTTAAATCTCAGCAGCTGCCCATCCTTACAGGTGATAAAGGCCCCATTTAAAGAAGGTATTTCTGCAGGAATAGAATCAGTAGTTTCAAGTATCTGAGTAATTCTAACCACCTAGGTTGGACACATGCTCAGATGTCATCCTGACTTGCTTTGTTATAATAAATTTACCTGCCAGCAAATTTGAGTGTGCTAACTGCTGACAGGGACCGTGCTCATGGAAGAAGTTCTTGACAAGCTGCAACAGGATTTGGAAGGTCATGAACAATCAATTAAAGCAGCTGAATTTGGGTACAGCTGAAAACCAAATAATTCATACTGAATGAGATGACTATGTAGTGTGGATTGGAAGAGCACTGAATGAAATTTGTTGGTGCCTTTATGAGGAAGTATTCAATGTAAAGATATGATGATGGCCATGGCTCCTGCATCTAAGTGGTTGTTTCAGCATCTATCCAGTAGGCATCGCTGCACCTGATACTCTTTTTTCGGAAGTGAATGGAAATAGCTGCTCTAACAGCTGACTGTCTCTTTCTATGCCTGTGAATTCCATTGTTTAAATGTGAGAGGAGTTTTGAAGCTGGAGTAACGATCTGTCTTGCACTTAGCAGGAACCCATCTTAGAAAGGCCACCACTGACTCATGGCAAGGTCTTAAATTCATCTCCATTGGATATTGAAATCTGGGAATAGACTGTTTTTCCTCACTCAAATTCACATCTAAGTAAGGATACTGCAATCACAGAAAAATTCCAGATGTTGAGAGTGATTAAAAACAATCTAAAGAGACTTTTGCTATTCCAGATTTGTGAAAACTCACACTACTGAGCGGAGACAGAAAGTAACTAAGATCATGAGGTTGCATAAAGCAATGAGTATCAGTACCAATGTTTTCATTCCTGTCCTATTGAATAAGAAAAGAGCATACAATAAAAAAGATCAGATATTAAAACAGGGTTTTACAAATATTTCTTTCCCTCATCTAGGTAGCTAAATGCAACAGGACATTAATCTGATGGGATTAAAAATATGACTAAATAGTTAAATGAATTACAATATCATCTTCTTATGTTCACTAGGTCAAGTAACTTTATTTTTCAAAAAAACACATGATTATTAGTTGGGAATGGAAAGTGCTGCATACTTCAGGTATACATCCTCTTTTTAATTTAAAAAAATGTTCTAGAAAATATATTTTTTTATTCTGAAGTTACTCTCCTTAATTAATCCTAAAATTGCCTCTGAAAATCCTTGAACACATGGATTTAGACCCTAGAATTTATAGTTCTGTTTCTATGGCAGATGCTACTTACACCCTTCTTTTGACATCAGAGGATGAACATGGAAGATGTTGCTTTCGTTTGCATTGTTACTGCTCACAGCTCTATGAGGAAGTTATATTTCCGAGTAAAGTTTGAGATGTGTCATTAATGATGAACATGCACATCTATGCTCTAACAAGAGCTTCTAAATGAAGGGTCACCCCATAGCTTGTATAGTTTCACAGGTATGCAGCTGGACTATAAGAGAAAGTAGAGGAAGGATTCGTCTTTCTCATAGTTTGAGTCTGCTCGGGGCCAAAAGCTGGCAGACTGCGAAAAGAAACTTGTGCATCTGGTCAAGCCATATCAGAACAGAGAAGTGCTGAACTGACTTGAAAACAAGAAAAATCTGTGAAACATCTGATCTTTTGAAGAGCCAGTGCAGAGCAGCAGAAATGACAGAGCAGAGGGACCATACTGAAAACTGACTGCATCATCAGCACTCATGGCAATGGGAAAACTCTTTGGATTGACAACAAATAAGCCAATCAGGCAAAATACACTCAGCTGCTTCACAGGTCCACATGCAAACTTGGAGGAAGCTGAAATGCACAGCAGAGCTAGCTGGCTGTTCCCGAGGGTGGGCCCACTGCCAGGCAGCTGTGACAGGGGGAGCCAGACTCGGTAGCCACCCCCTGATGACCTGGGCTACCCTGGGATTGACTGATACTTATTTATTAGGAAGGGAGAAGTTGACTACACTTTGTGAAAATAGCCATGGATTTTGTTAGTTATTATTTAAAGATATCTATACAGCCCATGTCCCACAGTCTGCTGTTTGCATTACAAAATAATGAAGAGCAGAAGAACATCTCAGTAAGAGCACAAGAAAAGGTTTAATTCACTTTTTCCCTAGAGGGAAGTTAGAAATGAAACTCTAAGCAAGAGCTTTGAGACATTGCTATCTTGCCAACAAGAACTGTAGATATTGAAACTGAACCTCTTTGCTGCCAATTTAGACATTTAGGTTTTGATCCTCTGCTATGATGTTTTTTCGATTTTCTAATGTGATTGTTTATTTTCTAAATATTTAATGCATCCATTAATTCTCTAGTTTCGCATAAGGAAAAGTGTATGCCTGGATGTGGCTGGATAAGGACACATTTCAAAGACAGGGTAACACTGATCACAGAAGGAGGCTGTCAAAGCCACTGCATAAGCACAGGTCAGCACATTTGCAAACTGAGATAATTGTCTTTCTTCAAGAATTAGGGTTATCCCTTCAGTGAAGTACTAGAAGATGCATAAGTGCAAACACTGCCAGCTGCTCCTGCTATTGCAACAAAATGAAACAAATATTTCCACTGTACCTCAAAAAAAACCCATCACTGACACCCTCTACCACTCTTGTGTTTTGCTATAGGGTATGAAAAAACGGGCAACCACAATATATGCATTAGGATGCCATCCCTTCTCACCTTCATGGATTTCAGAGAGGAAAAGATGAGTGTTTCCATATATTGTTTTTTCACTCCAGAAAAAAGAATGAAAATAATTTTCTGTACCCAGTGTCTGCACCTGGGGCCTAAATGAAGGGAAGTAGGTAAATAGTTCCAAGTAATTAATGTAATGACTCAGAGGGGCCACAGAAGGAAAGGGGAGTTTCTCCAGTTTAAATGTTTGCATTCATGCTTTGCCTAAAGCAAAACAAACTATCTGTCTTCTGGTTTGCATTTTCCCAATGAAAGCTTCCATTTGTCTTATTGTCATTCCAACATGTGCATCATTTACAGCTTTCACTGCTTGAAATATACAAGTACTGTACAATGCAAGTTTTTTTTTTTTTAGCTTTTAAGATTTTCTAGAATTGTAGAATGTGCTGTGAAAAGCGAACCAGTAAAGGCAGACTCAATGCAGAATGTGTTGGGTAATTTTTGCAAGTGGCTACACCTTAGAGGTACTGTGATATTTGCTGTATAGTGGAGTCTCCAACCCAGAACGAAATGCATAGGTCTTTTCACACTTCAGGAAAAGAGAATCCACTACATGAATGACTAAAGTTGGTAAGTTACATCCAGACTGGCCGTTATAAAGAAAAGATGAAGAGTCTTGAATTCCATCTGTTTCTGATATTCTGGTCCTTTAATGTGAGCTGCAGAGGTGTGAAAATCTACAAAATACATTCCTGAACTCTCTCCTAGAGTTAAAAATTTATGCCAACTTTTTTTTACAAAATGGGAGGAAAAGTATTATCTATTTTATGTAATAGCTCAGTGAAGAGAGGATTAGTGATCAGAGGAAGTCTGTGCTCAAGTCTTGACTCTGAGGGTATAAGATTTGCATTTCTAACTTTCCATTTGAAGAACCTCAGTGTAAGGGATGTTTAGGGGAAACACTTCTCCTAGGGAAGTGAAAACACTGCCCACCAGAAATACTGTGATGGAAAGAGAACTAAGCATGACTATTTGTCTTAATAGTTTGTGCACTTCAGGTTGAAAGACGCCTAGATTTTGTTCGGTCAAATCACTACTTAGTCCTGAGGAAGGAGAGCTCGATGAGACAAAATCCTTGTCTCTGGTCGATCATTGCATTCCCCTATTACAACAGAAATATTTTCCACCATCAGACCTCAGGCAGCAACATTTCTTCTGTTGAAGAGACTTGCCTGATGTGTGGGGATAGTCAATTTTTTCCAGCTCTCACAAAGACAGAATTTAATTTGACTATGGCAATCCTGCAGTCACAGTCCTAGGTAATGTCAAGTCCCCTTTGTATGACCCAGGGACATGCTCTAACCTGCAAGTTGCTAAGTGATGAATTTGACATGGAAGATGGAGATTGGAACAGGATAAGTTCATCTCATTAGAAGCCAGCAAACAGCTATTAAGCTTGATCTATGCTTACAAGTTTTCCTAATGTAGCGGTCTTGGCAAAATGTCCCTAGAATAGATGCTGCTGAAATTGGCCAAAAAATGCTCAGAGGGCTTCCCCAGGCAGAAGTAGTCACACTGACTTGTATGCACTAAACTGGGCCTACAGTAGAGCTGCTGTAAAAGTGAAGAGTCACAGCCTTTGTGACACTGAATCTCGAGTGATAACTGGTGAAGTCTTAGAAAACAGACTGAGTTCACGTCTAAGAGTACCTTCTCAGGGTAAGTATATAAATGCAGTGTAAGAAGAAGAGTAGCTGCTGTTAAGAAAAGTTTGAACTGGGAAAACCCTGTTTCTGTAGTATCTGTTTCGTCTCCTGCCAGTATAATGACCTCTTAGGACAACGGGCAGTTCTGCTGTTGCAGTGCAGTTCTGGCAGAGGGTTTTTGACAGCCTGGTCAGACGGAGATCAATCACACCTCCCCAAATCCCAGACTCAGAGCAGGGCTGGCACAAGTCTGTAGACTCATCTTGGTCTCACAGTAAAGGTCTTGACCTAGGGAATGTTAGTCCTCCTTACACTGCTTTAAAATGGGCAGTTCCAATTTTTAAAACAAAATTCGTATCTTTCTGAGGTTTATAGACTCCACTCTCACTGGAAAGAAACAACATTTCTTAAGCACACAGAATTAACTGTTTCTTGGCTGTACTGAGGGGAATGTAAAATTTTATATTTAAAAAAATATATTGTGTTATTGAGGGAAAAGTATAGCAGGTTTATATTGCATCTAGGACATTTTTTCACTTGCTAATTCAATTTAAAAAGTATAAGAAAACAGATAGCTTGGGAGTATGGCAAGGCAATCAGTAAAACTATGGACAAACTAAAGTAAAATAAAGTTAAATCCTTCCCAACAGAATACCAGATAGCACAATGTGGAAGCATCAACTTCATGTAACTAAAAGTATTTTCTTTAATATTTAAATGGCTTATTTGGGACAATAAGCTCTTATTCAACTCTCAATGGCCTTGCAACTAAAAATACACTCTATTTAGTATTTATTTCAACTTGTTTTAGAGCACATCAATAGTTTTCTCAGGAGATACTACCACTTTTGGCAGAAACATACTTGCAAATATAAACTAAATCCAGAAAAGCTTCCAGGGATGTTTTCGGATGCAAATGTGGATAGTGACTCTTGCCCATATCAAAAATAAAACACATTAGCTCTACAATGTTCTTTGCTAAATACAAACATCCTAACATTGATAAGCTTTACAAAAAAAGAAAGCGATTGCCATATATTATTACCATCTCCATTATTTGAAGAGCACCCTCTACAGTCACAAAACACTAACCAGGAAGAGTCCTTCTTCCTAAAGAAAACAGTATTGACTGAAAACTGGAGTAGCAGTTTAGTTCATCAGCATAGTGTCAGATCTATATGAACATATCTCTCCTGGTAAAAATGAGCAGACTTTGCATAAGTACCAAAGAGAATATATTGCATCACCAAAGCCTCCATATTTGCAGATTTAAAATACCTCATATATTCTGTACTGACTCATAATTAGGCTGCCTCTCAAAGCAATGGATGGCTGTGGGATCTGAAATGGAAACACATAAAATACACTGTTTGTTATTTTCAAAGGAAAGTGAGGAACAAACCATGGTAAAGGTCAGGAAGAACTGAGTTCATCCCCTGAGTTAATTTCATTTGTTTGTTCACCTCTTTTATAAGAGTTGTGAAAATTGAGTACTTAGTTCATATGTGGAACTTAAAAATTTCAAAAAAATTTAATTGTCCATGAAATGCTTATTATACATATGTACATTCTAGCGTTGAAAACTCCAATCCAATCCTTTAAAACCTGCCTTTAAATTGTCTTTCTGTGTTTTGCCTAGATTCACAAAGATACAGTTATTTTCTTAAGTCTTCAATGCACCAGTAGCTAAGTTACTGCAGGTGAATCAGGAGTGATTTTCTTTCAAGGAGAAGGTTTAATATCTCTAAGTTGATTCTTAAAGTAATTGGACGTTACTAAAATGCTTACATCTCTTCAAAAATATTGCTTCACGAAACTGTTTAAATGGTTTCCTCACCCAATTAAGAAAAGTAGCTGGAAATAAAAACAAATGTAAAAATCTTAAAGATAATCCTTTTTCCCCGCTCTTTTATTTTCAAGCTACTCGGAAATGTGTCAAAGCACCAAACTGTTACAATTATCGAGGCCACCAGGTGGTGCTATTACCCCACAGCACAAAAGGACCGTGGCCATTGCCCCCCAAAACTCAGCAGGAAAAAAGGCTTGGATCGGGTACTGTTTTAGGCTTTCACAAACGTTTCCTTGTCTTTGTCCAAAAGTAGGAAAAAACCCACCCCAAACCAAGCATAGAAGCCATTTCATTTACTACATTATTATTTCTGTAATAAATGAATCAATGTTTACATCTGCAATGACTGAAACAATACACCCTTTAAGCTTTCTTCAAATAAATACATTGATAATGCCAACAAATTACTAACTTCATGTATTTGTGGAAATAGAGGTTCAGACTACACTACTCTTAAAAAATCATTTTGTTCCTGCAGCCTGGGCTTGGCCAAGGAGAGCTGCACGGACCACAGCCGAGCAGGTAACAACAACAATGGTTTCTGGAAGCTTAATGTAGGTGCATTTGATAGTACTTAGGCTTTTGGCAGGCTCCTTCTGGAAAAACACTTTCTTCATTGCTAGGATTACTGAAATAAGACTAGTGGGAGCAAGGCTGTGTCACCAAGGTGAAGGAAGAAACATTGATTTAGCCAAAAGTTGTCCAAGGAGAAGAATGGGAGATCAGAAAGCCTCATCGCGGTTAGATGCTGAACAGTGTCCAAAATCTTCAACTTAAATTCGTACCAGTGTTAATTATTTACTTAATTACTTGACTACGCATTTTTTCTTAAATGAATATTGAAACTATCGTATTATTTGTGATCAAACTTTGTGTTACGTGTTTTCCCCTCAACAGCTTTCAAAGTCAATGGTATCTTCATCTCACTCTTGATTTCTATGTACATAAGTAAGATTAATAATTGTACAGTCTTACATTCAACATGAAGTGTATTTGAAAACTTGAGCTAACCAAAATGAAATTAAATTCTATAGAAGACAAGTTACAATTTAAATCTTCATCTCCTAATTTTTTCCTTACCATGCATTAGCTAATATAAAGTATTTTCCAGTGTTGAAGTGATCAGAAAACATTAAACTCTTGGTTTACAATTTAATCTGTCATTTTATACATTTTATTTAATAAGTCTTATTCTCCTGCGATGTAAATATGTTTTTGAATATATGGCTAGGCCTAATGGCTAGGATTATTCAGGCTGTTTTAGAGCACGTTGTGTGCTAGGGTTAGAGATAAAGAGAACCCCGTGCTCTGGGTTCTGTCAGCAGTACTGTGTTTGACAGCTGTACGTGGGAGAATAGAGAAATGGGAGAAATGTAAAAGATGGGCTACCCCCAAACAGAAAGAGGGATGGGGGGAAGTAGGGGGGGAGAGACAGAGAAGAGGAAGAAAGAGGAGAGAGAGAAGGTCCACTGTGAAAAGGCAGGGGGGCAGAATATAAGAAAGGTGGAAAATGAACGGCCGCCTTTTTTGGTTAGTTGTCTTTTGAGGAAAACCCAGAGATCATACATTAAAAAGCATTTGATAAGACTGTACAATTACATTTCTTCAAATACCTCATCTCCTTCTCCGAAAGTAAAGACCTGAATTTTTAAGATTGTGTTTCTTGAAATAAGAAATAGATAAAAATGTCTATTTAGTAGCTTACTGAATGCAGTAGTAAGAAGGGTAACTGTTATTTCTTAAGCAACAGACATCTAATCTTTGATAATAAAGAAAATTTCCAACATATATTGTAAATGATGAGTCAGAAGCAGTGATTCAATGGAATTCTATACCACACTTTTTTTTTCCTACTTTCTACTGTGATTATTAGACTCAATCCTTTCCTGAAAGGAAATCGGGGACTATAATAAAGTGCCAAAACTCAGTTAAATGTGTAGTGGAAGAGCAGAGAGAGAGAGGTGCATCTTGCCAGGAGCCAAGCACAGCTCTAACACACCAGCCTTTCAACACAGTGGGACTCACTGCACAAGCAGAGCTGAATGCAGGAGTGCTGCTCAGTTCCCGAGGTGTGCTGGAGTAGCCAGCAGCTGGAATTAATCTAGAGCACAGGCTGCTAGGGCATTACTGTTTGTTTTTGCTTTTAGCTGCAAACTCCATTTTGTATTGTGTTTCACAACTGCCTGATAATACACTGCCTGAACAGAGGGACATGAATCATAGTGTCAAGCCAGTTTTGTAAACAAGGACCAAAACCTTCACTTTAAGGCAAGGAAAAGAAAAATAAGTGGATGAGGGGTGGGAAAGGAAATGGCAGCCTGCACAGAGATGATATTCTGTATATGACCTAAGTCTGTCCTCAGTGCAATTTTAGCTTATTGCTGGGTTTGTGTACATTCCTTCAAAAAATTCCTACCTCACTGGATAACCTTGTACTTTTGCAGTATTCCAGCTGGACTATGGCTCTTACTGAACAATTCATCTTTGCAGCATTAGGATAACCAAGTACTTGTAAAAGTCATGTTTAGCATATGCCAAAGGTCTGTAAGAAACTGACAAAATGTTTGACTTAAACTACAGTTTTAATGAAGTATTAAAGGTTCAAAGGTTCAAAATAGACTTTACTCAAAGGCTCAAGAAGTGTTGGATAGAGCTTTGAGGAAGTGTAGGAAAGAGCCTGTGAAAATCCAGTCAAAACTCTTTGGTTTGGATGCTCACAGCCAATACAAGTAATTTAGCAATTGTGCTTGTCCCACCTTTTTCTTTTTTTTCACCCCCCCCATCTTTGATACAAAAAAAATAAAGTAAATGAAAGAAAGAAATAAAAGAAAGAAAAATGCCTTGGCATATTTTTCTGAAACTCAGCACAGAACACAACAGTTTTCTGAGCTGTTTAATGCTGAGCATGACAGATAGCAACTGAATTGTCTCCTGAGCTGTTACCTGAGAGGTATATAATGAAAAAAAATTAATTATAGACTATATAGTAATGACTAGTAGTCATCATAGCCTGGTTGTGTTAGCAAGAAATTAATCTTATGTTTTTTTTCTTTTTCTGATTTGCTTCTAAATGCAATGGAAATGTATTATTGTACAACATCATTGATTAATACTGTTTTCATTAACCTCCAACAACAACGTGAAAATTATAGGTGTATACACCTCTTTAATGAAGCATTTTGTTTTCTATTAAGTGCAATTCTTTCACATCTTACAAAACTACAATATGAGGCTGAACAAACTGTCAGCATGTTTCTTAACACTCTAATTGTAATAAAATACAGCCATTACAAATGTCTGTATAATAGCTGTGAGTTCAACTGAAATGTTGCCACATAATTCATGTAACAGAGGGAAAAAAAAAGTTTAAATTACTTTCTTTTCTATTCATTGTTTCCCAGTTTTTTCAGTTGGGGTGAGGGGATAAACTTCATGTGCTTTCTTAAAAGCTACAGGGAAAGGAGCTAAGCAAACTATATGCATCTTTTACCTAAACAGTTCCAAGATTATGGGGTTATGTGGAAAAAATGCATATGAAAAGCAAACGTTAAATGGCAAAGTATGTAGAACAAGATGGCAGCTCAAGTTTGGGCTGTTCTGTCTCATGAACATTTTTTTTTGTTAATACTAATGGCAGAAAACTCCATACATCTATGACTTTCATCTCAATAACCATTGTGAGGGAGAATCAACTTAATGCTTTATGTAGATGTGCAACAGAAGTCCACAACAGTCTTTATAGACCCTGTCACACCAAGTACTTCCATCCTCTCAGCAAACACTGTCAGTTGTCTGCAAACACCTCACTAGCTGCGTCTTTAGAACTCTTTATAATCTGTGCAATTCCTAAAGTTTACAGTTCTTTCTACTGATCAACCAGCAATATGGTATTTTATCACAAGCAGTTCCTGTCAGACACTACTCTCTCTCCTTGTTTTGCTTTTGACTGTTTCTTGCAGAATCAGTGGATCCTTTTGGAATACTGACTTGTAATACTACCAACATACACATTTTAAAAAATTCTTTGAATGCATTTAATTTTCTGGTGTGTATTTCTGAGAATGTCACCTTTTTTTTTCCCAACACAGAACGTATAGCTGGATACAGTGTCCCAGCAGTGTTAATATTGATGTTGTATTTGGAACACTGCCTTTTCTAGTTGAATCTCTTCTGTTTATACATTCTAATTAAGACAGGGCCATTCTCTACAGAAAATTCATACAATTATGTAAGATTCCATATATCTATACACAGTAGTGTTTGCTTATTGGGCCTGTTTTCACAGATGTGTAACAGGTATCAGAGCAGCTCTGACAGAAATTTGAGCAGTGACCTCCAGCACTGTTGGATTTGAAAAGAGGATGTGTTCCTATCCATGCTCCTCCTGTTGAACAACTTTGACATGGCTTTCATGACTCATATACTAAATTTTTCCTTCTCATGTTCACTGCCCAACATTTTTCTGTTGTAGACAAGGATATATCACATTTTGCTGTGTTTTTCCCCCTGTAAATGACTCACTATAACCTTTCTTCTGACAATGCTCCTTGGTTTATGTTGTTCAAACCTTGAGAACAAATTTACAAGCATGAAAAAAACTGTCTGAGGCCCATTTCTAGTGACATGGTTGTAGACATTGGTTTTTGGGTTTTTTTTGGACGACACCTGTAAACCCCCAGTCTGTACCACCTACCTTTCCTTCACTGATGGATCAGGGAGAGAGACATGCTGCAGTATGGCAGCACTTCAGTTCCCACTCTTCGTGTAGAATATTCTAGAATCACCGTGTTGTGATATTTCCAGTCTAGCTGAAGACAGTGTGGAAATCACCCAAAGTGCCCGAGGCACCAAGGTGTGCCCAGAGGTGCTTGTGACGCTGCTCTGGGAGCAGCACGGGCACGCTGCCTCATTTGAGCGCTTCAGCCCCGCTCTCTGCGCTTCCCTCACCTCCTCCTCACGTCCAAGGGCGCGCCCGCCCTGCCTCATCCTTGTGCTGCCTCAGCCCTTCCCGCCGGGCGGGCGGCTCGCCAGCCGCCTCCACACGGCGAGGGAAAACAAACCCGACTGTCAGGCGGCCTCGAGCCGACAGCACCCGGGCCCGGGGCTGGGTTTCTTCTTCAGAGGGTTGTTGTGGCCACCCCGTTCCGTCCCGGCGCGGTTGGCCGCAGCCCGAGCTGAGGAGGAGCAGGGCGCCCTCCCCTCTGTTTGCAGCTGTGGGTGTCCGTCGGGGGGCTCCGGGCGCGCCGCTCGCTCCCTCAGGGAAACCAAAGGTCGCGGGCGGGCGGGAAAGCAGCGGAAAGTCTCGGGCTCACCTGCGGGAGCGCCCCTCGCCTGGCTCCTCCCCGGCCCGGCCGCGGCGCCCCCTCCCCCGCTGGAGGGGGCGGGCAGTGAGCGCTCGGCTCTGGCGGCGAGCTCGGCTGGTGGTGCGGCGGAGAGAGTGGCGTGGAGTTGGCGAGAGAGAAACGGCTCGGGACGGGTGAGGAGAGCGGCGCCGGGCGGTCTGGGAGCTGAGGGGGGCACCGCGTTACCCGTTTTTCCCTGCCGCGATGGCCGGGGCCGGGCGGACACAGGACTGTGGCGCGACCGGACGGAGCGCGCGGGCACGGGGAACGGCGCCGTGCGGTGCCGCAGGCGCTGCCGCCCGCGGCTGTGGCGGTGGCTCCCGGCGCCGAGGCGCCGTGGGTCGCTGCTTTCCTCAGCTCCGTTAAACTCGCGCCTTTCCAAAGGCCGAGGGCGCCGGGCCCTCCCGGGCGTGAGGAGAGACCACGGCGGCTCTTCCCGCACGACCGGCGGGTGACGTGCGGGGAGCTGGCGGAGCGCCGACCGTGCCGGGGAAACCCTCCCCCGGGGCTCTTCTCGGGGCTGCGCTGGCGAGCGGAGTGGGGCAGCCCCGGGGCGGGCGAGCTCAGCGGCCGAGGGGAGAGGGAGCTGCCGGGAGAACAGACTGCGGTAAGATCGGAGTCCTTCTTCGGAGTCCTTCTTCGTAGTCTCTGGGGCTGTCAGGAGCGGGGGTCTTCCTCCGAGCGGGGCCGGCCGCGGCTGCCCTGGAGCTGCGGCTGCGGTGCCGCAGCTGGAGGTGCTGCTGCCGGCCTTGGGTTCCAGGTGGGCGGGCGGAGCCCGGAGCCCCCCCGGAGACCGCCTGCTCGCACGCATTCCTCCGGGGATTCCTGGCATTCCTGGGCAGAGGGCACTCTTGACTTCTTCATCTCCCTTTTATTCCGGGAATTAGCGTATTTTTTGCGAAAGGGTGTGTCCACATTGTGTGTGTTCTTTTTCATGGGAAAAGTTTAGAATGGCGGTTCTGCCATTTGTTCTTCTTCCAATTAACTTTGCATCTGATATAATTTATATCCTTCCAATTTGATGACAACTTTATGGGGAGATCAGTGCTGCGATAAAACTTCTGTGGTGAGTTTGCATTAGGTTTGCAGTTAACAGTTGTTGCAGCTTTTATCTTTCCCTTTTTTTTAGCATGCAAATATTTTTAAAAAACTATTGCAGTGCAAGTTGAATGATTATCAAAATAGAAATAGTGGAGAACTCTTGTGCTGTTTTTCTGAACGTCTACACTGTGTTTATGTTGCGCGGACTCCTGGAAGTGAATCCTGTAGGTGAATCAGAAATCCCCTAAGTGTATCCTGACTTGTATCCTTGACCATGGGAACACCCATGGGAACTTGATAGATTCAGTGTCTGACGCCTATGCTGACAACTGTCACGTCTCGTAGTTATGAATCTCTTTATACAGCTGGTTTTAACACAACTTTAAGACTTACATAAAAATATAATTAAAATGGCAAAACCAATGTACTGTTTACTTTTTAAAGGTGCTTTGTAAGAACTTGTTTGACTAGCAATTATAATTTCTACAAGTGTCATAGTCATTGAATAGTCTTGGGTTTTTTTCTCATGTTAGACCCAGGAGAAATCTGCTTATGCTCACAGTGTGTTCTAAGCCAGATGTGGTTACTGATGATTAATACAAAAGTGTAACAAGTTGCTATGATTTTTTTTTTTTTTTTTAATAATTGGAGTGTTAGTTTGAACTTCAGTCTTTTGGAAAAAAATAATAAATTGAAATGAAAACCTTCATACATTATTGAAGCCTACGATTAACAGTGTAGTAAGCATTATGTTTTAGAAGTGTTATGTTGTGGAAGGCAATTATACTGAGACAGCTACCCTTTTAAAACGGAACACTGTAAAATAGGAAAGCGATGCTTCTAATTTTTGTTAAAATTCTCTTAGGATATTAAGATAATCTTTCACATAAGAGAAGATTATGTTTTTTAGCAGACAGTTTGTTGTTTAATATTAATGTTTTTTTAAAAAATTAATCTGAGATAAACATAAAATGCAGTGCTTCAAATGAATTATCTTATAAAGGGACTGATATTTTTATATCTGTGTGTTTACAACTTAGAGGTGTTTCTGAAATATGTCAGTCATAGGAAAAGTATTTGTAGTTGGTTTACATACACCTTGAATTGCCACTGACATTAACTGTTTCTATGTGCCACCTAAATGCAAATACATGCTACAAAGGTAACTAATGTTGTGACAGAACTAAAAAGGCCTTATATTGCTAACCCCTTGATTACTGAATTTGTAGTGATATTTGGAAGAGCCTGCCCACTCCATGAGTGTATCACACAACTGTTTGGTGTTTTTTTGTTTTATTCTCATTATCTGACTTAGTTGCATTTTGCTTTTAAATCTAATGAATCTAGACTGCTTAGGCTGCCTGAATTGCCTCCAAGCAAACCAGCTTATTTTAATTTCTGTTAATTGCATTATTAAATCTCACTGTCATTACTAAAACGTCTGAGAACGCACTTAGGTTCCCCTGGCAGGGTTTATATGGGAGATGTGGAATTTAATTCACTGCAGAAATAGTCTGTGACATGTCATGTATAAGGAATTTTACCTCAATAAAAGGATGACAAATTTGAAGAAAAGAATTAGTGACAGTTCCTCCTTCTGGTTTACATTGTGTAATAGGAAGTTGGTCTTTATGGGAGTATTGGTGAAGCTGGTTTGTCTGGGTTCTTCAGTGTCATCTGAAATGTGCAGGTGAAATGACATGACCCCAAACGTGAGTTTTTAAATCTTTTGTCATGAAGCAATACAAGATGAACATATGTGCTATGAGCTTATTCAGCCTGGATCATAGTGGGCAGGTTGTTATTTAAAAATAGCTACTGAAGTATTTTGAAATTCTGCAGATGTAAAAATTTAAATGAAAGTAGACCACAGTTTCATTCTGTAGTCTGCTGTTTTACCATTTCTGCTTTTTGAAGTCATAGTGATGATGCTGATGTCATTATTATTATTATTATAGCCTTTTTACTATGGAGGTAACCTGAAATCTGTATATTAATATCGAGCACACAAGCACAGAACAATGTTCAGCATATGGCTGCATCTACATATGTTGATGGAAAGGTACTGGCAAGAATCTGGTCGAGATCACTCTTACTAATAGATTTCTGAGAAATGGCAATGAAAGCTAAACTAATGGGGCATTTCTTTCACTTCTGCACCCTCTCTATGGAACTCTGAAAGGCAGCAGAAATGTTGTAGCTACCTACTGCCCATGTGTTCAGATGAAACAGGCTTAAGAAATTTGTGTTTATTTTATCTGTCCCACTTATCCGTCTTTTTTTAGGGGTAGGAGGAGGTTATCTTTTACTGGATCAGTTCAGTGATACCATTCAGAGGCAGGCTTTGCAAAGGATTACATCCTTACAACGTTTTGAATGGCCAGGATGAGATGAAGGTGTTAGAATTTCGTTGGTTTTGTTGCTAGGTCTCAACAAACTGTGTACAGAGGAAGGTGGTACAGACTTGATGCATCCTGAACTTAGGTTTGGTAGTTCTGTTTTTAATGCATCTTGACTGCTGTGTTGGAAGGATGTGCAAAAACACAACAAATAGGTTGGTTTTGCTATTTCTGTTCTTAATTGGCAGAAGAATGGAGAAGCCACTCACTGAGAATGTTACATTACCAGGTTATTGTATGACGGAAAGTGTTTTACGTGCTCATGGAGTGTTTATTCCAGGCATGTTTATCTGGAAACATGAATACATTTCAGAAACTGCTTCGACCTTGACTCTGAATGGTGTTAATTCAAAATGGTAATATTTTTCAGTATAGCTAAGTATGAAAATTTAATCTTAAACCGCCAAAAATTAACATGTTAAGAATGCATGTGCTAAAGATTTAGTGGAGTGGTAGTCATGGAGTTGCCACTGTTTGGGATTAGAGCTCACTGTATTTGCTCTGATCTTGTACCATCTCTGCCAACAGAGCTGGCAGCCTCCTTGGAGGATTTTATTCAAATGTAGGTTTATAACCTTTCATTTTATGTGAAATAAAGTGGATGACAAAATCCGTAACCAGACATTTTAAGTATATAGTTTCATTTTTTCAAGAATGCCTCTAAATTTTTAGCCAAATGAAATGTTTTAATTTCTGTTGGTTCATCTTTTGTATTTATGAGTTTCATTAACCAGGCTGACAGTATGAGATTTAAAATTAAGATTCTGTAATAGCTTTTCACATTCTTCTTGATTTTGGTAAAAACAAGAAAGTGATGAGGAATAAATGTACTTGGAGAAACGTCTCAGAAAGCACTTAGACTGCAAAAGCCACCAGGGAGATTGGTAAGACTGGAAGATGCTTCAGTGATTACCGCAGCGTCCCCTTTCTGTGAGCGTCCAGGCAAGCCAGGAGTCATTACTGCTCAGTAGTCTGAGCATGACCATATTTTGACTCCAGGCATTTGCAGCAGTTTGTAATACTTCAGTTGCATGTGCATTGCACACACCTTTTAAAAGTAGCTAAAATGTGGATGTGGACACTAAATACAGTGTGAAAAGGAGATATATTGTCCAGGCTGCCCCTGCTTACATATTCATACTGACATGTGTTTATGTGTGTATATATAAACTCTCATGGCACACTTGCAGAAGCCTGATAAGTAATTACCAGCCATTAGGAATGTTCTAACCCTATTTTAAATTCTATTGAAAGATACCTCTAAGACCTGTTGGAGTTTATTAGAATGGAAGATGTATTTCATGTACATAAAGATACACAAAAGGGGTAGTTATTTGCATTCTATTTCAACATAAGCATAATGCAGAAGTAGGGTAAAATTTAAACTTTGTATAGAGATGGGGAGTGTTTTCAGTGATGTAAATCAAGCTCAGAATATTTTGTAGGCCTTGTTGAAATTGGTTGGCGTATGCCTTCACACATTTATTTGCACACTATTAGCTATTACATGCAGGGAGCAAATGTTCAGCAGTAGCAGCCTTTATTTACAAGAACAATTGGCATCTAATGTTGCATTATAATTCCACAAACACTTTGAGCTTCATAAAGAAGGAGTCCTACCTCTGTCATTTCCCCCAGTAATTATGCTATCCCAATGTGAAGGTGAGAAGTGTGGCAGTGTATGGGAGCTGGTTAAACCTGTGCTCTCAGAGCCCACACCAGGTCACTTTGGCTGCATAGGCTTTGTAAGCCCTTTTAAGTGATTCAGTCCAGCACACTATGAAGCTTCTTTCCTCTGTGGGGTTTTCTAACCTCTCTCTTCTATACTCAGCTTATGTCTCTCAGACAGAGTGTGATGATATCATCTTCTTGTCTGGTGGGGCCTGGGCTCAGGGCCTGCAGTTCTGACTGCGTATTTAAATTTGAAAACGCATGGCTGAGTTAGTTGAAAGAAACTAGATGGGTGTGAAGGCAAGTATTTGAAGAATACAATGTAATTAAGACAAAGTTTAACAGTTGAAAAATGGGAGGCATAACTAGCTTGAATACACATGAAGCTGTGGCCTTATGTTGGCTGTATAAATATGACTCCTACAACCTATTTTACGTGTAGTTTTTGTACTTAAATACTTGCGTCTCCATAGAGATTAACCCTGCTCTGTGTGTCTTTATATAGGCGAGACCTTGGTCTTTGCAAGCAGCTGTACTCATAGCTCATCATTAATTTTGTTCAGGAATAAGTTATGCATATATAATCAAGGTTATGCAAGTTGCATCTGTTGGGTTGCTGTAAATGTAACTCTTGTAGACAAGATTATAGTTTTTGTGTGGGAATAATGAGAAGGTCCAGTGAAATGTCACATTTAAAGTGAAGGAAAAATGTTTGGAGTATAGGAACCTTTTATTATTTAATTGTGTTAGATAATTTTATAAATAAATGTGTTCCTGAAGCACTTGTAAAACTTTTTAACAAAGTCTGCCTTAGCTGTGTCCGTTCCTTTGAGAAGGGCTTTCTAACAGACTTTTAACAAACCTGACATTTTTTGCTCAAGCCTCTAAAAATATGAACTCTTCTATTTAAACAATAATGATATCATTGGGATGTACTAAGATAATTTCCTTTGGAACAAAATACAGTTTCTAACATTGACAATTGGAGGAAAATGTAGTGAAACAACACATCATCTCTTGTAGAGTGAGTGTAATCATGTCAGATGTTTGGATGCAAACCAGCTATTGTATTCGAAATCACAAACCTCTTTTAGAATTTGTAAGTATCCTTGTGTCCTCAGCCATCATTTCTGTCAACACGTAACAGATATGAACATTAAGAATTTGATAAAGTAGAATATATAACAACATTTCCTCTTGATGACTTTATTTTTTTTTTTTCTTGTTTGTAACCTTCTCTGCAGGTTTGTAAGAAAAATGAGGGAAAATTGAGTGTGGTTGTATCATGTGTATGTAGTCAACTCTGAAATAGGTATTTATAAGGTTCTGTTGTTTGCTTGCTTTTTGTATTTGAAGTTTATAAATATTAATTGTAGTGCAGTACAGTCAGGATACTCACAAGATAACCCCAGTAATTGGATCCTGTTAGTGGCAAGACCCAACTTGTACAGGAGCTTGTATCTGAGCCTGTATGGGAGATGAAACAGTAGCATGGCACAAATACACTCGGGCAGGTGTTTGTGTCCACATAGATCTTGTACCAGAGTAACCATGAATAAAGAAGTGTACCTCTCCATCTCTCTCCAGTGATTTAACTATCAGAGTCTGCAGGACCTGCGACTACTCACTACAGATCACATGAATTACTTTCTTGGAATTGTATTTCAGATACAGGTAGACTTCTGTTTTAGTATACTTTTGTTATATTTGGTTTTGTTTCTGATTCCCTTTTGTTTATGATTTGGGAAAATCTAAAACATTCCTTCAGTAAAGAAAAAGAGAGCTTTTAAATAACGATACAAAGTATATAATGCAGTGGTAATAGTTTAGAATATTACATGATAAATTTGGGGGTTTACTTTACTTTGCACTCAGTAAGTGAAGTTATTAGGTCATGTGTTACTTCCTCTGGGGATAAATCCTGTAAAATTATGACTACATGAATTCATACATAGCAGATAAAGAAAATTGGATATATATATTATGTCCTTGTTTTCAATAAAACTCTGAAAATTTATGAGACCTGAGGATCTGCCAAAATGTGTTGTTGTTGACTTAACAGCCATTGAGGCAGATTTTCATTTGGAAAAAAAACCAAAACCAGCCAATAAGCCAACAAAACCTGCTAGTTGTCACACAGCTCAAGCATTTGGCTGATCTGTCACATACTTTCATAGGACTAACAAGATGTTTTACATTTCAGACATGGGGACTTCCTTAAACACAACATTTTTCAGCCAGAGGGAGTATGAACCAAGTTGTAACCAAGTGAACAGTATCTTTTACTCTAATTGCTTTTAGTTGTTCCTTCTACTGACAGTCTTTATTAAATACAGCCTCTTCCTGTCCTTGGGAAGGTGACTACTACTATTCTGTTTTATTGGCTGACTATCTGAATAAGGTTGTTTAATACTTGTGGGGAACTGAAACTGAAATTCTCCTTTCTAAGGCAGCAAACCCAAAGATCATCGACTTTGCTCTACTGAATTTTGGGAGAAATTGATAAAATAATATCTGTAATGCATACTAACCAAAGCATGGCTGTTGGCTTTCACTAACAGCTAGGGAAGAAAAGAATTATTTGGAATCTTCATCCTGCAGGAAGTTCTCACTTGTCATCTCTAGGCTGCCATCTGAAACCAGAATAGAGAGTGGTATTTTTCACAGAATAAAAATGAAAGCAATTAATTCAGAAACGTTGACATACTTCCTATAAAAAGGTATTTCTCTGGGTCAGTGTTCCTGGCTGGGCTTCATTTTTCATTATGCACCCAAAGCTATATGACTACTGTATTTAATCACAGCTTGGTCAAAGGAAAAAAAAACAACTCATGTTGCATTTACTCATGGAAGGCACAGACCTACATGGCTTCTGGTGTGGAGGCTGGAATTACTGCTTTTGGAGGGAGGCTTGCATGGCCCACTTGCATTGTGGGTGTGTGGTCCTCCAGCATTTACTTTTCTCTGTGGGCACTGTGCACAGCTTGGACTGGCAGTGGGCGTGCATCTCACTGCAGGGAGCAGTGCAGTGTTGGATGTACAGCCCTGGAACCACAGTGGGATGCAGCAGGTCACACCTGGTCCTCTCCTCTTTGCACTGCACCAGTTGCTAATACAGGTGCATGGGGGCACTGGAGCTAAGGTGGTGCATGGCATCTAGTACTAGGTGCATTTAGATGGAGTGTTTTTTGAAGAATATAATTTGCTAGCTTTTTATGAAATATATAAGGCTAATTCTGCCTATAGTGATAGGTCAGCCATGTCTTGGATGCTGAAGAGATGCCTTGATTTGGTCTCGTGTCTGTGTGATACCAAGCCTAAGTCCTTGCAGTCTAACACTGGTATATGGAGTTTTGAAAAAATATGTGCCATGTGGCTTAGGTTCACAGGATCTACTGATTGTTTTCAAATATAGAACTTGTCACAGTATCTTTCCTTCCAACAAGTAGGAAGAAGAGGTGGGACATTGAGCTTTTGGGCTGGTTTTAACAGGAATGAATATTTGAAAAGTCAGTGGTTTGTTTTCCAGTTCTTCATTTATAGAAACTTTAGATAGGTCTTTGATGCTGACATCAGAAAAGCTGACCATACATAATAAAATAAATCTCTGAGTAGTTTTTTTTTTCCTCACTGATGCCTGCAGATATACATGCTATATTGTAGAAAGTCCTTTGTTATAGGCCTTTTGAAAGTTTTGAATTTTGACCACTAGGCAGAGAGTGGCAGTTCACAGACAGCACTGGGGAAAAACAAATGGTGACAGTTTCATTGTATATTGTAACTATCATAATTCTTTCTAATAATTGGGGGGAGTAACTGCCAAATGTGCTATAAATATAATTTTATATAGACAAAAAAACCTCAAGTAGGAAAAAATCTTAAATGGGGATAAGGAATCTGTTGGAAAGATAGCAAACTTGTTTCAGATATCTTGCTGTTGCTGGATATTATCAGTTTGCTCTTAAATGAGTTTTACTGTCCTTTCTTTACAGTCCCATATCTAGAATTTTAAAATTGCACTTTTCTCCTTTCTGCTCTCTGTAAGCAGTAGATCAAATAAACTTATCCTACCCCAGAGCTATCTTCCACACGGCCTAAAAGGGGCAGCAACCCAGGCCCATTTTTCTTTTGCAGAAGCAAATTGTAGGTAGGATTGACAATGATGAAGTTTCCCCTCATACTTGCAAGGTATGTTTGTGACAATGTTTGCCGTCAAGTGTAAAAACATTACAGTTTTGGTCTTTCCATGAATTATCCTGTCTGCTTCCTTTTCTTTACGCTCACAGAATGTAAGTTTTCCTTCCTCTTCTCTCCTAAAGTTATTTCCTGTCCTTTTTCCATAACGCTGTGATTTATTATTGACCTAACACGCACTTTGTGTGATATTGCTGATACTTTCTGAATAGTCAGCTGCACAGAGAATCCATTATTTGGCTTGGAGAGAAAGCTCAATGTTATATAAGGCTGGAGAACAAATTTTATATTTCCTTCCTGGCATTTTGCTGTGCATGTGAAGTATCTGGAGTAAACATCCATAAACTGTTACATCCCGCTTTTTCAAAAAAGACACTGATTAAATAATATGGGCCATGAGGACTTTTTTTTTCTTATGGTAATAAAATTTGGAAATAAATTACATGGAACCAAATGCCATTTGGTAATTTAGCCTCAAACAGTTTAAAATTTTCAGAATTCCGAAATATTCAGAAGATAATGAGGTATGCCCTCATCTTCCTTTAATGAAAAATCTTCAGGTGATCCAGTCTTAGGAGACTCAGGACTGTGATATTGGATGTGGGGGAGTTTCTGGTTTTTTGACATTAAGGGAGCCAGGGAGGAGTCCTACTGCCGTAAGAGCAGTCAGATCTCTTTTATTCTTCCATATTCCCTCACTAGATGTATGCAAAAGGAGCATATGTGTAATGTGAAGCAATACCTTTGAAGGATGTGTGGCTCTTTCAGGAGGCCAGGGAACATATCCATTGGTGGGATGGTGTGTCCCCCCACGCTGGTCACCATCTCTGCCTGGACCGTGTGTTCCGGCAGCCCTGTCTGTCTGTCTGTCCAAGGCGGTGGTTGGCTCAAAGGCTGAAGCACAAAGCCAGAGGTGCTTTGTAATGAGGGTGTGTGGGCAGGATACAGGAGAGCAAGCTTCTCATGCATCGTTTGGCATTTAACAGGGTTGGGAAAGCAATTTTTCTGAATAAATCTGTCTTGTAGATTTGGCTAAAGAACTGAAATGGGTAGTGGAGACAATTCCATGCCTTTGTAATGCCGTAATGTTAAGAGGGGAAGAGACATGTCTGGCACAGGGGTATATTTCTCAAAGGCACTCTTTTCTGCTCATGTTGTCAGGGACAGCAGCCAGGGTTCCACATGACAGAGGTTTTCTTTTTTTGTAAGGCAGGTCTCACATAGCTCCTGTTAGCTAGCTAGAAAATAGCTGTGAAAGGAAATGTTTTTAAGGAATTCAAACAAAAAGTTTTTGACCTGTTAAACCTTCAGTGTTCGTCTCCTGTGGTTCTTTGTAGAGTATCGTATCACCACCGAACAACAAGAAGAACATGCAGAGTATTGGATTTTCAGATATGAAAACCTCTGCTGACAAGTTCTCTTTATAAACAAAAATGACATAGTTTCTATTTTTTGGCAAAAAGAAGTTGTTCTGAAAAATGAAACTGTTTCTGAGTAATGATAAAATATGGGACTTCCATACCCACTGAAGGCAGTAGTTAAAATGAGTGTTTAAACACCTTTATGAAGTCTTACTTTAGAAAGAAATCTCAAAAGTGAAAGGCTTGAGCAGCTTTGAGCGCCAGTTTTGTTTGTTTGTTCACAGAAGTTTTTAAAGGTTGCTATCCCTGACAATGAAGTTAAACCCCAAATTGAGTTTGAAATTTTCTGCTCACCTCAAGCAGTCCAAGGCCATGTTGCTGACAAAATAGGTGATCCCATCATTCCATGGTGCCTTACTGCTGGCCTGATTGCAAGATGCTGATGGTTGTGTGTCCTTGACTATATTATCTGTTTTAGCAAGTGGAATATTTTCAAAAGAAAATAATTTTTTGCAGTAGTCTTTTCTTATGTCCTGATTAATTTGTATATGATGTTGTAATGATACTTGTTTCACAGATAGGAGATAGGAACTGATTTGATAATAGAATGATAGTCTTTCACCTAATTAAAACTTTAATAGAGTCATTGCTTCTGTTTTCTGAAAATTGTATTTTTAAACTCTGAGACAGCAATTAAAATTACTAGCAAGACCATATTGTTTAAAATTTAAAGTAGTAGTTTGGTAGAAAGCCTGGAATTTGGATTTATATCACTCTATTTAAAAAAAAAGCTTCTTTATTTTTTTAAGTAACTATAAGTATGTAACAAGGAGCTACACAAATGGGGAAATTGCCTTCCCAGCTGTCATTTAAATATCTAACCTCTTTTCATAAGCTGAAGAGTAAACAGACTGTTTTGTCATAGCATTTGAGGGCTTCAGCAGACTTACAGAAGATTAAAACCGGGCAGTTGTAGCTGTCAGGGCCCCCAGCTGTCAGCTCCTGCACTGTATCAGATGTCAGGATTTCAGTCAGTCACAGCATGGAGCACAAGGCTGATTTCATTTATCTGAGTATGCCTATCTGCAGTTTTTTCATGACTGAGGTGTGTACTCAGCCATCAGAGTTTTCAGATGTTTTCATTTTTGACATGGTGATATCTCTGAGGAATGGGGCAAACAGATGGGAGAAGAACAGCTTCAGTCCTCTTATCCTCTTGCTGTAACACTGCCAGAGCCTGAGATGTGACTGTACGATGTGTGTGCAGGAGAATGACTGTAACAGTAATTAATCAATTAACATAGTTTCAGGATTTCCTCAGAAAGGCTGTGTGCGATGAAAGCCAGTAATGCTTTTTCTTTAATTTAAAAATGCTTACAAAATTGCAAACCCACTTTTTTTGTGTATTGTAAAATAGCTATTTGAGATTATGTAGTTCATGTGAGTATTACCCAATGCAGCTTGACATCCTATAAAATAGAAGTTCTAAGTAAAACCTTCAAATATTTGAATAGTAGAGTGATCTGTCTTGTTTTCTTGTTGATGTTATGGAAATTTATATGTGTAATCTTTTTTTTTCACAGTTCCAGAAAGATAAAATGTGTTATTTAAAAAATAGTTGGTTTAGCTCTTTTATTTCTGCAAGGTTTTATCCTTTTGTACAATAAAATTAAGAGTTTTATTAGTACAATGCATGTGAAGGAGACAAATACACATACTTCTTTATGGTTTTAAAGACAAATTAAACACATTAATTTAAGGTAGATTATTAACCTAAATATTGCTTCTCCTGTATAGTAGGAGGGTTGGTGTTTTGTGGTTGTTTTTGAGGGGATGGGGTTGTTTGGTTGTTTTTTTCTGGTTATTTAATATTTTTAGCAACTTTGCAACAAGTTTGAAAGCACTGCTTTTGCAGTCACCCCTAATAGACATATTGTAATGTATTGCTTATAGGTTCCTTTTTTTAGCTTTTAGGTTTATTTTTATTGACTCCTTTTTATATTTTTTAGTTGATATCGTTATTGATAAATTCAGGTAAACTTTACTCTCTTTATAGGTCTGCTAATACAGCTTGAAGGTGTAGTGTGAAGTTTCATATGCTAAGCAGTTTGTTTTAGTGACATCTCTAATCTGGCTGGAATTGCCAAGTGGAGAGCCTTTTGTAACGATGTTCACATATTCATCCACTACAGATGAGTGCTACCAGCTATGTGTAAATCATGGGTTTCTCTCACTTGCACGGTCACTTGCAAATGTGCCATGTGTGACTTTAACTTCCAAGCCTGCTGTTGAGAAGGAGCTGGAGTTGGTTTTTAGAGAGAGGAAATGGTTTTTGAGGGGAGCTATCCTGCTAGAAGGAAGAATTGGATGGAAATTAGTATACTATGAATATTGAGCCAAACTTTTTCATTCACGGTCAGGAAAAAATGAGAACTCTGGTCTTGACTAGAATATCTGAGGGAGGTGGTTCATGCTGAGATAGACAGGAGAGTGAAACTGGCTGCAGAGGTTTGTTTGTCCATGAGAATCCTGTTGTTTTGGTTTCCTCCTGCTGATTACCATCGTTTAGTGATCTCGGGTTTGTCGGGCCTCAGTGATGACTCAACTCTCCAGCTCAGTTCAAAAGTTTATTCCCTCCAGGTTTTGTATCAGTCTCAAAGTCTTGTGTTCCATTCTTTTATAGACACAGCTCCTACTGTCACTGCACTGCCTCTGCTTTTAGACAGTTGGCTCATAATCTGCAACAGACAGTAAAGTAAAACTGCCTGCAAACCCAGCTGTTAGAGAAAGAAAGAATGGCATTTAACATTAAAAATACAGGTAGGGTTGAATTTATTGTTTTCTAGATTTAAGCAGTTTTGGCCCATATAGGCTGGAGTTAGCATTCCCATTGCTTCTGAAAAAGGCACTGTCAGCCTTGGAAATACTAGCAGCGTTTTTCCATTTTTATTGCTCAGCAAATTATCTTGTTTTAAAATAGCAACTAGAGTTTTTTGGAACAAGCTTGCATTTGCGAGATTGTTAAATTGATCTGCAGGAAAGTTTATTCTTAGGGGTGACAATGAGATAATAAATGAAAGAATTTATTTTCAGATGTCATTAGAAACAAATGTTGAAACGCAAGTACCTAAAAACCACAACTCAGAGGAATGAGGATATTGACCTTCCTTGCAGTGCTTTAGTTACCTGAAACTCATAAAACCTAAAACTGCCTGGTTGTGTTTTGCTCTCCTGGGCTTATGTTTAAATGTTAATATGGCTGGTCCTAAATGCTGGCTTTAAAATGATCATTGGTTTGTGAAGGGTACAGTCTTTCAGTAAATATAGTGGAAATACCCAAAAGTCATGCTTTGACTCAAAAAATTGTACCAGAGTTGCTTATATTTGAAGTCATTTGATTCCAAAGCAATGAGCACCAACTCTGTGAAGGTAACGTTCATAGAATAACATTACATTGATCCAGAATGTGTCAGTCTGATATTTGTCTTTGTATCACAGTGTATTTGCTTGGGGCTTGGTAGAGCTTGGATATTGATTTCCCTGCCTATTGCCAGTAGTCTTCATAGTTACATTGAATGGCAGAATAAAGTAATTAATGAAATAATCTAACATATTTAAAACAATGACAATTTTGTAATTTTTCTCCTATTCAGGTATAATCCTGTGATAGACATGGAGCCGTATTTTGCTGGTTTTAAGCACATGCACCAGGACTATGAAGTCACTCTTGAACTTGCAAGTGAAGAGACTCAAAAAACAAAAAACGCGCAAAATTCTAGGCCAGGGTCTTATGGTGTCAGCATTAGAGTCCAAGGAATTGATGGACATCCTTATATAGTACTGAACAATACGGAAGGATGTTTGTCAGAAAATCCTCCTCCTCCTGGAAAAGAACAACAGGTCATTCCTCAGACTGTAAACAAGCCAACCACAGACTCCAGTACTGCTTTTAAGTTGGAGGACAAAATCAGTGAACATACAAAATTTGCTGTAACACAGCACATCTCTATGCATAAGAAACTGAAGATAACCAGTGTGGATGAAAAGGAAAGTGGAATGCCAGATTTTAAAGATGAAACTATGAAATCTTCATATTTGTTAAATTTTCAAAGACATCCTGAAATTCTGCAGCCTTATGATCCTGAAAAAAATAACTTGAACTTGGATAATTACCAGTCCTCTGTGTGCAGTAAATCTAAGTCTTTTGCAGATGAAAAAACTGAAGCAAAGCCTTGGATTTCCTCATCTAAAGTAGTGTCCCTACAGAAAACAAATAAGTACCTTGCAGAGCCAACCAAAGCAAATTCAAAACAAATACATCTGAACAGGTCAGCAGAAGATCCAAATAAGCAGCTGCTGGATTGTCCCAGTAGCACAATCAGCCCCAGTGATGGGTGTGTTTCAGAGTCATTTTCACCTGCAGGAGGATCCCCGTGCGTTAGCCCCACTGCTTATCCTGAGACAAAAAAACCTAGACCAGATGTTCTTCCCTTCCGCAGGCAAGACTCAGCTGGGCCTGTATTGAATGACTCACGGAGATCATCGTCCTCGTCCGCTACTCCGACTTCTGCAAATTCCTTATACAGATTTTTACTGGATGACCAAGAGTATGCCATCTATGCAGACAATGTTAACCGGCATGAAAACAGGAGATACATTCCATTCTTGCCGGGAACTGGTCGTGATATTGACACTGGTTCACTTCCAGGAGTAGATCAGCTAATTGAAAAGTTTGATAAGAAAGTTGATGCTCACAGAAGAGGCAGGTCAGGAAAAAGGAATAGAATTCATCCCGATGATCGTAAAAGATCAAGAAGTGTTGATAGTGCCTTGTCATTAGGTCTTGATGTAAATTCAGATTATTTAGGTGAATTCAGTAAAAGCTTTGGTAAGTCAACTGAGCACTTGCTGAGACCATCTAAAGTTTGCCTTCGCAAGCAGTTATCCAGAGATCAAAAGTCACCTTCCAAAGAGATGAAGATTTCTGCTCGAAGTACTGGAAAACTGCAAATGCCCAATAAAGACACTCAGAGTGGCAGTTTCAGCTCTTTGCAACACCATAAACAGAATGAATCTGATACCGAGAGCTTGACGGGTAGGTCAGCTACACTCCCAGGACAGAGTAAGAGAGAGGAAGTTAAAACAGTAACTTCTACTTTGTTGTTGCCAAACCGAATCACGAGTACACCTGAATCAGGAGCCAAGAAGATTTCTGTAAAAACATTTCCATCCGTCCCTAATATACAGGTAATTTTGAATTTGTTCTTTAAGCTGTCCTTTGCACTCTAACATACGAAAGCTGCCATATTGTTAATTGTGTATTTTTCTGGTCTTCATTAGAACAAACTCCCATCATACAATACTTCCAAATGGGATTGTTCTGGAGAAATGTAAATATAAATATTTTGTTGTTGTTGTAAGTATAGAAAACCTGATTTGTAAAACAACTGATTTTTGTATGGGTAAAGGAAGGTGGTGAGGCCAAACAGATTCTCATAAATGATGTTATGATGATTCTTAAACATAGATGCACAAAAGTAGAATATGAAAAGATATATATGCAAAATCAAGTTGTGTTTTCTTCTGGTTTGGAGTATAGTTTCTTATTGCAGTAAGCCAAAACTCCAGCGGATCTTTCAGAACTTGAGGTCCATAGTACATAAAAGTTTTCATTAATAGGATAGAATGGAGAAATCCAATTGTACTGTTTGTATTTACAACTCTCACAGGATTGTTATCTTTCGACATTTTACCTTTATCTTTTAGGCAACTCCTGATCTCTTAAAAGGCCAGCAAGATCTTGCACAGCAAACTAATGAAGAGACTGCTAAGCAGATACTTTACAATTACCTTAAGGAAGGGTCAGTAAACATATTTAACTTTTGGACAGGAAACTGTATTTTCTCAGTATTTGTCTTCTATTACACTTAAAATGTGAAACAGTAAAGTGAAAGTTCTAATTAAATTAAACATCTCTTTCACAATTCTGTATCTCAGCTGTGTCCTCTAAGGACTCATTACAGAATCTCAAAATACCCAGGCTATCAGGACTTACATAAGGTATTGTACAGGATATGATTAAATGCACTTGGAACTTGTGAATCAGAATATGGTTTGTCTTTTAAATACATCTGGAATTAAACTTTGTATAATATAGAGGTTATTGGAGAATACAATTCATACCTCATGGAAGTTTAAGCCTTTGGGTTTTTTAAAAAATAGCAACAACAAAGTGTTATTTCCTAAGGTTTGACAGAAGCCCTCTTGTTGCTGTGCCTTTAATCCTTTGTGCACCTGTAACTCTTGGTATTTTGTACTGATAACTTATTGAAATATAAAGGAGGGTTTAATTAAAAATACATGATGCATTTTTATTCCTGATATAGCAGGTTCTGGGACCTGTTTAAGTGTTATTTTATGGTACCGGAGTCAGGACTTGTAAAGCCTAGTAGTAACTACTTATTTTGGTCTGTTTGAATAATATACATGCTGAATATCTGCCTTGCCACAGCCACAGTCTTGCAGAAGAGATTTGCACTTCAAGAGTTCAGTGATCTTTTTTTGTTTGGTTGCCTTTTTTAGAAAACATTTGGAATACAAATTTTTAACTCCTCTCTTTAAAGATTTTAATAAATCATAGTTAAGATTATTTCTGATTTGTTTGACTTATTTTGGGTGTTTTTGTGGAGATTTTAATTAGTTTGGACCCTCTGAATTTGGTTTGATGTTAACAAAATGCTTATTTGTACTGTCTATTTTAGAAGTCCTGATAATGATGATG
Organism: Dicrurus megarhynchus; assembly: GCA_013399195.1. NCBI lineage: Eukaryota > Metazoa > Chordata > Aves > Passeriformes > Dicruridae > Dicrurus > Dicrurus megarhynchus. The sequence goes on along the minus strand of VXAD01002804.1, from coordinate 288,808 downwards.
CAACGAAGAGGAAAGTGAATTTGGTTTTTGAGAAAATTCAGACTTTAAAGTCAAGAGCTGCTGGAAAGACGCAGGTAAACAATTTTTAATTTGCTTTGGCGTGTTTTGAAGTGCTGCAGTATTCAGACAGGGCTTTGAGAATCTGAATCCCCTTACTGACTTTAACTAGGCTATTCATGTAGTTCCTCAGGAATATAGCTTAATTTTGATGGCGTGAGAAGGATTAAGTGCTTATTGTTTATTATTTTATCCTGGGGTATCATTAGTAAAAATGAAAATTTTTTTCTTCATATTCTTCTTAATCTGGATATACCTGTGCTTTTTCAGAAGATTTTAAATGTAGTTGCTCACAGCACAGTTAACCTTTTTAAGAAGTCTCTTAGTATTTGAGAAGGGGTTTGGAGCAGTGAAGAAAAATGTTAGGCACATTCACATAAAATTTCTTGGCAGAGATAAAATTTATCGGCAGAGATAAATGTTAATCTTTTGATTGCAGTGAGGCAGACATGGAATGGGAGACTCATGTAGCTTTTGCTATTAATGACAGCATTATTTATTTGTAAAACACACCCTAGGAAATTACCTGAAAAAGTTATTTGAAAATCTGTCTTAACATACAGGCATGCTTTCCTTTGATGTCCATTTTGCATAATTTGTGATATCTCAGTACAATTGGCCCCAAATACACATGATTTGATTCGTATGTTGCCTAATTTGAATTTTTCTTTATGTTTGTATATTTTCTGTTCTATTGTCAACCTGCCTTGAGCAATTATCAAGAAGTTTTATGAAAATTAAATAATGGCTTCTTTGAAAATCTTAGCTTGGCCTGACCCATATGAAAAATCCCTGGTGAGCTCAGGCAGTTGATGCTACACTTTGTTAGTCTTTCTTGTAGCTTTGCTTTAGATTAAAAAAAATAAACTGTTCTCAAAGAACATCTTGGCTTTGTGGGAATAAATGTCTGTATTTAATTGTAGGTTTCAGATTCTTCGGCTGAAGTAAAAGCATTGGTGGAACAAAAAGCAGAACTTGAAAGGAAAGTGGAAGAGTTAGAGAAAAAACTGGATCTGGAAATTAGGGTACAGCACTTTGTTGTTATAAAGCTTCTCACTATTTCAAATATACTTTTTAAAATAAGTGACAACTGATCCTCCAGCTGAACCCCTTTTGCTTCATATTCTTCTTAATCCAGTTATACCTGTGCTTTTTTCAGAAGACTTTTTATTTAAAGTGTGGTTGGTCATAGCATTGTTACCATTTGTAAAAAATCTCTTCTTAGTATTTGAGAAGGAGTTTGGAGCAGCGAATAAAATGTTAAGCACATGCACAAAGAATTTCTTAGGTGTCTGCAGAGGTAAATGTTAATCTGTTGGTTGCAGCCAGACAGACATGGACTGAGAGACAAACTATTACTCATGTAGCTGCTGTCTATTATTTTGCTTAACTTTTGGTGTACAAAATTCAGAATCAGCAAAATTCCAAAGAAGAGAGAGAGGCTACACGAGCAAGCCTGAAAGATCTTCAGTTGCAGCTTGATCAAAGTATACGTGAAAAGGAAGCCTTAAAAAAGCAGCTGGAAGAAAACGAGAGGGAACTCAGGCAAAACCTGGAGGAGTGAGTTAATTCTAGAAAAGTTATAATTGAAATGTGTACCTTTCCTTAAACCTTTTAAATTAAAAGTACCTGTGTCTCCAGAATATGTTGATGGAACCAGATGAGTGACATTTGTTACTGTAGGAAGTGTGTCTACATTTAAAAGAGTTATGTCTTTAGAATATCTGGAAGGAAGAGAAAGATTGCTGAATTTATAGTCGTCGTCTTCTTAGTGCAAATTGCTTTAATATTTCACAGTCAAAATATATAGTTCAAGTCTTTGAAATGTGGGAACATTTGAATGGCTTGAGTACCAGGTCTCAAATAAAATACAACTCCCCATTTAAATACCTACTTAGAAGATTTGTCATTTTTACCTCTCTGACATGTAATTTTTCTGCCTCATTATATCTCATTTTCTTGTGGGCAACATGGGAATGTGTGTCTGTTTAGTACTTGAATGAACAAATTAGTGTTTCTACAAATTAAAATATCCTGTCTGATTTTTACTGATGAGGCTTTTTCAAGTGAAGATGGAACAGGAAAAACACCAGACTGAGATCAGAGATCTTCAAGACCAGCTCTCTGAGATGCATGATGAACTGGATAATGCAAAACATACCGATGAAGGGGAGAAAGAGATTCTGATTGAGGTTAGTTACAAAGTACCAGAAGGGCGATCAGAAAATCAGAAAAATTGCATGAAAAGAGGGGACTGAGATACTGGTGGGAGAAATACATGCCTTTGCTTTTCCTATTCTATTAATCCAAAACAATGGACCATTATTAGGTGACCTAAGAAAGCATGTTATGATAACCACATTAAACCTAAAAGAAATACAAAGTGTAAGTACTGTTGTTTCATGGAGCAGGAGAACAGATATCTTAATGGTTGACACACCACTATTATCAACTAATAATCTCAGTCAGTTTTAGCAATTAGGATTTGGGGTCAGAACAGGGAAGATCAGTTTAAAGAAGATGTATATATCATCAAGGCCAGATGAGATTCAACTAAGAAAATTAAAATAACTCAGCAAATCAGTCTCTAGATTGTTGGCTTTCTATTGGTGGGACCAGGGAGAAAAGAGAAGGGATAAGAGTCTGGAGAGGAAAAAAAGAGTTACAGGGTTTCTGTCACCTTGGGATGAAAGAGGAGTTGTCTGTAGCCGTGCTTATACTAATAAACTGATGATGAAATAGAGAACATAGCTTATTAAGTTTGTTGATAAGGATGTGTAGGAGTATCAGTGCAAGAATATTAAAGATGTTTGTATGCAAGATCTGCTGAGTAGAATAACTACCTTGTTTTGTGTGGATGAGATTTGATTACTCTTAAATTACTGTCTTAAATCTAAGGCACTGTAACTGAAAGTTGGACAGAAGTAGGGGAATATCACAAATGATGGTGCTAGTACTGAAAAACATTACCTATGAAGAAAGACTTCAATCTGAATGGAGAAGTGAGGGAAGAGTCAAAAACACATCTTACAGAATGTTGCTGTAAAGGTGATAGTGATCAATTTTTCTATGTTGTGTGGAGATAGTGAGAAATGAGAGACTTAACTCCGGAGATTTAAAGAAAGTGTTAGATAAAGTTTCTATTAATACTGATAATTAAACAGAGGAAGATGCTCTCTGGGATGGTGGTAGGATCCCTTCCATTCTAGGCTTTTAATGGCAGAGTAGATGATGTGTGTGAGGAATGGTTTAGATGTACTGATCCTCCTTCAGTGCAGGGGAAGCCTACATTCTCTTTGAAAGTACAATTATTCACGGCTTGAGAAATACCGAATTAGAGAATTCTTGAAGCGGTACATTTTTTGATTGTTTCTGTTATTCTGTATTTTGTATGCATGCACTTTAGTCTTCAGATTCACTGACTCTCCACTCCCTTCCCAGCAATTTGGAGAGGGTAAATGACCTCTTGGCTTACCCTGGTGGGAGGAGGAAGGGTGTGAAGACATGGACTTGGTTGGGAAGCACTTGTTTTGTCTTCAGCACTTGAAGAAGCAACTTTATTTATTCTTTCCAGCAGAAAAGAAAGCAAAGAATTATCACTGAGTTTGTTTCTCTTGCAACTGGGGGGAAAATGCTTTGTCTGTTCTTACCTACCTACCTTACTGCTACTGAAAGTAGGATGTAGGAGTGACTCCTGCATTATTTGCAGATGGCATAACATACACCATTAAAATCTCTTGATAGTTTTGCAGCATCACACATGTTGACCTATTATATAAAACATCAGCTATATGTTATACTTCTAATAATATTAGGGTTTAGTAAATTTTTAGCTTACTATAAAAGCTCTAAAAAATATGTCGGTCATATGAAATGAAGCTGTCCTTGGGGAGCTTATGTGCTTTCTTTCTGTGAAACATAAACAGAACATCCACGTGGGCTATTTGACACACAGCTGTGTTTAATTTGGGGCTTTAGGAGTTGATGCAAATGAAGCAGGATCTGCAAGAAGTATTAATAGCAAAAGATCAACAAGAAGAGATTTTGAGAAAGAGAGAGAGAGAGCTCACAGCTTTGAAAGGAGCACTTAAAGAAGAGGTATCCAGCCATGACACAGAGGTGGATAAACTTAAAGAGCAACACGATAAAGAATTGCTGGATCTACGACAGACCCTGGAGAAAGCAACAGAGGTACATAAGTGATAACAATTACCTCAACAGGGAAAGATCATACGTCTCTCAGGTGCTGTATACCAGATGCTTTCAGATACTACTATTTTCTTAGCAAACTAGGCAAAGATTAAGGATAGGACATTCTTGGCTGCTGAGAATAAGTTTTATTTCATACAAATCTAATGTTTTGCTTGTTTGTCACAGCTGAAGTTGTGGTCCTTTCTTCAAGCAGTTATTTACTGCATTTGCTTAATTGCAAACTTTGAGGGAAAATAGATTGGAGTACTGTACAGAGGACCATTTGCATGTCTTGGGTTAAACAGAATCACCAAAACCTTGAAGATGCACCAGTGCTTTGCCAGTCATAGTGTTGAAATAACTTCTGCCAGTCCTCTGCAGTTCTTTGCGGCCCATTGTTCTTACATTCAGCTTCTTGTGTCACATCCTGTTCCCTGACTGCATTGTCCCACCTTGTCCATTCAATTTCTTAATATCAGTGTGGGGTTTTGTGTTTTATTTTGTGTCCTTTTCATTTATTGAACTTAGCTTGTTTGAATGGTCAAAGGAGTGTGAACACAAGGAAATAGCAGGGGTTTGGGTGTTTTGAATCAGACAGGAAGAAGACAGAACTGAAGGAATTGCCTCTTCCAGCATCAGCAGGGAGTCTTTGTGAGGGGGAGAATGGGAACAAGTTTCAGATGTGCATATTTGTTATTGTTTTCCAAAAGATGTCCTTTGTGAAATTTTCTTTGTAGAGGCAGCAGGTAGGAATATATTGACAGATTTTTTTGATGTGGGGACAGTTCTCTTAAAGTTTTGAGCATTCTTTTTACAGTGACAGCTTTTTGTGTCTTTTCTGTATTCCCTCATTTTATTTCTCAAATGTTTGAGAAAATTTCTGCAGGCAAACCGTGCTTGACCAATGTCGGAACTGTAGGCCCAGTTCTAAGCTTAAAAATACCCATGCTAATTTATGTTTGTTACCTACACTGGTCTTAGGTGAGTTGTAGTTATCCTGCTGGTTGTGACCTAAAACACAAGATAGAACTGAGGGAAAATTAGGCTTGAAGCTTGAAAGAAGTTTCCAAAGCTTTATATGGTGTGAGCAAAGTAGGAGCTCATGTGGAAGATGCTGGATAGATATTGTATGATTGAATTCTGACAAAAGATTATCCTTTTGAAGGATTGTTTTTAAATGTGCAATTTTCTTCAGAGGTTAGAGAATTTTATAAATGCTGGTTTGTTTATGCAGCCTAGGACTTGTACTTGAGATTGTTCGGCTTTGCTTAAATGTGTTGTTTCTCTTTGTTTTACATCATCATGAAGATATTTGACTTGTCTGAGCTGCATGAACTGAATAAATTTTTTTCTTTGAGAGAAAAGTAGAACATTTAAATTATCATTTTTTATTACACAGTAATTGTAGTGACAGCTCAACCTCAATGAACCATCTTTCAAAGTTAGTGCATGGTAATTTACTGTATTTCAATTATGGAACTGTAATTATGACTGACAAGAAATGAAAGAGTACTCTGTTTGGCATAACAATAACACAGTCTGGGAAATGGCTCTATGACTGGGTTGCTGTGGCTTAGAGATAGTTATAAATAGCATTTATTTACTTGCATGACGTAGTCTATCTAATGATAAATTTAATAAGATGTTCAAAAGTGAAATTTATTTGATGTTGGTCTAAGTACCAGTTCTCTTCCCATTTGAGTTGAAATTTTTATTTGAAGTAAAACTTTTAACATGTTTAATTGGAAGGTCGTGTTTTGTTTCGTTTTTGGGGGTTTTTTTGAATTTTGCTAGTATTTGTACTCAATGATTTCTTGAAGCACAACATTATTTTTATGCCTGCTGGCTGAGATTAGTTGTTGAGTTTGATATATTATTTATCAGGAAAGTATAACAATTCTCTGCAGGAAGTGAGCTGACTGATCTGGTGTGATCTTATATATACTGTTAATTCTTTGGATTGTAATTAATCTGAAATGCCCAGGAAACATACACAATTGAAGCTACTTGGCCTGCTAATTTTTTTTTTTTTGGTATTATTGCAAGCTGGAAAGATTAATACTGGATGGCAGGACACAAGAAATCTACATCGAAGATCAGTGGAAAGGGCCATTCTGTTGTATTTGATGAGGAAAACAGGAGTGTAAATGCTGTAATAGTGGTTTGTCATACAGAAAATGTGGATACTGATGTTTGATAGATCAGGTTGTATCAGGATCTCTATGTACAAAAGTATTTGTACTTATGTTGCTTCTAAATCATCCAGATTTGTACAATGAATAAAGGTGTTTTGTGATATATAGGCTGTTAAGGAAGTTTTTGCAGGGAGAAAGGAAGTAGTTTTTATGCCAGTGTTAACAGAATTTTCATCTGCTGAAGGCGTCAGATAGGTTGGCAAGTAATGTACAGTGCATTTAGTCTGTGTGATTAGAATGCCACATAGATCTGTTTGGAAATAATGTTAGAAACATACTCAAGGTTATCTGATAGAAGAACAGAGCAGGGTTGTTTGTCATTATGATTCTGTTCTCATGCTCACTGGTGTGGTGCTAGTTTGGGGGGTTTTCATTGGGTTTTTATTGTTGTCATTATTTGGCTTCTGTTTTTTTTAATAGAGATTTTTATGTAAAGCCACAAATATCTTAATAGATATTATTTTTCTTTGCTACAATTTACCTTTTTAACTTATTTTTGTGTTATGTCTTTTGCTTGTGGTGGTCTTGAGATGGCTTTGACTATTCTTGATTTCATTGCTTGTTTATTGAAACTGAGACCAGACTATTTTCATTTAACAATAGGAAAAGTTCTACTCTTCCATAACATACCTCTGTGGGATAATAACTGCCTTTAATTTAATAATAAATTTTTTAATTAATGTCTTTCTGATTAAGAGTAGATTTCTCCATAATTGCAAGGTTAATATGAATTCCATTCCAGTTTTTAATGTCACAGAAGAATTTCTATTATTTAATCTGACTCTACAACACAACAGTCCAGAATTGTACTGCTTTAACCATGAGTGCTCTGTCACTGTAGATGAAGTGCCACTGTTTCAGTAAAATTTGGAAATAGCTTTTGGAATGTAATGCTGCAGGTAAAAGGCTGTAGCAGATTGCAACTAGTACTGTTCAAATTCCACTGAAAGTGTATCAGCTCAGGAGTGCAGTTGCAAACTGTGCAGCACTTCACATTTATGTCTGTGTTTAGAGAAGCAGTCTGAACAAATGATGTTGTTCAGAAAAAGCTGTAATCATCACGGTAGGAAGAGGCTTATCTAAGCCTGACCTTGACTGATTTATTTGGCGTGTCATATGTCTGACCTTGTTCTCAGAATGTTAAAACAGACACTCAGAATTTGGAGCTGATTAATTTATCAACACATTTAAGAATGCAATGAAGCTGATCATGTAACCATTAACTGACATGTATGTGTTACATATGATTATGTTATGATTAAAGAGAAGAAGGAATTTTACCAGAGCAAATGTAGGAACAGTAAAAGACAGTGGTTGCCTTCTGCACACGTTATGAACTAAAAGGGTACCCCTTCAAGATAAGAAAATAATATAAAGATTTGGGTGTTATGCATGAGAAGAAGCTTTAGTTTTAGTTTTTTTCCATCTTGTTAATTTAGGTGAATTTAGCACAAACTGTAAAGACCTTTGAAATGAAAAGTAACTATTGAATCTTTTTCTACTTAACCTGATAATATACTGTTTCTTCCTCAAAGCTAATAAATATCTCCCCCATAGAGCAGAAACTTAACAAAAACTAGCTCAAGCATTCCAAATGATACTGAGATATACTCTGTATGCCTTTTTTGTAGAAATGGCTTGGAATTCATAATTGAAATGTAAAATGAAACCAAACTAAATTTAGAATATTCTGAGAACCTATTTTGGAATAATACTGTACAGTGAACAGTGGTTACCCAAGCTACTCAGGGAAAAGTGAAGATATAAGTGTGGAGCATTGCAGAGCCACTTTGGTACTTTTAAGTGATAGATTTAATGTATGTAACTGTAAAATTATGTATGCGTATGTGTGTGTGTGTGTGTGTGTGTATGTATATATATATATATATATATATATATATATGTGAAAAGTCCCAATAGGATCCTGCTACCTCATTCTGCTCTAAGGTGAAATCTTGGGGTTATAATAAATAATGCTAAAAACCCATGGTCTTGATAGCAGCAAAAGAAGCAAATGATATAATCAGAATTACTTGGGCTTGGAAACATCGTTATGCCCTCTTATGCATATCTGATTCTGCATTCTGAATGCTGTGTCTGAGGCTGGTCTGTTCACCTCAAGCAAGATACACAATTGGAAAAGATTTAGAGAAGGTGATCTAGGATTTGAAATGCCATGGGTGGGTATTTTCTTTCCTCTGCCTGCCTGAGGCAGCTTTTGCCATGTTGAAATAACACTTCTTTGTTTCAGTTACGGAAGCTGGTTGGTAACTGAGCTAAACTGTGTAGAGTCAAATAGTGGAGTGACTGGTCCAAGTCAATGTTTCATCTTTCATGACCTAGCCCCTCTCCCCCTTTCATTTTGTGCCCTCTTTTACCAGCCTTCTAAGCCTGGTAAGATTCTGATTGATTTTCAGTATGGTACAAGCACAGATGGAGTGAGGGAAAGAGAGGGAGGGTATGCAGACAGAAGTGTAATGGTGGAAGGAAAGCTGCAGGCACTTCTTAGGCATCGTTATTGGTAACACCTATTTTAGAACTGTATATGAAACATTTGGGAGACAAATTTGATTTGTTTTGCCCAACGTGCCTATTCTGTGTGTGGAAAGGAAGTTGTAATAGCATCATGCATGTTTTTAGGACCCATAAAATGAAGTACCAAACAAATTATGGAGCATTAGTGTTGTCAACAAGAATATAAAATGTGCCTCTAAAGTACTCTGAATATGTAACTCGGTGACTGTGTCTTGAAGTTCCACCTCCTATAGTCTTTCATTTCCGTGCAATTTACTCCTCCATTTTTTTGGTGGGTACATGTGTGTGTTTGGGTGCAGACAGTACCATGAAACTACAGCCCAAGTAGGTTTTATACTGTATGTAGAGTCAAGAAAGTCTCTGAGCAAAACTGTCCTGCAAAGTTCTGTTCGAGTTGAATTGGACCACATCTCTAGGATAATAAAAAAATAATTCTGTTCATCTGTAATAGTCATTTAACTATTGTGAACCTTCCTCTGCTAGGACTATTTCAGTAAGTCTGCACTGGGAAGGGGGGTTGTTAGTGTGCATTTTTGGTTTTTTTTGTTTCTCACACTTGGCAAGAGCTTGTAGAGCCAGGTACTTCTTTAATGCCATCAGGAGGATCTCTAATCCTTATTAGCAGAAGCCAGTTTATGTATTCAGGTGATTTGTCTCGTGAAAGTATATGTTTGTTTGTGTATGTATGGGAAATGTTTGACTCTGTCAAACAGGAGGGAACAATGTGAACACAGTTAGTTAATATTTTACTCCAGTCTATCCAACAACTTCTGACCTTCAAAAGACTGTTAGTATAAGCCAATCTGAGTATGTCATGATACATAGCCAGGGGGATAATATGACATTGATACAGGTATTTAAGAGGTTAAGAGGTTAATACTTTCCTGGCCCTGGATTTTATAACTTATATAAATGTTAGGTCATACCTAAATTGGAAAATTTTGTTTAATATGCTCTGTGTAAAAGAGGGCAACATTCTCAGTCTTAAAATGTAGGTATTTTAATATTTCCTTACATCTCATAAATGAAAACCTAAATAGTTTTGGAAGTAATATTAAGGACACGGTACCATTTCAGTCAGTGAAAATGACCTTGTAAGAAAACAAATCTTTTCTCTAAACTGTCACCAGTGAATTTTTAATGAGTTAGTAGAATGGCTCTAGCTGAAATAAAATGAGAGACCAGTCTGGCTTGCTTGTAAATTTGTGCACTTGCTAACTGAATAATCTCTTGAAGTATAGCAGAGAATTTAAGCTGGTTGCAGTGTACCTCGCTAAGAGAGGAAAAAAACACTGACCCTTTTAATAGGTAACTAATAATAGTTAACTTCCAAAGGCATAGCCGTGTGTTAAAGTTGGCTAGGCCTCATTTTGAGATGATGGGAAGAATTAATATAATCAGTGCCAGGTACAAAAACAGTAAGTGCAGCCATTTAGGCTTTTTTCCAGAAGCTTTGTTGTTTTTGTTATAACCTTTTTTTGGGGCATAGGGAGGATGGGGTAGGTGGGTTGTATGCCTAACACTCAATTTTTTAAGGAGTTTTCGTACTCCTTTTGTAGACACACAAGATTTTATTATCCATGCTATCCAATGTTACTCTGTTGTTGATCCCAAGGCTTCCAACTGCTTTAAGAAATAGTGTCTGGGGTTAGAAGAATTGCCTAAAGCTACACAGTCGGTAAAAATGCCGGAACTACAAGCAGAGGTACAAACAGAAATAAAGACCTGTTATTTGCATTCACAAACTTTGAAAACTAGGTGACTGTAGCTGAGTAATACTGATTTCGAAGCTCTCTTTACAAAAGAGCTAATAGCAATGGCATTTAAAGCATTGTCACTGTGTGGAGACTCGCTATGTTTGTCTTTTTTTCCCTCAGTGTCAGTCTTTGGGTGTAGAATGGTTTGGGATTTTTTTCTTTAGTTGGAAATCACCTTCGTGTTACCTAAGGAACTCAGCGTCTAGTTGTTTTATTTAAACTATTTTGTTTATATAAAAAAGGAGGAAAAGACAATAGAAAGATATTTGATGTCTCCATCACTGCTACCCCCTCTGGATCATCTGAGGGAGCTGGGTAGATATGAATCCCTGAAGCCACATGAAACTTCTTATATGTAGTTCAAGAAGTTAAACTAGTCCAGCATCAACCTAAAAAGGTTGGCCATGAGTCTTCAGAGCTGGTGTCAGCAGCCAATATCTTAATACCTGAAGTGTTCTACACCAGCATTAGAATGAAGTGAGCAGCAGCACAATTTCCTTTTTTCAGAAGATTTTGGAAGGTTTTTGTGTCATTTACTCAGATTCCACAATTACAAATATGAAAAAAAATTTGAACATCTGTTACTTCCATTAAAAAGTTCCACTTTGTGCTCCAGCTCATTTTGAATGGAGATTTTCTCTTCAAGTGTGGCTGTTAAAGAACAGTTAATTGGTTGAAATAGTTTTCACAGAATAACAGAATCAATTAGGTTGGAAAAGACCTCTGAGATTATTTAGTCCAGCCTATGACTGAACACCATGATGTCAGCTAGACCATGGTACCAAGTACCATGTCCAGTCTTTCCTTAAATACCTTCAGGGACGGTGACTTCACCACCTCCCTGGGCAGCCTGTTCCAGTGTCTAATCACGATTTCTGTGGAAAAAATTCTTCTTAATGTCAAACTTAAACCCCCCCCTGCTGCAGCTTGAGGCCACGTCCTCTGGTCCTGTCACTGTTCCCTGGGAGAAGAGACCGATCCCCACCTGGCTACACCCTCCTGTCAGGGAGTTGTACAGAGTGATAAGGTCACCCCTGAACCTCTTCTCCAGGCTGAGCCCTCCCAGCTCCCTCAGCTGCTTCTTATTAGACTTATGCTCCAGACCCTTCCCCAGCTCTGCTGCCCTTCTCTGGACCTGCTCCAGCACCTCAATGTCCTTCTTGGATCGGGGAGCCCAGAACTGGACATGCAATTCCTGATACTCAGTTGAACTAGATTCTGAAAAGAAATGTAAAGGTTTTTAGAAAAATTTGCTGACTTTTGCCTGATAATCATTGGATTTAGCCAAAATTTAATGATTCTAATATGCGGTAAATGAGATACTTAACTTCCACACGCTTTAGGTCTTCCTTTATTTTGTAAAAGTACTCTAAGGATCCTGTAGTGTGTAGTCACTACCAAAGGGGAGTTTCACCAGCTAAAACACTGGAGTCAGCCAAAACTATTTTTTAATGATTAGTTACACAATCTCTCTCATCTCTTTGCCAGTGTGCAGGGTGTGGTAAAAAAAAAAAAGGTGTGGAGCCACAGAATATTTTCTGCAGTCCTATCCAAAAGTATTTTTTTCTGTATTCAGGTTGAAACTGAACATTTCATTTGCATCTCAAGGACCTTGTTTGTGTGTTCTGTCTAGTTTCTTTGGGTTTACACAATAATGAATGGTGGGAAAGATTTTGATGCCTTTTATACTACCTCTTCACTGCTTGCAACAAAGTTCAGAGTAGAATACTATATAAATGTATTTGCTTTACTGAGATTTCTGCAACAAAGGTGGTGTAACAAAATTTATTGTTTTATTTTGACTTGGTCTTGACCAAATTTAATATGTTTTCAAATACTTCGGACACATCTATAACTATGTACAGGGACACAAAGCCGAGCTTTATTAGGTTAATTTATTGTTAGGCAGAACACCTGAGAAAGGAGCAGGATGGAAGATCAGGGACATGTATTTTACTGCTGATTTTCCCTTATGTTCCATAGGCCTAAAGCTGAAAGCCAAATGCCACATGCATATAAATTCCAGCAGCTGTGACTATGTGGGCTCAGCTAAGCAGACCTGTGCTAGGTAAAACTTTATGGATCAGGTGTACATACCAAAACAAACAATACACACATTCATATATGTGTGTGTGTATGTGTGCATGCATTCATTCACTTTCTTCTCATCTGAGTTAAATGGAGCTTGTACATACTATTAAAAACTTACTCTGGAGAGAGAATTATAGAGATTTTTTTCACAAACTTTTAATTCCTTTTCTCAACATAGCCGCCGTCTTCTAAGTAATGTTATTCCCTGTATTAAGTATAGGAAAGTAAGAGGTAGAGAGATCAGTGTTGAGAGGAGCCTTTGTTAGCGCATGTCCAAACTCAAGTGACTAGGTTAACATTGTTAGCCATTATATAGTCGTTGATACATTCAGGGTACAATTTTTGCTGACTTTAGTCACAACTGTGCACTCAAGTCTATGGAAACCAAACCCCAGTGTCTCAAACACCAAGGAAGTTAAGGAGCATGTAGTTATTGATCCTCTGGAAATATTTGGCTGAGTGACTTGCCTCAGGAGGTCCTTGCCATAGACTCTGGATTGTCTAGGGCTGGTTTTGGGTACCTTAGCTATGAAACTGTCCTCTCTTTATTGTCTCACTCATTTCTGCAGTAAACTCTTAACTTCTGAAGCGAATTGACTTTAAGCTTTAGTGTTAAAATGTATGAGAACTATTAAAAAAAATCAGTAGTTATTGAACACCATGGATTATTTTCTGCCACATATGATCTATTTTTGTGGTCAGAAACATATTTTTTTTAGTGTATCTTTCTTTTAGGATTTGATAACTTGTTTTATTTGGTTTGAGTCCACTGCTGGGCTAATAAGTAAAGTTACTGCATGTGTACTGTGGCACAATGACAGTATCAGAATGCCGAAGCTTATCTTCAGTCCGTCACAGAGGACTTTGTATTGTGGGATCTTCTCTGTAGGGCTGTGGTTTTTTTCTTCTAGACAAGCTTCTTTTTCTTTATTCTCAGCTTTTTCCAGAAATTGACAACCCATTTCCAGCTCCTTTTACCTAATCTCTGTAGCTTAATTTTGCTGATAAGGCTTACACAGTCTTAAATCAGGAGTTTAAACATGATACAATTTGAGAAAGTATAATAAAATATTTTGTGGATTCAAAGGTAATAAATGAGGTGATATGAGTGTGGTTAAGAAGTCTTCAAATGATGTGGTTTTTAAGAGAAAGGTATTGTTCCTTCAGAGATGGAGGAGATGAATATCTGAATGTAAAACAGGCTAAACGTAGGCACTAGAAGGCACTGAGTGCCCTAGAAGACAGAGGAAGAAGAGGCAAACTGAAAGGAAAGACAAAACAAATGCAAGCAAATAAGCATAATAAGCAAAATGCTATAGGGTATTTACTTACATAAAAATAATTCTGTAATACAATGCAGTAAATAGTAACAGTAAGAAGTTGCTTTACTAAAACATGCTGCCACAACTAGTAAATGGGACTAAAAAGAAAAAAGCGTGTTTTCTATATCATAGGGAAGAAACTGCAAAATTGGAATTCAGATATGTTATTTTTAAGATCCAAAGAACCCACTTCAATGTTTGATAAAATTGCCCTCCTGTCCTGTTTCTCGAGGGGCTTGGATTTTTGCAGAGGTGTTTTGGTTTTTGTTTTTTCTTTTTCCTTTTGTATGGCAAATATGTCTGAATATACAGTATTTCATTCCAGGTTTTGCTGTCAAGAATCTTGTTTAAACAGTTTTGTCTGTTTTGTGCTCTGTATGTTTATGTACATAAACTCCTTTAAACTTTCTGAAGAGACTGATCCACAATTCTGTGAACTAAAGTTCTTAGATTAACAATGTTTGTTAATGTTTCATATTCAACTTAAATCATTACTTTGTGACCTTCATCCAGTTCTGTTACTGTGGGTTAAATTATATAAACTTAGTTGAAATAATTGCCAAAACTTTTCCAACATCTCCAAATAAATAAATGTAAAGAATTCATGAGTGGGCACCAACAGGAGTCATTAATTGATGTCATGTCATTAAGCCTTAAGGACCATTAGTTAACTCACACTGTAGTTAACTCACAGTGTTTATGTGCAGCACCATTACAAACTAGTCATGTCTGGACTGAGGGAAATGGATGCGCAGCACAATCTCTTCCTGTCTGGCTTTTTCCTCATTTGTACTTACTAGCTCTTCAATGTTCAGTTTTCCTTCTTCTTTCATCCTCATCACTCTTACCCACTAATTGAATGCTTTTGCAAACAGCCTTCAACTCCTTTTTTTGAGTGTGTGAGCCAGTCCCTGAATTTTCAGTGAAAACATGGGACCCTGCTCATACAGGCAGAACCCCAGAGATTGTCCCTGGCTGTTAGCAAATACTGTTGGACAGTTTAAAGTGTCCTTGCTGTTGCCGCTTTCAGTTTTAGCCTATGAAGCGCAGCAATTGCCATTCAGACTTTATCAACGTACATGGTAATTTCACTGTCATTCCAATGCAGTGGTTTTCATATCTTCTGCTGCCGTGTTTTTTTTCAGGGAAATTCTATGCAGAATAAAGTGAACCATCTCTAACGACAGTATTAATTGTACTTGTAGTCTGTACATGAGTAATACTGCCTGTTGGCTGTGTGGGACTGCTGGAGCACACTGCCTGTGTGCAAGGGTTCCATAGGCAAAGGACACAACAATCCTTTTGTGCGTCAGCAGTGGCTGTGTGTGGTTTGATAGCTGCTGGCCTGAGCCTTATGTAAGTGTTCAATATATGGACAGGGATCTTTCTCCACCAGGTTCTCCCCTAATGGTGTTGCTGCAAGGTCTGTCAGAACTGCTTGTATGCTTTGTGTATGCTCTCCAGTGATACCTAGGTTTTTTGCTGTCATGTTCACCTGTCTTTCCAAGAGCAGGCGTGGAGGGGAGGTATAAGGTAATGTAGGGTGCCAGATAAGACTAACAGTGGAGAATACAAGAAGGCAAGAGCTACGGAGACTTTTGATACCCTAACTTTCTGTGGTAATGTGCTATAGGGTATGGCATATGTTGCCAAAAGCTCTTATAATCCAGAAACTTCATTTGTGCCGGTAAAGAGCTCTGCATGAAATTCTCAGTACTCTGGAAAAAAACGAATATAAGCTTTTTTCTGTCTAAACCCAGCTGTGTAATTTGACTCTTTTGGAGAGGCGATGTTATGTGTGCTTTCTCTTACACAAAGAACATCTAAACTGTATTTGTATGGTTTGACTCTCTTTAAACTTCACTATCAAATTAAAGATACTTTTGGATTGTTTTGTCTAGTATCCTCCTGAATATCCTCAGGGTGATCTTCCATGCCTTATATGTGTAGTACAGTTGTGTAAGGTAAACTGGTAAGATAGATACTCCTGTGTTTCTTTTTGGTCTTGTCTGAAACAAGTTGAAAAGATGTTGAAACAGTAGTGTACAGTGAAATCACATTGTGAAGAAAATTCCTGGTACTCTCCCCAGAGTATAAGTAAGAAAAATGTTCAGTCTCCAACTACAATACAGTGCAGCTCCCTATATATACCAAGAGAGTTTTCTACCATCTTGTAAAAGTATATGCATGTGAAAGAATTTTGTACTTACCATGTTAGAGAATTTCTTTGGGCAGTTGTAACCCTTGTAATGATGCCAAGGTCATTAGAGACCTGTGAAGATCTGCTGGCTAAGCGCTGGTCGCTCAATCAGCTGGAACTTTAGGAAGGTTTTATTCATATACCTAATTTATTTCCAAGATTTTAAATTAGGTTAATAAAGATAATACTTGCAACTTACCCTTTATGCTTCTCTACATTTTACATACACTCACCTATCTTCTTGCTAACTTACTGAAATACATAGTGAAAATGAGAGCAAATAATAGTTTAGTTTAATTTTGAGTCTGTATCCTAAGATACATACAACAAAAAGCAGGCTGGAGCAGATCTCTAGATAATGACTGCATCTGTATAATCTGAACTTAATTTTGACCTTCTTAGGTTAAATCATATGTATAGATAGATGTTACTTCTGTGTTTATTTATGTATGTAGATCTCTGGGGTGGGGTTGTTGGGTTGTTTGCTTTTGTGTGTGTGTGCATCCACTTTTAAGTAAATACTGCTTCCTGTGTTGGGAAAGTAAAGCAAACCATGGTAGATGTGGTGGAATCTCCGGGTCTGATGTGGGTCTATTGCAGTCCTGTCTTACTGTACAGCCCTGTGTAGGCAGTTGGATGAAAAAGAACAGACAAATCAACATTCCTTTCCCTGAACTCCCCAGCATGCCTCAGCTGCTTTCACTCAGCTCCAGAAAGGAGAAATGAGACTAAAAGGAGCCACCGGTGGAGTGCTTGCTAATTAGTAAAACTTTGCTGCATGCAGAAAGCAAAAATTAAAGGAATATATACATGCTATTGAAATTTCAGTATGTGAAAACCTAAAGAATCAACAGAGATTTATTTCAGAGTGTTTAACTAGTCATGTACTTAGAAGAACAAGTTTTTTCAGTGTTTTCAAAAGACCAGAACTTGTCAGCCTGCTTATGCTGCCAGTTTTTGTATAATAAGTTCATTGACCCTGTAGACAGTCTGAGTGTTTTCTGAGTTACCGCTTTATCTAATTTGCATGATTTTAAAGCTGTTGCTTGCTAGAAAACAGTCTAGTGAGGGCACTCTTTGTAAACACCCTTTTATATAACTTCGGTTATTCCTTTTGGGTAAGGGGAGGGGAAGATCAAGAACAACAGTCAAAAATAGCATAAATGAAAAGTGATATTCATGCTTTCATAAAATACTTCACAAAATAGTTTTTGAGTAGTTTGATAGGATTTCTTTTATTTTCACCTAGATAAACACAATTTCACATGCAAAAATGTTGTGTTTGGCAATTAATGTGTAATGAAATATTTTAGGGCAATGAAGAGGAAGATGCTAAGGTGAAAATACGAGATGACAAGCATGATACTGTTCTGCTGTCATATATTACTTTACCTGTAGATATGCCCAAGGAGAAAAAATGCTAAATATTAAAGCCTCTGTTGTTATTTTAATGTTATATCCTAGCTGTATTTGCTGTAGTGCCTTATGAAACTCCTGTTGGAAAACAGCATCAATTCTTTTTTTTTTTTTAACATGACATAATTTGTTTCCACTAGAGTGCTGCTGTCCTTGCAAGTGAAAAAAATGCTGCACAGGAGGAGCGAAATCGTATAGAAAATCAAGTCAAAGAGCTGATTGAGGAAAATGAACAATTGAAGAGAAAAGTTACTGAGCTAGAGAGGAAAATTGAGGAGTTGCACAAACAAATTGATAATATGAAAGGAGAAGAAAATTCAGTGAAGGAAAAATTAAAGACATATGAGGTAAGTTAAGAAAACAAGCCCTTTAAGTAGTCTTCCTGTTTTCAATGGATTCATTGTAGAATAAAAACTGACAATGGAGGAGGATGGACAATGCCACAGGAAAGGGTAAGGAAAACCAGCAGGTTGTCATGAAGCAGGATGCAGTTTGCTGACATGTATAGGAGGAAGGATTTTCCCATTGGAAACCAGAGTAAAACCAAGTCACACCTTGGGACTGGGGAAATCAGTGATAGACCAGAGTGAACAGACTCTATAGCTCAGTTTACTTGTCAGATTAAAGGCTTGGCCACTGTTTCTGAATGTATCAAATTGCATCATTGCAGGAAGAGAAGCAACGATTAGAAGAAGCTTTGAAACATGCTGAAAAGGAGCGAAAAGAATTGTTAGTGTTAAAAGCAGCTTTGGAAAGCCAGCTAGAAGATATGCAGGTAAGAACAAGAAGAATTTGGATAATTTAAATTTTAAATTTTATGTTTGCCTGAGTCACTATTGCTTTCTGTAGAGTTACATCTCATTCTTTTCGAAGTACACTTTGTTTTGAAGTTTAGGCCTCACTTCGTGTTCAAATGTGTACTGAAACCACAGCATCCTCAAATTAAAGTAGTTTTCTTTCTGAAGTCTTTTTTTTTTTTTCCCATGGATCTGGAAAAATTTCGGGGAAATTAAATGCCGAATAAGGTGCCTAAGGTTTCATATATCTGTTTTATTACTTTCAATGATCATGCAACTCATGAAGGTATTTACATGTTGTCTTGGTTTGAAAGACAGGTGTCTGCCAAGGAAGGCAGGAGCCTCCCTTGAAATGAAAAATGCAAACCCCCTTCCCTCCGAATTATTATAATTTTGAAATTAAGGAGCTTTCAGGCAAAGATATGAGGAATAGGAATAACAGTTCTTTACTACTATATATATATGTGTATAACAAGGCACACAAACAACAATAACTATGACAGCAAACAGAACCAGTAACCCAGTGCCAGCCTCTCTCGGCTCCAGGCCCTTTCCCCGTTGGTGCAGTTACGGTCACAGCCGGCAGCGGCGCTGGCGGCTCCCGGTGAGCAGGGCGGGTGCGGTGGTTCCCCTTGGGCAGGCGATCCTGGTGTCCGGCCGGACCCTCGGGAACAGCAGGCTGGAACAGCAGGGACGAGCACAAATCCCGGGTGGCAGACGAGATGTATCAAACTCCGGAGCTGCAGCGGGAGCCCCGGGAGGCCTCAGCAGGCAGGGCGTGCGGGGCTACGGAGTAGCGAAGGTTCGAAACAACGGCGGGGGCAGAGCGGCCGCAGCCCGGCTCCCAGCGGGGCAGGGAAAGGTGGGCTTGGGAATCCCGCGGTTTCTCCCTGCGGCACGGTAGAAGGAAGGCAGCCGAAAAAGCAGAAACCTGCTGTGCTGATATGATGGCAGTCTCTCCCTCTCCGTCCGAACGCCGAGAAACACTAACCCACAAGCCCAGGTGAAAAAGAGTAGCCAGCTGGACCCCTCCTCCCGTGGCCAGGTCTTTTGTCGCTCCTAAGCACCCAGCAATTTGTCATCCCGGCAACATATATGGGGAAAATTCCTTAAGAAACAAAGGGAAACAGAAGGGGAACTCCTAAAACCCCAACACATGTAAAAGAATGAAAAGCTGTACTTGGATATGAACAAAAATATTGTTAATGAATAAATATCAGGATGTTTGCTTCTCTATTTTTATGAGCCTGTCTTATTTGCAAATGTTGCATGGAACTGGAATATTTAATCACAAAACCAGAGATGTTTAACACATATCACTAGGATTTGCAGCCTCTTAAATTCTGAATGAAGTCCTCTTTCCACCTTTTTCCTTAGTCCACCCAGTGTCCGGGAAAGGATACGCTTTCTCTCAGATTAGTCCAGAAATTAAACATGTGGAGAATGCATCTACTTCAGAGCAGTGGAGAGAGATGTTGGCAATGTTGTGTATAAGTCAAGATTGGGTGATTCAGATGGCATGAAAGTTCAGACTATTTAGTAACAAGGGGAATGTGTATAAATCTTGAAACTGTTCTCATTGACCTCATATTTTGTGTCTGCAAAAGCTACAAACCTAATTTTTCTTCTCTGATTCACCTTTTACATAAACCAAAGAAGCATTGATTTCAACAGTATCAGTTTAGAATTATCTTAGTTTTGCTTCTAGAGGCTGAGGTTTCAAGTGATTCTATTAAACAAGTCAGACTCGAAAGTGAGGACATGTAAATTGCTAGTGCCACTTTTTTAATTGAATAGGTGTTTTCCCCTGTTGTCTTCAACATAAATTTTACTTTACTGTTCTGAAAATCTGGAAATGAAACTTGTTTCTAAGTGGATTAAAAACCAAGGAAAGACTGTGTTAACCAGCACGTTTTCATGGTTCAGTTAATGGTGGTAAAAAGAAAAAATAACAACAGCAAGAAAATACTTCTATGTCTTTCAAATTGAATGTGCTTCAAGAATATAAGGTTTTTGCAGTATAGATAAGTGAGTTTTGTTTCCACAAAATGATGTTTTTAAGTTGATGTTCCTTTTAAGTACAGGAATAAGTGTTTCTTCTGAGGCTTTTGGTCAGGCTTTGTTTTTGGTTGTCGTCTTTTATTTTTTTTTCCGTTTTAAATCTGTTTATCTGCTGTACCTCACTGATTCTCCTCATTTGCTTGTCTGTATCACTGATAGTCTACACAGTCACTGCATTGCTCATCACTGGCTTGCATTTAGCACACTCCCCTAAGAACTCCCTCCTGTCACAGTCTGACTTGACCTTCCTGTGTAACATGGATCAATGCACCATACCCATCTCCTGCATCTTGATTAGCTTTGGGTCAAGATGCTTGAAAAGTGTGGGGTTTTTTTCTGTTTATGCATCCTTCAGGGCATCATGCCAAATAATGCTGCCTCCAAGCAGGGTCTCCAAATGAAAGAATTCTAGGGAAGGTGACAAGAGAGTCTGTCTTGACATTTTATTCACGACTTATATCTAAATTCTGGCATGATAAATTTAATCCTCTTTCTGATTCTACAATCTTGTCCACCAGATCTGAGCACTAACAGACCTCAGGATGTAATCAGCTGCCCTTTTGTTTAGAACAATTCAGCCTTTCTGTCTTAAGAGTTGTTCTAATAAATGTTGTGCAGTAGGTTGATTTGGCCTTGTGATACCATTGACAATTTAGACGACAAACTCTGGCACTGTAATTCTGTGTATCCCAGTGGAAATGTAATCCCTGACTGTCTCATCTTGCTTTTTTACATAACACAAATTACTTCTACTGGTGGACTAGCATAAGAAAGACAATGACAATACAAAGTGAACTGTAACAGTTACTGTAAACAGCCACGTCTTTTCCTCCTCCATTCTGGATTTCTAGTCAGAAAAGTTAAAGCTGGTATGCACTTAATTGTAATAGACAGTTTACGTTAGTGCTTTCATCTAAAATCACCCTCAATATATATTGAAATTTTGTTTATGAATGGTCAAGTGAGGTGCACTTTTGTAGCATTTTGTGTTGTGTTCTGACCTCTGTTTTAGGGTAGCCACCTCTGTGTAATGTTTCAGGAAATGAAATACATCTCAACACTTTTGCACCACTGAGAAGGGAAATGACTTAATTATTACGCCCCTTAACCATAGCATATATGGTACTGTAATATCTTACAAAATAACAATTATACCAGCATTATGGATGGCAGCATCAAGTAATCTGTGCTTTTTAAATTAAACAATCAGAGCATGGGATCCTTTCAATGGGTGGAAAAATAGGAAGTTTATCTTTTCATTGTGGTAGATAATGGTAGGCACCTAGAATTAGCATTGCAGAGCATTGTAAGTTGGAATACATTCTTAATGTTCAGTTATCAGTTGAGATAAATTACTAATTTTGTAAAGAGAACATTAACTACTATTATTTGGAAAAATAGAGAAATATCAGAGTAATCTTTTAGGTTAGTGTGAAAACAAATGACTCCTTTTAATTTCCCCCATTTCATTCTCTTTTCATATAATAACACTTTAGCTTCACAAAGTAATTAATTGCCACTAACGATTGCCTTTAAACTGGCAACTGACAGGCTGTTTGCCTGACTTCCAGTTACATTGTGACAGGCCAGCCAATTCCACTGAGAAGTGCTCAAGGATTTTTGTACCTGAAGGGCACTCAAATTAGAGATTATATTTAGATTGACCATTGAAGCTGTCCTATAGGGCATCCAAATTTCAAATACTGAAATTCAGTATAGTGTACTGAAAGGGTAGACACTGAGGAAACTGCAGCATTTGGATAGTTGGTATCAACATTCCCATTGCATGATGGTTTTAATACCTGAGTTAAGAAAAGAGGAATAAATGGACAACGTTCAGTTGTTTCTAGCCTGACATACCAGTGTTTGTCCTATACTAGCTAGTGAACTGTAAAACCTGAAATTTGTCTTAATTTTACAGCAGCTTCTGGTATTACTGTGTTAAGTAACATTCCTTTAAGACATTAGAAAAGATGATCTACATTTCATTATACGTATTTTTTAATCTACTGCAGGAGAACACCCGTTGCATTTCACAGGAACGGCAGCAGTTAAGTCAGCAATTAAAAGATGAAACGCAGCAGAAGGAGCAGTTAAAGCAGATAAAGAATGAAATGGAGAATGAACGATTGCAACTGAGCAAGACTGTTGAGAAGTTACAGGAGGAGGTATGAGTTCACCCCCAAGAGGCTACAGGGATCTGAATATCTAAGAGACAGAAGTAAATGAACTGGCAAATTGTAAAGAATTATATATTTTTAAATGTGTAAAAGGAAGTAAAATGCAAAGTTTAGTATTAGTTTCTTTAACCTAGAGTCTCTTTTTAAAAGCTTTCAGGGCTGGAACTGTAACTGGAACACCACTATCTCAAAATGGCATCATAAACCAGTTCTGTATAAACCAGATCCCAGATCTGAGTTCAGCTCTCATGTACAGTACAGTGATATTTCAGAGTTTTACAGCTGATTCTCAAAATGCTTCTGCATCAGATTTATTGTGCCATCTGTGTTTAAACTGTACAGATAATACTGACATATTGAAGTGTGACTGTGCAGTTCATTGTGTCACTCAGCTGGAAGAACTGCTGACAGACCAAAAGAGAAAAGTCTTGCCGCACATACTATTAGAAATTACCCTTACTGTTTTGTGTTTTCCCACTTCTGCATAGAAATTAATTTATTTGGGAACATTTGATAAATTTTCTGTTTGAAAATACTGAGCTGAATACTGAAGCTGGAGGAAAAAACCTTTTGTTTCATTAAGCACAACAGAACTTTTTGTGTATGTACTTTTTGCCCAGATGTCTGAAATGGTAGAGATCTCAAGAACATCAACTCTGGAGCTTCAGAGCCAGTTTGATGAATACAAGGAGAAAAGTCGCAGGGAATTTTCAGATCTGCAGAGGCAATTAAAGGAGAAAAACATCGAAGTAGAAAAATCACGCCTGATGAACATAAGAATGCAAGATGAGGTAATGACTCATAAGTTCAGTGACAAATTCTCACCTTTGACCGAATTCAGTGCAGGTAGTTTTCAAGATAATGAATGTTTGCTGTTATGCTTTTGTGTACTGTCATGTGACTCATGAGAGGCTGATCTCAGCATGCTTTTGAATTTCATTATTCATGGTGGTGATCAGCCTGTTACTTCTGCTGGGGAAATGGGGTTTCCTGTTTAGGACAGATAAATGCAGTGTTTGACAAATGAGTGCACCTTAAGTGATATGACAAGGATTCCATTGATGATCTGCTGCTTTTTAATGCCTACTACTGAAGGAATTGAAAATTTAGAAATATTGTTGATCAGGAAAAATCCTCCACCAGTTATTTAGGGAAAACGAGCAAACAAACATACGTTCTCCTCTTCTTTCATATGAGCCAAGTTGCAGATTTAAATGACAAAGGTGTCTGTGCAACCAAGAATCAACCAGTCTTGAAGTGTCTGCCTCGTAGTATGTAAATTTTGCCATAAAGACAATCCAGTACTTTAAAAATCTGCATATACTTGCTCTGCAGTTGGAAAAAATACGAGAATATATTGGTCACAGATGTTTTCTCTATATGGAATATTTTAATAGTAGGATTTTTTCCAGTTTAGAACTTCTCTTATATCACCCTCTTCCCTTAGAAAGTGTGTTGTAAATTCAATTTAAAAGAACAGCAATAGAAGAAAGAGTAGTTCCTGTATATTGTTATGTCTTCCTTCTATATTTATTCCATTCAGGGATGGAGAGCCTTTGTAAAGCGTTGCAGACTCGTAATGAAAATGATAGATAAAACAGTGATTTTGTAACGTAGCTCTTGAGTTGAATGAATGTATGTAGGTACCTACACTAATATATGCATCAAATATGTAAATGTATGTTTACACAGTGTAAACACATTGTGTTTGCAGTTACGAAAAATACTTCTAGTGTTATCTGTTACAATTGCAAAACAAAAAGAGAAAAAATTAAAGAACAAAATAAACCGTCATTATTTGATAAAAGGATAATCCAAACAGTATATAAAGGACAAAATAGTAGTAGTTGTGGAATTCTACATCTCCATGAGGCAATATGATAGGGCTTTAAAATGTAGTATGGCAACTAGCTGCAAAAGAGGAAACAAAACATAGGAAAGGCAGGTTAAACAACAGGCTTTCTGGGAGACTAAATATTCAGGACAATTGAAAGTCTTTATTATCACTTCCTGCTTTGTCTTTAACAAGAAGTATAAATAGTCCTTCCATTCAACGTGAAAGTCTGTTGTCTATCAAAATTCTCTTGGGTAGCTGTCACAGGGCACAAAACATTCTTTTTGAGACTCATCAAAAGCCAAGGATTGTAATGATCATGGCAACATGAGTATCCTCTTGGTCCAGTAGAAGAACAATGAAACAATCTTGTGAGGCAATATGGGAGTTCTTCACTGCTGCATCTCTTCCAGATTCTCTGTGGGTACACTGAAGACACCTGTCTTGAAAGCTGACAATTCAATGTCATTCTGAAACATTAAATGCGTATGAAGGGCTATTAATGTACAGATCCCTGCACTTAACTAGCTGTTCACCAAGTCATGCGGGTGTCAGGACTTAGCAGTAGGTAGCAAACTATGTGAACATTCACTAATACATCATTTTAGCTTCATTACTAAAATAAGCACTTGAAACAGAGGAAGAATGAGGAAAACTGTTTAAGAAAAAAACCTCTCATCCTGTATTATATATGTGTTACAAGTTAAGTTACAAGTGCAAGGAATGGTCAGTATTTAAACCCCTCTCACTTATTATATATATTTTTAAAGTACCATGAAAGTTTTGGGTAATATTATTGAGGACATGCAGTTGTTGAAGAGGGAACTTTTGTCCTCAGCAAACAGCCCCACTGTACCTACTAGTTATACCTATATATATATATGTATATGCGCAATTATGTCATGGGTAAAATGCTGTCATCAAAGTGCATCAGACATATAAACTATATAGTTATTTAAAAGCTAAAAGTATTGGGAGTCTGAAAAGGAAAGGAGTAATATTGTAAAAGTTCCAAACATATAACCATTTTGAAAATTATCAAAATTTTGGCTTACTGTAACTTGGTAAAAAGAAGTAAATTTTAAGAACCACATGGTGGATAATTGTCAGTGTAAAACATGTAGTATATATGAATCATCTCATTATAGGTCACAATCCAAGTTTATTTTCTTGGTGCCATCTTGTGGATAAAACAAAAATTACTGTGAAAAGCCAGTAACTCAGTGGAATTCTTGGCATGCTTCCAGATCTGTTGTGTTTGCAGTGAGTCCTCTTTACTGCTATCCCTTGTTTATAGGAAGTACAGTATGAAGTGTATTACCATGATCTTATTGCTTCAGATGCATCTGATGGAAGAAAACTTGAGAGACCACCAGAGAGCTCAGGATGAGGCAGTTACAAAAACTCAGTTACTGGAACAGACTGTGAAAAGCTTGGAGTATGAACTGGAAGCCAAGAACCTCTTAAAAGATGATCGGGCAAGACAAATCAAACTAATGGAGGTAAAAGACATTCTTAAGGGTTTGTTTCTTCTTTGAAGAGATGAAAAAATTGTTTTGGTATTTCACATGGATTCTGCTTGGAAGGAATCAAAAAAGCTTCATGTTGTTGAAAATCCTTCTAGTACTACTGCAGGAATTACTCTGGTATATTCTAAAGGTGATTTGTTAGCATATCTATTGTAACATGATGTGTTCTAAATTACAGTTTTCTCTCATCATTTTAGTTAACTTCTTCTAAATGAATTTTATCTAGAGCTTATCATGCAAATTTGCATTATTTTCATTTCTAGGCCCATCATTCAGAACTTCAAAAGTATTTAGAAATGTAAGTTCTGTTTAGCCTTTGATATCAGTTCATTTCAGGAGTCTGAATAACATTGTGACTCTAAGTAACTTGTTACAGGGCTTCATAACTGTTCAGTTCAACTAGGCTGTCATTTGGCTTTCATAAATAAACATCTCTATGTCATTGTACTCAGATGAAAAGAAATTTGTCTTCCAAATGTATAATGTAATGCAGACATTCAAAAACAGTCTCTAGAAACATTACAGAATTTCTATTATTTTCTTGAAATTGTTAGCAGTGATTAAAAAAAGGAAACAAAATGTTTATTTTACTTCTATCAAATAAATTCACTCTAAAGGCTTATCTACCTGCCTTCTCTTTTGCTGGGTGTTTTAAGAGGCATTTCAGTTTTCAAGCTTAGTGTTTCAGACACTGGAGTCCTTGAAGTTTAAGGAAGAATGCCCTGGTAGCAATCTGAAGAGGATGGAAAGTAGTATATTGAAGTCGCTTTTCTTTGTTCCACTTAGGACAAGTTATCTCACCTGGAACTTGAGCTTGATGAAGAAAAGAATAACTCGGATTTGTTATCTGAGAGGATCAGCAGGTGCAGAGAACAGGTACTTGAACAAGTTTTCCAGCTTTTGCTTAATGATTCTATGAAAGAGTTTTATTAGGATCACAATCCATATTGATCAACTAAATAGTGATTAGCAATAGGATTTATATGCTATACTTAGGCAGAACATGTAAATCCAAAATCCCAAGGTTCACAAACATGCTTAAATATGCTCCCTCCACATCTTCACAGATCAATTTTTTCCTGTTGTTTTAACTGGAAAACAGACACAGGATGTAAAGACTGAAGACCAGTAAGCCTGTTGTGAAGAGTCTCTTATATTGAAAGATCACAATTTTAATCTTACTGAAAAGTAATAAATTCATAATAGACAGCATAATAGACTCTTAATTTCAAAGGAGGAGGAAGAGCTTTAAGAAATCCTGAAATTAATTAAGGAAGTCAGCTGGACCAAGGATGCTAGCCAGTTTCAACAAAGAGGAAGCTTTATTTTCATTACAAGTGTAAAAACTGATTAAGATACATCAAAGGCAAGGCAATTGGAAAACATTTTCCACATAAAAACATCAGTCTTTTGTTCCAGAAGTGTAATAGAAGTTGATAGCCCAGAAAGAGGGGAAGAAGGATTTATTAATGAGGTTGTGTCTCATGGGACAGAAAATGTAAAGATAAAATGATACTTGCCAAGCTAAGTGAGGCCTATCACAGTAACTCAAACAAGTAACAAAAAGGTTTTTGACTGGATAAGTAGAGGAAAGAAGTTATGGAGACTGTATGATGAGGCCTCAGTCAAGATAAAAAGTAATCCAGGTATGCCCTCTCAAATAAAGGAACATTTTACTTCTGTCTTCAATAAGGCCAGTGAATGTGCAGGTGGGGGGAAGTGGAGTGAATGTATTGGAAATGAGACCATTGAGTTGGAAATGACCAAGTCTTAAGAGAATTAGGAGTTCATTGGTTTGAAGACAGAGGCCTTAATAATATTATTCAAGCTTTCTGAAAGAACTGACGTAAGAAATTACAGGCCCTGTAACAAAGATTTATAATGAACCAGTAAAGTACAGTATAGGGCCTGATTACTGCAAAAGTAGCCAGACATCCATGGCTGAGTAGTCAGGGTCATGCAAATGTTGTATTAGTTCATGGAAAGAAATACAGGAATGTGGCTGTATTGGAATATCATGGCTTAGATAATGTTGTTTGCCTTATTTTTGCTTTCTGAAAGATGTGAAACTGATGCATAACTCATTACAGCACATGTGCTGCTGTAAGTCCACATGAAGTAGTACAGCTCATAGTAATTTCCTAGAAGTTCAGGGGACAATTAGCATTGAGGTATCACAACAATCTGTTCTATTCTCATTTCTCTTTTTTCAGAAAAAAAAAGAACTGCAGACATTCTTTTGAATAGCTGTAGCTTCAGAGGGAGAACAGAAAGTAAAATCTTAGTTTCTGTCTCTTTTCAATGAAATTGTGTGTTCCACTGAGACAGCTGGAGAGTTTAGAGTGAGGTAGAGCTTAGCTTTCTCTCACGCATCCTTGAAGCACCAAGGCACCATTACTAATTTGTTTGAACTCAGGTTACGGAGATTCTATTTGATTGTAATAAAGACTTTCTGCTGTTGTTCCACTGATACTGTACAGACTCCAAGTCAGCGGGTGAAATAGAACATAAGGGACCCATAATAATGTGGGGTCATGCTATTGTTCAATCAGGAAGCCTTTAATACTGGAGTCTGTGCCTGTGTTGTAAACCTGGGATAAAAGTACTATAGTCAGAGCAGCACTAGTGGGTACTATATAGTAAGTTAATTTGCTAACTGAATGGAAACCTAAAATACAGTTTGGTGACTAAAATGTTACATAATCGGTAAAAGACGTGTTTATTTTGAGGTCTGGAATTTCTCATTTCACACATGAGTTATAAAGGTTGCTTTGTTTTGATTTTATGCCAGAATGACTAAGTAGTCAAATTACTAAAGAGTATTTCAGGGTCTGCTAAGCATTTATAATGACATGTGAAATTATAATGGATTTGTTTTAGTAATATCTGTATTCCTCTACATTTTTGAAACTGTTACTATAAATATGTTATTTTGACATACTGATAATGAACTATAATACTGAAATTTCCAGTAAAAACAAATTTAAACAACTGGTTCTATTTTACATAAAGCTGAATGTTTGAATAAACATTGGCAAGACTAATAGTTCACATTTCACTTGCCATGAAATGTTACTCTTTTTTAATTTAAACACCCTTTTGAATCTGAATGGCTGCATGACACACTGTTCTCATCTTCTTTTGCCTTGTTCTCAAGAAGTACCACAGCAGAGTGGGAACAGAAAAAAGTTTTGGGGAAAAGCGGGTCATGTCCTATTAGTTTTTAAATTACAAGTTTTTAGTAACTCTAGAAAGACCAAAATGCTTAAACCACACACATGGAAAGCTAGAGCATTCAGCTGCTCTTTGAGACTAAAGTGAGCAGGGACAGGGCATCTTTTAATACATGATTTTTTTTTTTTCTATAAACTAGTGAAATGAAGTATCTCTTGCCATATTGACTTTGTAAACATAATTGAAAAATCCTTAAGATACCTTCATCAATTCTTGTGTTCTGTGAAAATGTGAGCAAGAGTCTATTGACTTCAGAGTTGTTTCCAGTAAGTGTGAAAAATGGACTGACTAGTTTTCATGATAATTTTAGAATAAATAGACAAGGATAAAATTGCACTGACTGCATCATGTGCTTCCTTTTGATAAACTGTTCCCAGTGGAGAGCTGTATACCTGCTCTTTAGCTGGCACTGGTTGTGGGAAGCAAAGAAATAAAAATCTGGATATGAAAGTTGCTTTTCAATTTTGAAGTATCAAAGGGATTTGTTTAGCTTTAGTTTTCTTCTTTATTAATCATTGGGTTTTTTGGTCACATACTTGGAAATTGTCTAAGGCACATATACACACACACAACTTAGGAATTAACAAGAAACATAGGCTGCAAACCTGTGAGATGGTAAACAACACTGATGGCATCTAAATTACTATTAGAAATCAAATTGCTTTCACTACTAATGAACTCAACAGCTGCTTTTAATCCTAAAGCTGGCACAAAATGATAAAGCTTTGTAAAATCTGATACAGCTGCTTTTCTCAATTCTTTGTTGTTAGCATTCTTCAAATCCAGCTGTGGTAAGTGTTGCCTTAAGCTACAGAAGTAGTTCATTCTTTTAACACATAATAGATGTAGGAAAGCTAGAACATGGAACATGAAGTTCCATGCGGTACACACACAGAGTACGGAGCATGAAATTGGTACATCTTACTGCTGTGAAATAAGTGGAACTTTGAGCACATTTTGGCAGACAACTGCTTTTCTCCTTTGTGCATGTTAATTCTATGTTTACTATTGAAAATCACAAGATGATAAAGCAGTTTATATCTCCTCCAGCAAGAAGTGTATCTGCTGCCCTTTTCTTTTTACTCTCGTATATATTTGCACGTAGCTTTCTAATCCTAATCAGATACAGCACTTTTTCTCTCTCCTACTACTTTTCTGTGAGGTTGCTTTTACCAAGAGGTGTCTAACAACAGTAACAGTCATCTTGGAAATACAATTAATTGTCCTCTAAATAATTCCTTAATTTGAATCTTGGGAAGGCTGCACAAATTTGTTACAGCCTCTGAGCACAGTAAGAGCACAGTGGAACCTCAGAGTGGTCCATTAAGCAAGTTTCTACATAAAACAAAACCCCATTCTTCAGTTAACAGCTATATTTTTAATTAGTCATTCATTTTACCACAAATTTAGCTTTATTTTTTCCTGTGTCTGTCTTGGTAAAGCAATTACAGCAGAATGAATTCTACGTGATCCCTTGCATTATAACTTTTTTCATATATTTCATTACTAAATACAGCTATTGTACACGTGATTCTAATTTGTGTCTATAAAATAATACTTTACTATATAATATTTTACTATATAACATATAAAACACTGTTATTATTAGGCTTCCATGTGACAATGAGAGCTTTTAAGAAATTACCCAGCTGTTGAGAACACAGCCACGTGCTACTGTTGGTATTCTTGTAGCTGTTACGACCTTAGTTTTCAGGAATGCCTTCTACTCTTCTGAAACCATACTGTGACATAACATATGCAACTGCATGTGTTGCTGCCATTATTTGTACTCATCAATTTCCAAGCTCCAGAAACAGTGCAAATTACTTCCTTTAAACATTATTAACTAAGAATGTATCTTTTAATATTATGATGTGGTTAAAAATAAGGCCTAGGGTAAATTTTCATCTGCTTGTTTAACCTTCACATTCTTAGCATTGCTTTTGGATTTTTTTATGCAAGAATTCCCAATGACTTTTGAAAGACCTTTACTGGGATAAATGTGTGACTGAGAGTTGCTTAACTGGGGTGGTGTGTTTATGCAAGTTCATATGTAACTGATGTAAAGCAGGGAAGAATGCTGTGGCGACTGAAATCTTTATCAATCTTTTTTTTGCAGGTACAGTAATTGATATAGATATTCACTGTGTTCCCCAGATGATATCTATCATAATAAGCCCTGTGCAGTGTAACCCACAAATGCTGTGGTAACATTTGCTGTGCCTGTAAAGGCATTGTTAGAAATTTGCAGGGAGTCTCAGCAAGACTGGAAGCAAGTAAAGTATTTCAATAGACCTAAAAACTTTGTCCTTTAGCACCAAAATTTCAGTAGCAGCTTTTAGGCAGTTCAGAATTTCTCTTTGAGCTGAGTTTTTTTTCCAATCAAGTCCAATAGTGAGGTAAAACAAACTAATTCTGCATTCTTATCCTGAGTCTATATTGATCAGGTAGCTTTTTAACATATGGAGAATATAATCTTCCCTTGTGGTTGTTGAATATGGGGCAGAAATATTAACAGATACTGTAGAAAAAGTTGTCTTTTAACAAAATAAGCAAAAACCACCCCTCTGCCCCCAGTCTAGAACTTGGTGCCCCTCCAGTACAACAAACAAAATTGACTGGAGGAGAGCAGTGTTCATATCCATCATGAAGCAGAGTCTGTTGCAAAACAGCTTTTACTACTTCCTCTATATATACATATAGAAAACCGCAATTGTCTGTGGAGTGTTTCACTGAGTTCTAGGCAATTCTCTGCAGGTACCTGTCTGTGTTTAATAAAGTGAAACTTTACTTAGACCAGTCAGCAGCTTAAAGGTAAGGTGCTGTTTCAGAGATTCAGACTTAAGTATGAAGGAAACAACTGGAAAAGATGTTTGAAGATGGATGTGATGTTCCAGAACTCAGTGTCTTGCCACATGATATGTCTCTCACACAACAGCTTAGAGTTCAGTTCCTTGCTACAGAATGTATATGGTGAACATCAACAATATCCAGTGTGGGTGTGAAATGCCTAGAATGGGTACTGGGAATAACATGGATTTCCTGAAGCAGAATATTTTGTCCAGGATTGTAGCTGTAAAGCTCATCTGAAATCATGTCTTGAGTTCTAAGAAAGAACATATTGCTTATTGCATAGGTATATGTAGTTTATATATATATATATATATATATATACAGTATCATATAGATAAATGTAAATTAAGACTCTTATTAAAATTTCTGTCTTCTTTCTCTAATAGATTGAACAAATGAGGACAGAGCTACTTCAGGAAAGAGCTATAAAGCAAGACTTGGAGTGTGACAAAATTTCCTTGGAAAGACAGGTAATTATGTCTGGTTGTAAATGCTTTGACCACTTTTGGAGGAGCTGTTCTGCTTAACAGTACTTCAGGAACACTGTTGAAGATATAATTTCAAGTAATTGTGATTTTAGCTGAGTGTTTTCTTCTGTAGTAGTAAACAATTCTTCTGCAGTTCAGTGGTCTTTGAAAGCAAGATTACTTATCATAGCCCTTAGCTGAGATCCAGAGGAAAGCTATCTTAACAAGTCATAGTATTATTTACAAACTCAAGAACATAAAACAGATTGTAATGGGAATTTAGAGAACATGTTTGTACACACCTAATTTGGTGCCTTAAATTAGGTTACATTGATCTCAACTGTTTGAGAAAAAAGAATGCTACCTACTGGTATATACTGTGTACATTCTTATACTTAAGTTCTGATTTTCCTGTCATAGTCCTTTTTTCCTGTGTTTGAGACCTGAGATCATGCTTTGAATTTCTGTAACATAGAGCTTTATTTTCTGTTCCTCATGTAACTTGATTTGTTGGAGTTTTTTTTCTATCAACTCTTTCACTAGGTCCCCATTGAAAACCTAAATTACGTAGCCTCAGAAAAATGAAAGTGCAAATCTGAGCAAAAGCCTGCTTTTACAAATCTTTTTCAAATTATTTTTGTAGTAGGAGTAGCATCGGATAGTTAAGAAGGGGGCAGGGGGAAATCCCAGTAATACCTTTGATAAAGTAAAGTGGTATTGGATATAAATAATTTCTTTGTCTACTTGTTCTAGCCATACACCAGTGATTTCCAGGGGAAGAATACAGAATTTTACAAAAGAATTTTGTGAAGCGTAAGACAGATCTGAGAGAGTATTTGAACCAAAAAAATTGGCATATTAAAAAGTACTGCTAGAAGGTGCTTGCACTGTCTGAAGTTTAAGGGTCTATTTAATCCTAAAACTTTTAACTGAAGCTGAACAGTAAAGTCTTTCAATAAGGCACAGTAATAGAAGATTTGTTTGTAGTAAACTGTAAAATCTCAATGACTTTCCATGTTTACTAAATAATATACTGATCACTGTACACACTGGTATATGTTTTCCTGGAGACATGAATTTGATATTAAGGTGATATTTGTCAATCTGATTAAGTGTGTATTAACCAAGTGTGTTCCAACTATAGAACAAGGACTTGAAGAGCCGAATCCTTCACCTGGAGAGTTCTTACCGATCCAATAAAGAGGGACTTGTTGCTCAGATGGAGGCACGGATCACAGAGCTGGAAGAACGACTTGAAAATGAAGAGAGGTAAAACCAGTTATGTCAAGATCAAAACATGCATGTTTATGTTTGTTATTATGGCCTCTTGCTCATATTAGGACTCTATTGCAATTATAGGACTCTATTGCAATTAACTTTTCATCAAATTAAAATGGTTACTGTTTCATAAAAGTATTGCAAATTTTCTTTTTGACTGCAAGCACAGTAGAAGTTTGTCTTAAAATTTAAAACTGGGCACAGTGCTAACATGGCTCCATAGCTCCTTATTTTATAAATACCTAATATCGGTAACAGGCTTAGAAATATTAACTGTGCTGTGAGACATCCACTTTCATGTTCACTTTTTGTTTAATCTTGGAGGAGTGTATTTTTGTTCCTAAATGTTGCTGTGGTGACAGAAGTAATTCTCCTTAGTCATTGCTGCTTTTGAACAAATTTCTCAATATGTTGCATGGAAACAGTCATTCCAAGCAGGGACCCTTAGTATTTATTTAATTCTTAGAAGATTGCTAAGGAATTATATTATCAGGATTGCGAGTATTTCAGTTCCTTTTTTACAAGCCTGTCTTTTGTTTGTTTTGGTTTTTTCCTAGGGATAGAGCTAATTTCCAACTAAGTAACCGCAGACTTGAGAGAAAAGTGAAGGAGTTAATGTTGCAAGTAGATGATGAACATCTGTCATTGACTGATCAGAAGGACCAGGTAGAGGGAAAGACTAATATGCAAATATCTGATATTAATCCTACTAGCATAAGCCATCATGTATAAAAGATATGAGAAGAATGTAGGTGGATTCTGGTTACTCTGTTGTTTATGAACTCCCATTTAGTGATATTTGCAGCTGCCATTGCATCATGTGCTTTTGTCTAGTACTAAATTGTTACTAATTTTGGAAATTATGAAAAGAAAGCAGTTATAGAAGCAATGCTAATTTAAGAAATAAAGCAAATAACAGACAGTAATTCATCCTATAAACACATCAACAAGTAATATATTCTGTTTTGCCACCATAAAATTCTGTTTAAAGAAAGTAGCTGTTTACTGTTAAGTATAGGCTGTAAGTATTAAGCATACACTGATGTTCTAATAGCAATGTGAATTTACTGTGAATTTACTGCCATTTACTGTGGTCTTCGTTGATTCCTTGCTTAAAACATGGTTTGTTTCAGCATGTGAGCCAACAGCTAATATTCTGCCTGGAGAATGAACAGCGTGTTTCAAATTGCAGACATCCATTACGGGCATGATCTTAAAAAATCCTCTGGGTTTTTGAAATTTATTTTATAGTATCTGTCTATTAAAGTTGCTTAACTTAGACACACTTATAACTCTGGTCTGTCCTAATTGATAACCAGCTCTTGCTATCACATGATACTGTCTTACTGTACCAAAGCTCTCTTTGCTTGTTGCTGGTTTTTCTTTGTAAAAGAAAATATCCCATTATTTTTCTTAAAGTCTAATGCTGACTTTCAAATATTTCTGAAGCAGAGGATTACAGTGTCACTACACTGGCAAAGTTTTGTTTTTATTCTCCCTCTCATAGATGCTGGAAGAATAAAATTCCTTTATTAAAATAGTCTTCTAATCAGATGACATGTAAATATTGCAGTTGAGTTTGCGTTTGAAAGCAATGAAACGTCAAGTTGAAGAAGCTGAAGAAGAAATAGACAGACTGGAAAATGCCAAAAAGAAACTTCAGAGAGAACTTGAAGAGCAACTAGACATAAATGAACAATTGCAAGGACAGCTTAACACTGCAAAAAAAGAATTAAGGTAGGATGAGTTGTCAGACCTTTCAGTTCTGTATCACACCACTACTCACACATTTGACCACTTACTCCTGTTTAGCCATCTGTGAACATCCAAGTGTGCAAAGTTTACAGTTTCCCCTCTCTGCCACTTTAGTTAGAGGTGTTGGAAAATGTCCTTGCTTGATCTTGTGCATGTTTCTTTCATGTAAGATGTAGTCTATGATAAAATACTCCTGCTGGTGCACTTTGACGTCCTTCAAAAGTGTAAATCCTGCCTGTCAATGTTTTAAGCTTTGCATAAGTGTTCTGTGTGTAGATGTGCTATTTTAATAGCAAATATGTGTATTTTTGTTTTAGTAGACTGAAGAAGTCACCAAGTAAAGTGTTGGCTGATTCTGATGATGATGACGATGATGATTTCAGCACGGATTGTGATAGTCTCTGTGAAGTACCTTCAGGAAATAACTTTTCAAAAGATGATGACACAAAAATCTAAATAAGTATGGATGCAATTCCTTGAAAGTACTGGAAGAATAACATAATTTATCAAGAAACTGGATGTTCTGGAAGCCAAATGACATAAAGGGATTTAAGAGTTGGGAATATAATGTTTCCATCCATACTGTGCCATTTGCTTATTTAGATCTCCACTGTTTATTATAGAAAACAGGATTGCATTATAAAACAGCTATAAAACAAGATAGATATATATATAACTGCTACTGAAAATGTGGGGATAATGTTTCACATTGGAAATGGGATTTTGCTAAAATTCTGTTCAAGTAAAAAGCCATCTAATAGTAATTCAAAATTAGTTTATAGTTATTAAAAGCTTTTCCCTAAAATTAAGGAAACCATGGAAGATTGTTTAATAATTGTAAGTAAGGGAAAATTATGTATAAAATGTAAATATTTTAAATTTGATCTTTTTATTGACTACTTTAGTACTATTTTGTAAAGTTTTGAATATTATATAAATCAGTTTGATATGTAAAATCTTTAAATTTATATCAAATGCTATGTTTGGGTTTTCACTAAGAGGAAAACAAATGAAAATTAATACATTTCATACATTACTGAGCAGATTCATAGTTCGTGGGCCAGGAAGTACATTTTTAAACCAGTGTAAGTCTTATTGTATGCGTTCTGTATATAAGAGGTCAAATGTTAATCCTGCCTATTGACTTTAAAAGGACCATCACATCTGCATGATGAGAGAGGCTTGCCTTCAACTTCCTTGTAAACTTCATTTGGGAAGCTTTCTGTTCTTAGTAGGGAAGGGTGAGAGTGATGCCAGTTATTAGTTGGTATCTTTCATTTCCTAAAAGGAATTCAGTTCTGCCAGAGGCAGAATGTTATAGACCTGCTGATTTGAGGACATTGGGACAGTCTTATCTTGCAAGTTTCTAAAGAGTCCCACTCGTTCCAGTAAAATTACTTGTGGTCTTTGAATTAAGTACGTGCTTAAATCTGTTAATTGATATGAAAATTTTATGCTGCTGGCAAGAAATTGCACCAAGGAAACAGAAAGCATGTATCTGATTTTCCTTTCTAAGTCCTTCTTGGCTATCTTATGGTGATATATTGCAGTGTATGGTCATATGTGCAGATATATATTAGTATTTCAGTTTACAGAAGTGTCTGTATTTTGGGTTATCCATCTATTC
This sequence comes from Dicrurus megarhynchus, assembly GCA_013399195.1. NCBI lineage: Eukaryota > Metazoa > Chordata > Aves > Passeriformes > Dicruridae > Dicrurus > Dicrurus megarhynchus. The sequence continues at coordinate 251,429 of VXAD01002804.1, read as the reverse complement.
AACAATCTCTGTGGGAAATTTAAAAGAAAGAACATTGAAGATTTTATTTGAAAAACATTTTCTATTTTGTTGCTAAAAATATTTTTTGCCATTTATACTACACCAGGTTTTGCTCCTTTGCAAAACTAGAATTCTAAGGAAAGGGCATTACTACAAAATTTTTTTAAGAAACCATACTTAGGTCTGGTCTGTTTATCAGTATTTGTCTTCAGTTACAGGTTAGCGAGCACTCCTTCATTCATTTCGTCAAGTAATCATAGAATTGTAAAAAATACTTTGAACTGAAGTTGCTGGGAACTTCCATTATTCCCACAAAGGAATCTGCTGAGGAGAACAAATTTAACAGCTCTGAAAGTCAGGCTGACAGATGTGGTTAATGCAAAAGTCCTGACAATGGCAGTATCCATTTTCATACAGTTACATGAAACGAAACTCCTGCCTGCAAGGTCAGCAATATATTCCTGCATAGCAGATCGCAGACTCTTTGCCATGTAATTCCCTTCAACTTGCTTTTGATCATTTGAGTTATATGGGAAATAATGGGAACGGCATCGTTGTAATACTTTGTCTCTGAATCTTGTATCTTTTCCAGTAGCATACACATGGAATTTTTTTCTGTATTAGCATTACTGTTTTGACATCACAGAAACAGCCTTTCATCCAAGAAGGCCTGTGCTACACTGTACTGACAATCATTATAGAAACGGCTGTGATTTATTTGTTGTTTCATTTGCGTGTTTATGTAGGCTTAACTTCAAGCAACTGATTCCAGTCCCCAGTACTCTATCCTATAATGTTCATAGATCACTTATTTCAAACCACTGGAAAAAAATTAATTAATATTGCATCTACCTCCAGTTACACTAAACTGTAAAAGAAAAATTTACTTAAAATAAACAGTCAGTGCTCTCAGTTCTACTTTGTGCATATAGCTTGATATGAAAATTGCATTTCATATAGAAGATGTGTTTAAAACATAAGAAAATAATTATCTGGGAAATACTGATGCTGTAAACAAATTTCTGCATTTTCTTCTCTTTGGATAGCTACTTTCTTTGTAACTGTAAAGCAGGTGGCAGGTGTAACATCTAGAAGACTCCTCATTTGATCTTAGAAGGAGGAAGACAATATTGTTGCAGACTCCTACTGGCAGCAATCCTTCTTAGTAAACCTCCCTCCCCATCTGTGTTTTCAGAAAAAGCACTTGTCTTTAGTTTGTTCATTTAGACTTGCCAGTGGCATTTTCTCTTTAGAGTTCTCAAATAATATGACTAAAAGTCTTAAGACACAAAAAGGATATTTCAATCAATTCACCAAGCAGTTGGTAGCTCTGTTTCTCAATACGTGCTAGCTATGGTGATGGTAAAGTCATCTTGATTGCCACAAACAACATTTATAATAGTTTATGGTCATCTTATTTGTTCACTCCTTCTCCTGTTTGCTTTGACCAAAGCTCATCTTAAGTCAAAGTTCAGTTTAGGAAAGTTTTCCTGGTTTTTTCATGTCATCTATTTTTAAATAAATTTCAGAACAAGCTCTTGACACGTAAAAGGAAGCAAGAGGGGGTTATATGTGAAGAAACGTGGTTACACGACATTCAGTCTCTAGAAATTTGCGTAAACATCAGAGTTTCTAGTGTATTATAGAGACATGGCTTGAATTCTGGGCTGTAGAGACCTTCAGTTTTCTTCCATGGTACTATAATATCTCTTAAACAAGCAGATCCAAGCTAAATCATGTTTTCTATAAGCCTAACCTGACTTTTATAGTGGATGCTTGTCTCTCAGTGTAAGTAATCTATGGTGAACAGTGAACTTTTTGTCCTTTGTGGGATTATAATGGCCTTGGTTTTCTGAGTCTGTTTTTGTAGATAGAAGACAAATTAACTTCTACAGGAGTTTTTTTATGTTTTAAATCACCAACATTTGGCAAGTGCTCCAAGATCTTTACATGGCAGCTTCTATACAGTGCAAAATATGTAAATGTTAAACAAGTGAAGAAAATCCTCCTGTCCTCCATAGACTCCTCACTCATAAGCAATGAAATTAAAAATACTCATCACAGTAATGCATTTTAATGCCCTTGAGTTTGGAAGGCATCCCTTTTCCTAAAACCAATGAGATCTTTCAGGCATCGTATCTCTTGTTAGTGCCTGAAGAAATAAAAAGTTGTCATCTTCTTGCTGTCCCCTGTACCTGTTTCCCTGCACTGCACTTTATTTAAGGAAACTCCTGTACTATGCAAATACTTTGATTCATCACTGTGCTTTTTACTGTTCAATCACCAGGCATGTTTTCCCCCCACAACTCTTGGTGATGAGACTATAACTTGTTGATTAATCTGTGTATTCCTTTGATTTATCCTCTTTCTTCTCAACTTAATTATTCCCTTTTCCTGATTAAATAATCTGTTCTGATTTATAAATGATTTTCTAAACTATTCCAGAAGCCATGTGTTTTCCTCCTTTTTTGCAGACCAGCTGTGTGCTTTGCTGAGTGAGCTACACAGTGCAATAGCTTCAGCTTTTAAGCCTTTTCTGGATCACACAGCATATTTTAGTAATTAAATGTTGATTCTTTTAGCTTACTGGAGCTTCCTATCCTGTGAGTAGAGCTACACATTTCAGCTGCTTAATTTCTACCAACTGCAGTTATCAAGTAACATTGCAAAATGTTCAAAGACTTTGCTGAAAGAGCAACATTCTTTAGAAATTGCCAGGGTTTCTAACACATTTAATTTCTTCATTTTTGCATAAGGTTCTGACTAGTTCACGTGTTTAACCCCCTGACCCTACTATGTTATACTGAGCGAAATTTCCTTGTCATCTCAAAATTTACTCATGAGCACTAGGCTATTGAGAAAAAGGGATAGAAATTAATAGAAAGGGTTTTTTCTATTACAGGTTTTTCTTTTAACATGTAAGAAAAGAAAGACTTAAGAAGAAGGGGGGGTGAAGTTCAACAGACTTCAACAATAAGCGCAGTAGTCAGTTTGCCTCACCTACCTCAGTAGCAGCATGACAGCCCTTTAATGGTTAGTACCAGTGAACCTTATGTGAGGTCAGCAGAGACTGTTTTATGTAAGCTGGAACATTTGATCTTTTCTCCACTTCTAATAACAATTTACTGCTTTATTTAGATCCTGAAGCTTCATGCCATTAGCAGAAGAACAGGCAATAAAAAAAATTTAATTTACTTAAATTCAGAGCACAGGTGGATGATGAAAGTTTAAGCTCTTCAAGTTGTCAGTAGGAAAACTGTAGGAACACTTCTGTGCGAGTGAAGAGGAGGAACTCATTACAGGTAATCTGAGTTTTGCTTTGCCTTCTGTGTAGTTCTGCTTCCTCAGCAGAATGGGCTTTCTGAACAAAGCTTCATGTATTAGGTTACAAAGCTATTTTTGCTAGTTTGGAGTACTCCTTTCATCTTGGTTGCATGCAGGCTGGCTAGGATGGACCCTACCAAAAGGCATAATGGGCATTAAGGAAGAAATACAGACAGCAGCAAAGATTCAACTCAGGATCCATTTCTGATTAATTTGGTTTTGACCTTCCCTTCAGTCTTGAGGATCCTGGCACACATCTGACATTGAGGGTCTTGTGCTGGCTCTGCAGTAACCAACAGGCTCTGTGGAGTGTCTTTTTTGCAGAACAACTGCCTTAAGTATAGATTTCCTTGCTTTATGGGGGAGTTTCAAATCTGATTTTCTTCAAACAAAGAAGTGGTTTATTGTGTAACAGGTAGAATGGCTATGAAAAGTGGAAAGGAAAAAGAATGAAGTCCAATAAAACTATGTAAAAGCTGTAAATCAGCCAACCAAAGAAAGGAAGGTTCCTGAATTAGGCTATGCGTACTTTAAACACAGCCCACTGTGCTTTGCTATTTCAGTATATACTGTGTATGGTGTCCAGCTATTTTAGAGATAAGATCAAATTTGTAATTTAGATCAAAATGTCCCTCCCAACTGTGAACTTCCTAGGCATTACTGAGTCACAATGGAAAAATATGGTCTGTGTGGATATAACAAACCAACTCAAAAATGCTCACAAACTTGGAAATTTGCTTTTTTAAATTAAACAGGTTCCATTTAGAGACCCTCCTGGGCCAGCTGCTGACAACACAGCAGCCCTATAAAGGTGCAGGTAAGTGTCTCGGGACTACCAGTCTGTGCTGTGGCATGGTGTGCTTTCTAACACAGTACCTGGCTGATGGTCTCTCTTGCCCTTCCCAGCTATGGTTCTTCCTTCATCAGTGACAATTGCAGACTTTTTGGAAGACCCAATGCATGGCTTAGATGCATCAGGCCAGAGAGGAAGTGAAGAGACTTGACCACCAGATGTCTGGGAAACAGAGTTAACATTAGCTTATTCACAGCAAGTACGGGTTCCCAAGTGCTGATGGAAAGGTGTGGCCGTTTGATAGGTGGTTGTTGGGACATTCTGCTTTTTTTGGCAAGTTTAGAGTTTTGGGGTATTTTGGTCAGAGGATAGGAAAGAAAAAAACAACTGAAAAAACCAGCCCTCTCCTGGTTGTACTCTCCAGGTGTCTGCTGGGTCTTCTCTTTCTTGTGGGTGAGATCTGTACTATACACCTGGAATTTCATTTTACTTCACTTTTTGCTGACCATGTGTCCACAAGTACAGCGAGAGGCAGGCAGTGTCTGCAGTGTGCTGTGGTGACATTGCCAGGGTGGTAGCGCAAGAAATGTCACAATGCACCGTGGCCGTGACATTGAACACCTGTCTTTCAGCTTTATTTGAGCAAAATAAGGAGCTTTTTGTACTTGTGCAGTATCCGCTTACCTCACCTCTTGGTGAATGTTTGTATTCACCTGGTGGCTCTTACTGTAAAGCCTCATAATGCTTTTCCAGGGAATGGAAGTGCTTATGACTCAACATCGGATTAGCCAAGCCTCAGGAGGCTGTGTCTAAACTGCAGCATCCCTCAGTGTCAATATGCCATTAAATGACATGAGCAGCTGCAGCTAAAGGGCACTGCAGGCGCAGAGAACTGGACACCGGGAAGCTCAGTGGGTGGTGCAGTTGACTCAGGTCTGTTCTGTGGGGTGTCAAGCTTAGCACCAGTGCACAGGGTAACTCCTGCATTGAGTAGGTGTCCACACTGAGTGATTAAATGGTCCTGTACTTCCTATGCCTGCCAAGCCTAGAGCACTAGGTATCAGGTAACTGAGCTTTGATTCCACAAACTTTTGTAAAGTCTTGTCATTTTAGCTTTTCAAGTATATAAAAAACCAACCAGGCACAGAGGTTGTGGTTACTTTTACCACAGTTGTGAGTATGTCCAGCTGCCAGCTGTCAGCCCTGGAAGGATGCTCTGAGGATGAACTGAGTGCAGAGAGTCAGATACAAGCAACACGTTTTAACTTTGATTGGCACTTTATCTCGTCAGTGCAGTTTTTCTTACCACCATTATCATTTTTACGAATTAGAAGTAATATAGAGGGAAAATGGGACATTAACACCCAATTAAATTTGCTGCTGCTCTGAAACTATTCTGTGCTTAGCAGAGCTTGGCATTTATGGCTCTTGAGAAAAATCACTGGTTTTCGCTGGAAAACGTTTGGAAATCTTAAACGTGGAAACTGGAGTGGAGACCAAGATGCCTCGGAGAAGTCGCGGGGGAGCGCGGCCCGCAGGGGGCAGCAGAGAGGGGCAGCTCCGGCCCCTGGGGCGGGAGTGGTGCGCTGCATCTTCGGCGCGTCCTCCATGGATATCAATTCTCCATTGAAATGCAACACAGAACAGCCGGGTTTCCCTTCAAGAAGTAGTCTGTTCAGAAAGTGACATGCTGCTCCACAAAAGTCCTTTTCAGTGTAGAACCACAAAGTAGCATTCAAGTTGTTAAGGTGCACACTGATGTGAGGAGGATGGTGCTTCCTGTAAAAATGCTGCTGCTGTAAGTACTCAAATACTATGGCATGACTCAGTAAGAAGACAGAAAATTGAGTGGTTCTGAGTCTGAAGAAATTAATTTATGAAGGACAGAAAAAGCTCAGAGTATCTTGTCTTGACTGTTCAGTGACACTGTAACAAGGTGACAGTCTCCAGAATAGAGCAAGGATAATAAAAATTGGTACTTTTTTTATATGGCATGATTAGACACACTGGTATTGATGATGATAATTTACCAAAAACCAGAAGTTCACAGCTGGTAAGAACACCCATTATTCATGAAAATGTGTTGGCTGGAGTTATGCCAGATAAAGATCAGTCTAACCATACCATCTGTACGTGTGCTTGTGTGCCTTTCCTGCACTGCAAACATCCAGCCTAGAGATGTGGAAGTTTATGTCAGGTTCCCATCAGAGTCAAAACTTCTGCCAAATATGCTTCAAGTCATTGTTTTTCTAGATGCTTCTACTGTTGTCGTAAAATCACCTTTAAGCTGAAATGACTCCAAATGACGATGAGATCCTGCTTATGGTTATAGCAGATTTATGCAGAAAAGGCATCCTATTAAACAGGAAGACTTGTCTGTCTGGGTAGGATGCAGAAAGTGTTCTAGTTATACTCGTCCTCCTTTGCAATTTACGCCCATGTTGGGCACTGTCCTTTGCATAAGCCAAGGAGAGGAAAACAATATTCTATTGAGGAATCAACATTGTCTCCCTAAGAAGAGGAACAGGAGTGTTCAGTAGGAATACAATTATAGAGGGCACTTTAACATTTTTTGTCCAATGTTAAATTTTATAGGATGTTTTTGTCTAAGTACGTTCTCTCCTCTTGTTCATTCATCAAAATATTAAATGTGTGTATTAACAGAGGAAAACCCCAAAAGTCATAGAGACTCTGTATCTCCAGTCGTATGAGAACTGGGAAATGTACCAAAATGCCTCATTAAGAGCTTGCTAGCCTGTCTGCTGTCAGAATATTTTGGTGTACTTTTCATTCTAATTCTTTAGCAAAAGTACACTGCACGTCATAGGACAGTGGATTACGATTTTGAAAGTGTTTGTTTTTCCTCCAGATGGTTTACTAAAAACAAGCTAGAAAATGAACAACCATCAGGTGTTTGCAATGTGTCCAGTGCATGCTATTAATATATTCTAGCCTTTGTTCTACAGATGTAGAAATTACTGGGAATTTGGCTATTGATTTTAGAGGGATGAGGATTAGATCTTGTGTTTCTATATTAATCATTGGGGAAATGTTTCTCTAAAAGGTAGGAATACAGAAATTTCCAGGGGCAGAGTGATGGTCTAACATCCTGTTTTCACAGCGGCCAATTCCCAGGGCCCCACAGGAAGGCAAATCCCCTCCTTTCTTTCCCTCCATGTCAGTTGTGTCAGAGACTACTGTCAGTCTCTCTCAGTTTGTCGTTAGCCATGAGGTAAATCTGGCTGATAACTCAGGCTGATTTCATGCCAGGCAGCTCAGCATTCTGCCTGACCCAAACCTGAGCCTGTAAAGCTACCCACAATCACGTGTGTATCAACCTCTTCCTTCAGTGCTTCTTCACTCTGTGACCTGCGGCAGCAATGGATCTCTAGGTTACTTATAAAAAGCAATAAGATATTTCCTTTGTGCTACTTTAATTCTGTTAACCCACATTAATATCCAGAGTGTCTCCATTTACTTCTCAGTTATTATCAGACATGCTAGTGAAAAATGAGAGCACAAGTAGGGCAATTGTCTTTTCATGATTTTTGGTGTCTTTCTGTTCTTCTTCTGCACCAGGGAGAATTGGTGTTTCACAACGGTCTGTTCTAAGCATTCATTGCTATCCATACCCCTCTTGTATCTGTTTTTTCTGCTTACATCTGAAGAACTGTCATGTATGGGACTGTGTATGTGTGAATATAAAAAAGCTTTGTGAAATCTTCTTAGACAAAGCTAATGGGAAAAGAATACCCCTTGCAGAAGCTGCATTTTGAAATAAATACAGCAGACCTATACTGTTTGCTTTCCATGCAAAGCTGCAATAGAGAAGAGTTTAAACACACCTCTTGATATGCCATTTCTGTTTACCCCTGCAAGGTGATAAAATTCTGCCCCAGCAAGAAATATAGGAAAATGTGCCCTATTAGGCCAACTCAAGGAGGCTTAATAGAATTCTATGTGTTAGTCAGTCCAGCCACTCCAGTAGCTTTTCAGTCCTTCAGTAACTCCTCTCAAAGATTTCCTGAGGTGGGAATGGTGCTCTACTTTCCTATAATAAAATTGTCAAAGAAGTAACTTGAGTAGGCCAGAAGTGCAGCAAAATGCCTAAGCATGGTGAGGTTATGAAAAAAGAATAGCAGCTAATTGTTCAGGGAAATGGAATTTTCAAGTTAATGCTAATGATAGAAGTCTTTATCTCCTTCTGGGCTGCGGTGTCCTGAAGGATGACACATGGGAAATCTGGGGAGTGGCCATCCAGATTCACAGATACAGTGTGTGACCAAATATATAAGTGGTTAGGTGTGTAAATCCATTTCCTTCCTCGGACCAACGTTAGAGGGGCAGTCCCCTAAGTAATATTTAGTCATTGTGGCTCAGTTATTATTAAGTACCTTAACTATTTAGTCCTTCCTACATTCCCTCCTAATAACTTTACTCCAGTTAGACCCAACATTATCTTCTGTATTGATTATGACTTTCTTCTATTATTATGACTTAGGCACAGAGGAAATTAGACAGTTCTTGGTGACAGGATAAGAAAATTCCATTGTACTGTAGATACAGATATGGCTGCTAGAATGTTTTTGGAGCTGGAGGAACCAAAGTTTCCTGATGAAGGTTCCCTGATTTCACAAGTCAGTATGACCTGATATTTTATGGTTAAAATACCTCCCTTTCCTCCTCTTCCACATTATTTTCTTTTTATATGACTTCTAATAAACATGTCTTTTAGTATGTAGAAAGGAAGTAAGTAATAGAACAAATAGAAGATCTTTCACTTACACTAAACAACTTTTATGGACAGCTCCCTGTCCCAGCTGTGTCTGTGAACAGGCAGTGGGCTGTGAGAGTCCATTAAGAACTGCTAAATTCCCATGTACATCATTCTGAGGTGGGAGAACATGGAGGTCTTAAACCAGATCTGAAACAAGGGACAAGCCAAATAGCCAAGAACTTCTGTAGCACCTGTGCAGATGTTCTAGACAAATGCCTGGTTTCTTTGTTGTTTTGAAAAACTTTCCATCATCCTCTGCCCTGAAGCAGGGCTGAAGTCAACCACTTGCTATTTTGGTTTTCTATCATAAAATAGAGCTGAAGCAGAATATTGTTTTTGCCCTTCTTACTCTTCTATGGTTCCTTTCCTGTGGAGAAACAAAGATGAAATGTCTCATCTTTCCCTTTGTAAACTAAAAGAAGTCAGTCAAATACATGTAGTGATTCCCTGTCCTTAATGCTCCCACTCCCTGAAGTATGCACATTCCTCTCACGTAATAACTTGTACTCCACAATTTACTTCTGCTTCTAGAATTTCATTATTTCCTGCCACAATGACAATGCTGGAATCAGAAGAGATCTATCATTTGCTATTATCTCCAGGGAGTGGAATATGATTTTAAATGCAGCTACTTGACAATATAACAGTGGTGCTAATGGTGGGGTGTGCCTGTTTTCTACTCTCCTACCTACCTTAACCAGTCCCATTGCGTGACCTGGCCAAGCCACACCCCTGTGTGAACAATGCTGCTGCTCCTGTGCTGCATTATTTTTATATGACATCTATGCTAAACTGTCCTGCTTGCATGGACTGACTGAACCAAACCTACTGCTGGAGAATGAGTGACAGGCTTCCAGCATTTCACGTGCATCTTGAGTCACATTGCCGTGGGCTGTGACCCAGTTGTGAACTGAATGGGGGACCTACGTGAAAAAGGAAACAGTGAAGATGAATCAGAGGGTGGTGCTTTTTCTGCTGAATCAGAACTGTATTGATGCCATATATGCTTCAGCAACATCTGAAGTGATGCTATCTAAATCCCTAAGAATTTGTGACTGAAAAATTAGAGTGCTATCTTTTCATTCAGATACAGACATGTATGATAAATTAAACAGTCCTATATTTGTCTCAATACATTTAATATTTCTAAGTTTATTTTAAATTCCAGGTTCTTTTTGTTTAACAAAATAAAAGCCATGACTGTAGAAGTATAAAATTATGATTTATAGACATGCTTAATGAAAAGCCCTACCAAATAAAAGTAAAAATACCATTTATTGAAAACATACCCTTCTAGGGCTTTGCAGCCTTCTTTAAAATCTTAGTAGTAGTAATCTTTTTTCTCTATAATCTGCTTTTAACAGTCTGGCTCTACAGATCACATCTATCAGGTGTAATTCTCTTTTTTCCCACTGCTTGGGGTACAAACTATGTGAAATGCACTGACATGGATGCATAAAGGCACATGGCAGAATCCTGTTACTATTGTCATTACCTGATTGGCTTCAATAGACTTGCTCTGTGTTCATGCCCAGATACAGCCTTTCCTGACTAACCCATTCCCTTTTGTCCTTTCTGTCTGTTTCAGGGGAAATTACTGTGCACGTGCCACTGTATTATTTCATGAGCTATCTAGCATTTTTTTACTTTGTTGCTATATAGTTAAAAAGTACTTTGAGAACTCAACAGGAACATGGACTGTAAGTAGAAATAGGACAAGAATTAAAAGGAGACGATATTAAAAGAAACATTTTCTGCAATTATAGTCTGTGACTCTACATTATCAGTAAAGATGGAAGCAAGGTCTTATCACAGGTAACTCCAGGAATTTCATTTTTATTCAATTCAACCGTAACTGAAGTAATTACATAAAATACATACAGAGGGCTTTGCACAAATACAATGTGTATTCTGCATTTCAAACTCCTGGTGTGGGAATGCCTAGTTATAGATTTGTGTGTGTGTGATCAGCAGGAAAGGCTCTGAGTTTTTGTAGTCATCTTGTATTAGCCATGTACCAAGAGTGTTAAGTGAGAGCAAACAGTTGTATCAACAGGTGTGAGAAGTGATAGGATGCTTGTAGCTAAACCAAGCTGGACATTCAGGTAGCTTTATGTGTTACGTCAATTCAAAAGGGTAACAGTAGTTGCAAATGCATCAAAAATGTATTTGCCAGTGAAAGACAAAATACTACTCAGGAGAAAAACCGCACAACATTATATATGGGTTTGTATATTGCCTATAAGAGCCCCTATGGCAACTGGCTTTGGGGGCTCAGTTTCTGATATGTGTCAGGCTGTTTTATGACCATGACCAGACTAAAATCTTCACATGAGCTGTAATACCCAAAAAAGAGAGCCTGATAGTTACATGGTGCTGAGCTAAGTGTGTTTGTAGAATACAACAGTGAGAGCTGGCAGGAAAAAGAAACAGCTTTGAGAAAACGTAGTTGATCAAGCCTCCAGTTCTTACAAAGTCTGGTTCTGAAATATTCTACATTTTACATCTGTCCATTTGATAATCTCTGCTATAAATGGGTTTCATGCCTTAGGGATGATGAAGGCAGAACAGATCTTAATCCCCCTGGAAAGTGAAGGCTATTAGAAGTTAATTATAACCTCAGTTTTGTAGCAATACAAAAGGGACCTTATAACCTTAATGACCACAGGTGTGAGTTCTTGTACAATTTGTAACTGCAATTATTCCCAAATCTCGTAGGATTAATATTCCAGTTGATCATATGTTACCAGAACTTTTCTTTTTCCTCTGGACTGTGTCAGCAGTTAGCCTAAAGATGGACAGGAGATTTTGATGAAAAAAAAAAAATCAGCCTTTTAATATGCCCACATTTAGGAAATTTGTTATGGTAAAACCAAGCTACCCACTCCTGCTCTTCTAGGAGGGCTGACTTTCTTCCTCCTCCATGTATTGCATGCTCTGTGTCCATCTTGTGATCAGGGGCTTTTCATAGAAAGGCCTGTTGATTCTGTGACATCCTGTTTCATTTTTTCCCACAGCATAATGGTCTTTCGGCCTCCTGGGAAATAAATATTTCAGTAATGCTGGTGATGGGAAACAAGGCAGTTACAAAAAAACCAAAGAAGGTGCCTACACTTTAAATTTCTTGCTGTTTCTATGTAATTATATTAACTATTTCACAGTAACTATTGCTTTAGATATCCATACTGTAGTGTCATCTTGTAATTAACTTGCTGTGCCTTTGGACCATTGTAGTCACAGAGTGCTGGCAGGTTTTGAACTCAAAGCACAGCATCCTGGTCAGAATATGTTCTGCCACCATACTGTCTATTGTCTATGAGCAGTCTGTATGATTATGTATACCTTTTGGGCAGTCTGTCCAGCTGTAAAAATCAGTAGAATACTGTTATTTTGTCAAACTAATTCCCAAGTAGCGATTTACTTTCTATTCCCCCATCTTTTTCAGTAAACTAGTGCCACAGCCCAAGCACAGTATGAAATGCTTACAACAGTGTACAACGACTCTTGCAGGAAAAAAGAGCTGTAAATTGTGGCAAATGTACATCAGATTATCAGAACCAAGGAGGTAAGGTCATGGGGCCTGGCAAACAGGGACAAGCTGAAAGCAAGCAGATACTTCTCCCTGAGGTCCCAGGGAACGAAAGAGGGACACTGCGGAGAAAGAGGGAGTGACTGTGTTAAACCTCCACAGGGGGTGAGAGAGAATGGCAAACGTGCAGTAATGAGCTGCAGCCATGAATACATGCAGAGTGTGCCCAAGGCAGGCAACAGCTGGGCATGGGAGCACCTTTTCAGAGCAGAGGAGACCTGTTGCTTGCTAGAAGCCCGTCACCTCTAATACTGTTGGTGGGGAATCAATCATGCCCAGGAGGACAAGGGAGTGGTCAGAGGTCCTTTGACTGGGGAGCTATCAACAAAGCAAACCCACACTTTGCGGGATTCCTGAGTCAGTAGTTGTAGACATATCTTCATGTTTCATAGCCCTTGTAACTTGTTTTCCATGACTTTACCCAGCTACTTTTTGGGAGCGTTTATACTCTTCATGATCAGTGATTCTTCTGACATAATTTCACACAGAAATGTGGTGCCTGGTTTTCTTCAAATCCACTCTTCTCAAGGGTAGGAAAAAATGAACAGCTATTCCCTGTTCACTTCTGCATACCAGTCATGATCTTCTATGCTTCTGTTGCCCACTCCCTGCCACCGTCTTTTGTCCGAGCCAAAGATCACAAACCTGTTTATCCTTTCTTAAACCAAAGTAATTCTAGAGCTTTATTTTCAGCTCTGCTGTGTACATCTCATATTACTTCAACAGCTTTTCTTGAGCTTTCTTTTTGCCACTTGGGGAGTACCAGGTGTTCACTCCATACAAGTGGTTGGCTTCATAATCCCTGTAGTTAGGCAGAGCTTTGGGGATGAAGAACAAGTTGTTCCAAATGTTGCTTTCATGCAAAGAGGGGTCACACAGGCTGCATAAGGGCTGAAGAGACTGCAAATGGTTGCACAGTCAACTAGCAAGGTACCAAAGAAATTACACTCATTACTACATCTGTGCATCTTGCTGCTGGGGGAAAGGAAGGAGATTCAGAGAGTATCCAAAAAAAGGAGACTACTAGCCCTGCATATAGGTTACTCTTTCTTGGATGATATTAATTTGAGGATTAAATAGAAGATGCTCCTTTTCAAACAAATATTGGTAAATCAGGTAAATGTGTTCTGCTGCTATTTTCCAAGAAATGGGGAAAGCTGCTACTAAGATAGACATCACTGAGAAAACCATATTTTTATTGACTGTGTATTATCCATGGACAAGTCTTCCTCACATTTAGAAGATTTCCATCAAAATTAACAGTATTCTCAAAGTTGATGCCGACCTTGCAAATATTCTCAGAGATCCGATTATTGTGCCTTACTCTATCATGCCAATGATTGTTGTGCCATACTCTTATCATATAGGAAGGGAGGTCCTTTTCCATAGTGTAGTACAAGTTTAGTCTCTGTGCCTGTTCTTTGAAAAGCAGTTGTCATGCAGTTGCAGTGACTGGGCAGCCCCACTTACACGTCTTTTTCCCTAGGGAAATAAAGTCCAGAAGGCACAACTTGTAACTAACCAGGGCAATCTCACAGGTCTGTGAACTCCTTCTCAGCTGAAACCACAAAGGTCACCAGCTGTCTGTATACCAGAATTTAAATAGACATTTCTGCTACCAGAATGACCAGGAACAAGTGCTATGGGATAGCCCTGTGGGTAGACAACATACTTGTGAAGGAACTGTTGATGATGATACACCTATTATCCACCTGCAAACCCACAAATGCAGCACTATAACCAGGACTTAAGACAGAGGGTGATTCATATGGAAATGCAATTGTTTGTAGGAACAAGACACCTCGCCACAAAAAGAATCATGTAACAAACAGCCAATCTTGCCTTGAGAGAAGTACAAATACAAGTGGATGTTCTAATTCATTTGCCTTGGGCTATATTACCTTCCCTGGGAGAAGAGAATAGGGAAAACAACAAAAACGCAGACCCTTCATTCATTCCTGTGGGCTGGGCAATGATTTCTTCCCCTCTTCCTCAGATCCTTGTCATGTCGATAGCTCAATATCCTGCCCTGGGGACAGAGAGCTGAGAGGCAGAAGCGAACGGAGGCATTGTACACAGAGAGGGTGAGGCACCCATAGTTCAGTGCAGTTTCAGTTTTTCTAATACAAATTTCCTCTCTTCGACACTCTGGTCATTAACATCTCAACGGGTAAGGACGTTGCATAGCCATAACTCTGTTTTCTCGTGGTCTTAATTTAATTACATGGAGACAGGAGATAAATTATTTTTAAAATGCTGTTTAAGGTATTTGTTCTGCCATTTCTTTCAAACAAAAGCATCTCCTTTCCTTATAACTCCCTTGATTACTGAGGAATGTAGTGCTCATGACAGATGCCCAAGGCTGCAGAGGAAGATGTGTGTGCCTAGGCCGTGTAAGGTGGTGTAGGGTTATGGCGTTCCCTCAGCGCAGATCCGGAAGAGCTGAGCATCTGAAATGCTGAAGTCCACACCTGCAATCTGACTCGGGGCTAGCCGGCTCGGGCAGACCACACTCACCTTGTTGGACCTTTGGCACTGAGGCTGTCATTCATGCACTGAGCTGCACCGGCTTTGTGCCTGTCAACCCCGAGGCTGACTGAGATCTGGGTGCTTTCTGATGAGCCTGGTACCTATTCCTGGAGCACGGATAACAACTGACAGACCTGTGTGGCTCACGAATTGCTGTGGGAAGAAGGGGAGGACAGCGTCCAGCTTTTACATAGCACTCTCTGCTTATAGTGCTCAGAGGTGGGTGCCGGAGAACGGGACTGAGTGGCTGCCACTGGCTCCTGCGAGCCCCAACTCCCGTTTTCCAGTGCCGGGAGGTGGCTGTGCGACAGATGGACCTGTCTGGGCCTCCCCTCGAAGCCTCTCTCCCCAGGCTGCACTCCGACACCCAATATTCCCGTGAGCGGAGGGAACGCCACCCTGCACTGGCACCTCAGCGTCCCACAGCGACTTTGCCCCGTGTCACCCCACGCGAGGAAGTCGGGCACTTCAGTGCCCCGAGAGCCGGCGCGGGGCCGCGAGTTCCACGGGGCGGAGGGGGAAGCGGAGCCCCGCGCAACCCCGGCCCGCCCCCGCCCGGCCCCTGCGGCCGTCCGCGNGGGCGGGGTCGCGGGGTGAAGCGGAGGTTTGACTTCCCCCCTCGTGTAGTTACCTGCGGGGTGCCTTTTTCTTTCTCTCTCTTCCTCCCCACTTCTCTCCTCCCCCCCCCCTTCCTTATTTTCGGTTCTCAGGTGAAGCTTGCGGTGTGCGAGAGCATCTTTTTGTGCGTTCGTTGTAGGTGTGGGGAAAGGAAGAGTTTTTGGGGAGTCCTGCAAGGCTTCTGTAGTTCTAGACCCTGGCCTGTTCTGTAAACCTGCAAGGAAGGGGTATTTGTGTTGGAGACTTACCCCCCATCCTTGAAATGCGTCTGGATATTCACAATTGAGAACTCGCCTATCCCATAGAACTTGCCTATCGTGAGAAAGCTCACGGTAATGATTTAGATGGCAATAGTAATTTAATTGTATCATCAGTTCCTCAAATGTAGATCTATAATTTGCTGATTTTTTAAAAATTTCATAAATGCGATAAATAATAACCATGTATTAATCTGTTGGGCTTCTAAAAAGTTGGTTAAACTCAGACAGATATGACAGGAATGCTCTGCAGCTACCCAGCTTTAAATAGCCCTTTTCTTGCTGCCGTAACTACACTGCTATCATTGTGAATGCTGATTCCGCATGTGAAGAAAAAAATCAAGATCAGTGATAATCTTATCCTTACCAAAAATACATCCATGTAAACATGACGTTTCTTGAATTATGCACTTACTGTTTTGATGCTTCAAAAAAATGAGTTCATAATTGAATAACTGAAGAATGTTGTGTTGCTCTGGTTTTACATGATAGCAAGGTCAGAATGGTCTTCCTGAGAAAAAGATCCCTGGTCTTCATAAAAAATGAAATTGCTTATGTATGTGGAAAAATTAGCATGACTTGAAGATCATAGTTATGTTCCCTATATGCCTTCTGTGTTCCCACTGAGTTTCCCTGTTTTAGTATTTCTTAAAGAAGTTACAGTAAGGGAACTTCTATTCAGGTGAGAAACTTCTTATTTTCATCCCCGTGATAGATTTCCTGGGAAGGACAAACTGTATTTGATACATTCTTTTAATGAAACTGGTAAAAATTTAATTTGCAACTACAGCCCACTGGGAAGCTCTTGTCCCTTTTTTTAGTGAAATGTGGCTCCCTTATCGTAAGTTGTCAGAAGAGGGGAGAAAGACAGAATAACTGCTGAATAAATGAAAGATGTGTGTCACATTCCTATGTGCCTGTGGTCACAGGAAAAGTGCCCTTTAATTGTGTGTGGAATCTCATGGCAGAGATTTCATAAATGGACAAGGCTAATCAACAGATAAATGACCAAAGAAAGTACTTCCTTCTTTGCTTTTTAGGACTAAAATTAAACATGCACTGTTTTTCTGCTTTTACCTTCAAAAGTCTAAAGCTAACATTAGACCTTAGGCAAATGGAGTGATTTTTGGCCATTGAGCTGACAGGGTAGTAGACAGTTCCTCAATAAACATGTTATTCCCATTTCTTTTATCAGTATCAACATATTAATATGTTGATATTGAATATTAAATTCTGGTGGTGTTGAACTCCAGAGTTGGTTTGAAGCTGGGTCAATATTGAGCCACATCTTTTTCCTGTGGTGTTCCTGTAAAAATCTTAGAGACTGGTTGCAAGTAGAATAGCCTGTATTTTTCTGTTGCTGTACTAGTAACTTTGGTTATTCTCTAGCAGCGTTGCTCATTAATTTAACAATTACTTTTAATGAAATCATCTGTAATTATTTCAGCCCCTAGTTAACTATGATTAATGCCTTTCTGGGTGCTTTGTTTTTTGGAAAAGGGGAAGAAGAAGCTGAAGAACATTACTCAAACTGAATCTGTCATCTGTATTTGTTTTAAGTTGCACCCTAGTGATTTGAGTAGGATGGTAAACATAAATGTGGATTGTGGATCTGGGCCATGAATTCTCAACATTTTAAACTAAGCTAGACTGGGGGTTTTTTCCTTAACTGCCATATTGCAGTAGCTCTCCTCTATGCTATCCCACTAGCCTCTTAGAAATTTGGTAAAAAAGCATGTTTTCAAGGTTACTTTTCATTGCAGTCAGGAAGCTTCTGCTGTTTGGTATTGTGTTGGGGTGAACCTGTCAGTCTTTGTTTTCCTGTCTGTGTCTTTGTTTCACAAATGATGTCAGATGAGCTTTGGAAATGCCACTCATGGGTTGTTGGTGTCAAAGAGCCAGGAGCGAACATAAAATGTTGGCACAATTAAGATTGTTCACGTGCCAAAGCTAGAGATGCTGCGAATTAAACAAAAATCTGACAGTCTTGTAGGATTGTTAGAAAGATACCTGGTTCTTCTTCTACCCAGTATTTATTTTTAAAAGTTACACTCACAAAGTAACAATGTCAGTGGCATAAAGGTAAGGTGGAAGTTGTGTTCTGTCCCTGTTCTTTCTCACTTGTTCTTACTGTCAATAAGCAGAGGAAGGAAATTGAATTGCAGCTCTTTCCCTCATTCTCCTCCCCATTTTCTCTCTGCATTACCCAGTTTGTTTCTGGAAATTACTTTTTCATCCTCAGTTGCATGTTATCCTGCCACTGTTTGGCACTGAGTCGAGGCTCTTCCTGTTAGGATTTCATTTCCATTTTAAGGCATCACTACAGCAGTGTTTGCTGTGGGAGGAGGGCTTGCTGTGACTTCCATGTGAGTCTGCTGATTAATTTGGTCAAGTAAACTCACCAACAAATGGCACAGTGTGTTGTTCCTTCGGGAAGCCCTGCAGAGCAAGAACAGTGTATGTACGGTCTTCAGAACTGCTTCTGGGGGCTGGAGGAAAAAGCAGTGCCTGTTGTTTTTCCTTTCCAGTCTCCGTAGTGCTTCTGAATTTTAGCAGATGGGTCTGTGGTTCTGTCCTTAGGTAGAATGCATCGTCTGGGGCCTAGGAGGAGCAGGACTGCATTGCTACTTCATACATTTGCTGGTGTTTCCCCAGGGATGCTGAGGAAGTCCTATTGTTGTAAACAATAGCAGAATACAGCCTGTGTAAGTTTGTTCTAGCAAGGAACTGGATGGTACTTTGCCACTGCTGTACAAGCCTTGCTGGGCAACTTCAAGGCAGGAATCTTTATGGTTGCCAACTGGGGTGGGGTGGGGTAAGTGCTTAGGGGGTAATAGATAAGGCAGGGTGAAAAGGGCAAGAAAAAATAGCTTAAATAATAACAACCTTTTGATTGTACAGTGGTTTTAGTCTCAACAAATGACTGTTGTTAATTTATATTTCCAGCCTAGTTGTTATGACTTGACTGCCATCTGTACTGGACTTGTGTGATTTCCTTCATAGTAGCCCTGTAACACCTGTGATGTGAAGGGCAGTCATAGTTCACTCACTGTACAGGTACAGGGATAATTACTTACTTACAATCACTGCACTGTGAATCTGTGTTGGCTATAATTAGCCTCGTACTGATTAATAGGCAAGTTATTTGCTTCAGAGAATCATACACAACCCCATTTCTCCTAACTCTGAGTTCCCAGTCAATATTTATTTCTAGTTATTTCAGGCATTTTTAATGTTTTATCCTAGCAATATGTTCATTCCTTTCTGTCCAGTTTTCCTTTGTTCAAAATCAGTGTAAGAAAAAGTTGGCCTCATCTATCACTTCCTGCACAGCACAAATTCCCTTCTATATCCTATTTATGGCTCTGGTCTTTGTTTGCCTACATGGAGGAATGCCAGTCTCTGTTTCCCTTCTTATTGTAAACAGGCATGTTTTAAGAGGAAAGAGCCATAATAAGCTAATGGGAGGAAAGGGCAGGGGGAAATAGATGAGAAAAGGGGATGTTAATTACATTATGGATCAATGAGTTTCAAAGATGAGTAGTTTATTATTAATATATCTGGATAACTAATCTGTAAGTAGAAAGTACCACCACCTTCTGTAGTATATGGAGAGAGTCTGGTGTTCTTAGAACAAATGGAGCAGCCAATCAGTATCAAAAGCCAAGTTTCATAATTTTTAAATGCATTCATTGTTTCAGTATTCTTTAGCAAATATGAAAGCATAAACTGCTTTTATACTAAGTTTTGGGGGCTTTATGTCACTTTGTGGCTTCTTGTTCTACATTTGCTAGCATATGGATGAATGATAAATGGACAGTGAGGTGGCCACTGCACAAAACATTGCTTTCACAGATACGTCTAAAGAGTAGGTTATATTTCACCTTAATCTTCTTATAGAATTTTTTCCCTTCTTATTCTTTGTAGTACAGACACATCTCATGTATTTTATAAGAACTTTATCTATCTCAGGACATTGTTTCTTACTGGCCTTGCAGACCTGAAAGACCAAACTGAGAGGAAGATGGAAGGCAGTACGTAACATTTAAAAAATACAGTTGACAACATACCGGTAGTCTAGATGTTAGTGATTTTGCCTCTCAACAGAGTTAAAGAAATGCCAGAAGAAAAATAGTGAAGTTGCAGATAGTTCTTCCAATTGCTTTTGCTTGGGAAGAAGAAAAAGTTAAAGCCTGTTTGAAAAGTTGAAAAAGGACTTTTGTCTGGAAGCGGAAGGTAGGGATCCTTGTGATGCTGAATAGTCTTCTCTGAGGAAGTTGTGTTGTAAAGAGGCTTGAAAATGCAGTCAAGGCAGCTTAAATGATATATAAGACAGTTGGAAGAAATTAATTGTAGAATGGTAATGTGTGGGCTGTATGGGAAGGGTTTTGCTGCAGTGCTCTGAATGCAGTGAACAGAACATTATTGCCATTTTAAAGGCCAGAGGAGGTGCTGTAATAACCAAGATGTGAGCTGTGAGCTGGGACAAGTGCAGTGGGAAGGTGGGTGTGAGAGAGACACACATTCAGCATGACTCCAGGAGAAACTGGAGAGATCGAGATCAGATGAGATGCTGGGCTGTGGAAGAACAGGGATGAGGGCCCACAGTAATCATGAAAGAGACACTTCAGAGGTTTTGAGGAAGAGCTTTAAGAGCTCGCTTTGTTGCCAACAGACAGCTAGGATTTCACAGGAAGGTATTGTGCAGCTTTGAATTCAGACAGCCAAATTTTTCATTTCATCATTTGCTGTGCTCTGCTTAGGACTTAGAGTTGTTTTCCACAAAAATGTCTCATAAATAGGACTAAGACTGAATGTTTTAACAAGTTTCTTGTATGAAATGCACTGCTTTGAAAACACCATTAAACCAAAGATGTCTCAGCCCAAAGCAAGGTGAACTGCAACTGGGGACAGAAAGGTATTGTGCCTGTTGGCAAGAGAATGGCTGTTCTAAAATCAGTTAGGAAACAACACCTCCTAAATTTTTTCTGAAGTTTAAGTTTTGAAGCCTAGTATTTACACACCATTTGTATGTATCAGATTTCAATAATATTCTTATTCCACATTAAGTGGACTTGCAGTACTGAGGTATCCTTGGATCAAATATGTGGCTATATGCTGAGCAGAAAAGAAGCATTTACTCTAAAATACACTCTGTGTTTCTAAATAATCCCTTTTGAAGAATAAAAGTATGCCAAATCAGCAAACAAAACTCACAAAGTAGAAAATTATGTTCATTGTTCTGTTATCTCAGCTCTCAATGTCATTTATGAGTACCTAGGAACAAGTTGTTGATTGAAATGTTTTTTTGCTACTTCAGGTATGTTTGTAATTATGGGGATGCCCTTGAATTATTTTTTGCCAGCTAAAACCCCCTCTAACCTTCAAAAAATAATATTTTGTCATCTGTGTGATAGAAAACAGAAAATAGTAAGTTCAAATTTGAATCTCAGTACAGTTCATTCTGTAAAGCAAATTATTAAAATCATTTTTGTAATACCTAAATCTTGTTCTTCTTTCAGATGAACGTGTGTAGGTTACGCTTAACAGTCCCACCTGATGAAGTGTCACAGCCTGAACAGGGACCAAAGGAAACTGAGAGAAAGAAAAGTGTAAGTTTTAAGAATCAAGAGTTAAATTCTCTAGAAATAAGAAGAAAGTATTGTCCTCCACAGATGTTGATATTTGGTGTTTTGGCAGCCCAAAGCCCAGTCATCTTAGAAGATTTAAGAACATGTGGAAGGTCATCAAGTTGGCTGTGAGCTTTAAGCCTAACCCTTGGAGGTAGGGATGGCAAAACTGCATGTAAAATAGGACAGTGGTAGAGAAACAATAGAGATTGTAGGTGATTTGTGACTGAGGTACCTTTAAAACTTGATTATTTCATATTTATATATCAAAGAGCAGGAAACTCTTCCCAGGAACAGGGTCCTTTATTAAACAGGATCTTGATCAGGATCCTCTTTATCCTAAAAGAAGGTTTTATATTTCCTGTAGGCTTAACAGTGTGCAAGATTTGAGCATTAATGTAGGTGGTGTGCTGGAGATCTTGATGTTTTGTGTGTGTCAGCTAGTTTTGGTAAATGGTGATGTACAAATAAGAAATATAAAATAAAGAATTCAAGATTGTTCTGAAGTGAAAGCGGTTCAAAGGTCATGTGCTTAGAAGGGTTCAGAAGGGCATTTTTTTTGCAGAAGTGAATAGTGTGTGCACAGAAGAAATTTTACAATCTGCTTTGGTGCAAAACTTGTTCTTTAAGAGCAGTTTCACAGGAAGAGATGATGTTTAATTAGTCTTAAGGATGAAGACTAAAAGGGGAAGCTGAACAGGCTCCACAACTTCACCACATTTATACTTTGATAAACCAAAATCAAACAAGAAGTTGGTGAAGTTTGCCAGACTCAATGTCTGAATAGCAGTATGACAACGGAAGAAAAACAACAGGATTTACTAGAAGTAATTTCTTAGTGATACTTAAAGGCAAAAATAACTGTAAAATTACTGAGAAAGACTAACATTCTAAGCAATAAAAATAAATGCAAATTAAAATGCTCAAGATCAGGATTCCTTATCAGTTATTTTTTGTCCTGGAATCTTTTATACACTCGGGTTTTCACACACTGGTCTGGCAGAGTAATTGGTTCTTCAGGATCTAGAAATGTTACTTACACAATAGATTAAATAGACCTTAATGCAAACTAAATTTGGGCCACCATTGAAAAGTAATAATTCATTTTGTACAGAGGTGTTTGTTTGTAGCACTCAGTAGCTTCTCCGTCAGTCTCTTGTCAGCTTGTATCTGACTGCAGAAACCCTCAGACTGGCCTAAGCTTATGGGCCCGTTGCCCTAAGAGGAATCTGAGTTTGCTTTTCAGGAGGATAGATATTTACTCCTGCCTTACTCACTTTATGGTTCTGAGTAATGTGATAATGAGAAAGAATTGTTAATGATCAGGGTTGGACAATTTGTAGTGACTTTCTTATGCAACCAGTTTTTTTCTCTGTGGAACCTTGTATTTAATGAGCTGTTACTTCCCCCATAATACAAGTAAAGGCAAGTGGGCTTTATATCAGAGAATGTTAAGGAGAGGATAGGAAGACAATAAATACATTATTAGGCTCAATGTGCAAAACAGTGATGTTGAAGAGATGGGTCCTTATTAGTTGAGATCAGGAAAAACCATATGCAATTTAAATATTGTATGTTCTGAATAGTTTCTAAAATTCAGTACTTTTAGACAATTTAAAGACTTAAAAAGGCTTCAGACCTAGATGGGATCTACTCAGCCAATTTCATAGCAATTAAAAAACACAGGAATTGTGCCAACTACTTGTGTTTTATAGTTTCTGTGTAACTTAAAAAAATACCCCACAGATAGTATAGCCATAGTGTATGGAAGCAGCTACAAAAAAATCACTGCTCATGAACTGTTTTTTCCTCCTTTCTCGAAAGCCAGACAGCAATGCATTACCTGTAGATTTTTATTGTCTGTGTAATCGATTGCTTTATGTATTCAAATTAGTTACACAGTAACTTCCAGTGCACACATGCCTCATGACTAGTCATGCTGTGATGCTTTTACTGCACATTTAATTTTTAAAAAAATCTAAAAGCAGTGATCAGGTATCTCTGCTGATCACCTGTGTTCAGCTGACTTCATGTTAATGAAATCCCTTCGAGAACAAGTTCTACAAATGTTAGATAATCCTCACACAGTCCTGTGAGAACTGTGCCCCCTTTTTGGAAATAGGGATAATAGAAATTAGGGAACTGCTCTGTTTTCTACCTTGCCTTTACAATTTAAGGTCAAAAAATCCAGCTTCAGCAAGAATCAAATTTAACATCAGATCCCTTGTTGGAATCTAGAGTCCTGCATTGACTTTAATTGCTGACTCCTAAGAAAATGGGAACATGAAAAATGCTTTTGGTATTTAAAACATATTAGTGTGACTTACAGAAATGAACTGCGGGGGTAATCTGTGGGATTGTACCATTTTTGCTGGAGTGCTCAACCAAGTCAAGCAGTCGGAGCCTGGCTGCAGGTCTCCTGTTTGGGCAGGACAAGTCTCTGCCTCTGCTGCTGAGGGAGGAGAGCAAAGAGCTTGCAGTGTCGGAGGAAATGCCAGAAAACTATAAATACACCATGGTGTGACATTTGGTTGTAATCTCCTCTTTCAACTCTTTCATTAGAAGGAGGTGATTTTGAGCTGCCCTAATGTGACACGGTGATGGCTCACTGTGTTTGTTACTTTTCTGCATCTCTCAGGCTCGGTACCATTAAGAGATGCTTCAGTTGCAGAATCAGCTAATCAACTGCACAGCAGCTCTTGCTAGTGCTGATCCTCCCAATAACTTGTTTTGCTGCTTGATGTCAGACCAGAAGCGATTCTTTATCAGAAGAAAACTCTTTTGTTGGTAGCTCTTGGCTTAGCCTTTTTCATTGGAGTCCAAACTTTGCAGGAAATTTATGCTGCGTTTCATTCAATCTGTATCAGTGCAGTAAGTTTCTAGATGAACTTTTTTACTGCTATGCATCCATGAAATAAAAATGAACCAGTGTAAGAGATTAAAATGAAGTGATGGATCTGGGTGGTTTTGTTGCAACAAAATTGCTGCAGGCAATACTGTACTAGGATGGCCTCTCCCTGCCTTTTGTGAAAGGCTGGCAGATGGTGCAGAGTTAGAGACTGATCTCAAAAACTGAAGGGGGAGTGAGCTTGTGTCAGGTTGGATTTTCGTATTCATATTTAGGATATGATACCCTGAAAGAAGCATATGAGAACTTAACTCACAGGTAGAGGCTGGTTGGTTGAGTTATTCAAATTGTCAGCACTTTAGATAGCTAGAACCACAAACTATGCTGATTTTGTTCCATTATTTCTGTCCATGATAGACAATGGATGATAGTAGTATGAGGCTGTTTACTTCACCATGAAATACAAAGGAATATTGTGCTTGGCAGATTGTATGCAAAATCTGCATGTCCTGAAGCCTGTCTTGTCTTGCATAATAAAGGGTTACCAGACAATTGTATTGTCCCTGTTTGGGATTGGGCTTATTTTTATCCATCTTTCTTCACTGTCATGGCTAAATTTGGAAGTGTCATTGGAAGCTGCAGCTAAGCTTTTGAGGGCAGAATGTGGAGATATGTACAGACAGACGTTTCTTTTTCATTTGGCTACGTGGACAAGAGAATGAAAATGAGATAACACTCTGGAAATTTGTGTCACTTCACTGTCTTTGTGGCTTTCAGCCAAGTTTGAGCAGTGTTTAGTTTTAAACTCAGCTTGGTACTTTGGCTGTATATATCCTCAAACACTTCAATTTTCTTTTTTTTTTTTTAAAGCATCACAACTAAGAAGTGAAATTCTTTTTACCTCCTAAACAAGAATACAGAAGCATAGCAAACATTTTTTTTTTCCCAGCAAAAAAAGTAAGCTGTAAAGAAGCCAGAAGGGGAATTTGCTTCTGTATGTCATGGTGAGAATCAAGCAGAAACTTGTGTCAGGCCTGGTTCAAGAATATGAGTGCAGTGAATGTGGGGCTGTGGTGCACATGGAATCTAGGACAGTGCCTATTTTCTCTGCTGATGCCAGCCCACTCCTGTCAGCAGAGCAGAACTTGTGCCTGAACAAATGCGGTTCATCTGCTACAGGTGATGTTACTGTTTCTCACCCTCTCCAGCACTGATTGCTTGATTTTTGAGGTACTAATTTAGCAACACCTTTGTTTAAAAACTAGCCCTACATGAAAAATACAGAAAGAATTCCACTGACTTCTGAGGTTACTGCTGTATTCGTTGTATCTTAGTTTCCCAATGTGTAAACATTGGCATTCTGTCTACAGATTTCGTTGGTTAGATATGACTTTGTATAATGTCTGGCACTTCTCTTTTGAGATGGATACCTAAATTCTACACTGAAGGAGCTTCAAAGTTGGAATGTGTTCAGCGATGCATTCCTCATGAATTTAAGAACACTCATGTCTGTTGTGGCATATTTTCCCTATTGTAATACTGTTTTTATGTGAAACATTCCTAAGTGTAACATGGTTTTCGTGGGCTGTAGAGGAATATGAAAAGACATAAAAACAGAGCTACCTTTTGTCAGAGCAGAGTAACTTTTCTTGGTGAGCTCAAAGTTATAAATGTGTCATTTTACTGAATAGAAAATAAGTAACAGTGTGAATATTTTTGTTCCTTGTGTAAGTAGTGAACAGGTAAAAGATAACTGGATATTTTAGAAATGTCTGGAATGTGGCTGTTAAGGAAAAGATAAAGCCTCACTTAACTGATACAATTCTTGTTAAAAGTTTTTTGATAGTGTAGGTAAACAGACGATCGTGAGTCAGGAATATTTTAAGGCCATGGGGTACTAAACACAGAACTGTGTTAAGCATTACATTAGATGTCCTTTTTTCCCAAGAAAGATGTGTCTCCTGTGCTTTTCTTTCAATTTTGGGGCAGGGAGAAGTAAAAATATGAGCCTATCTGACTTTAATTTTAAAAACGATATACTAGGAAGCAAATTATCTCTCAGTGTTATTTACATAATGCAAATAAAACCATGGGCCATAGAAAAACCAGCTAAAAACTTAAATTTAGGGTTTGGTTTCATAATGTCTTCACCTGTTTCATGCTACTTGTGCTGCCTCCTTGGATAGACATAAACAGGATACAAGGTAATTATCAAGACTTTTGCAACCTTGGGGTGTAGGCTTCTGTTTTAAATATTTATTAGGTAAGTAAACACAGTGTGTGTTTCTTTGGTACATTCTGTGTGATCACACCAAGCGCAGCTGTCTGTTGCTGCAGCACAAACAGGACATGTTCCTGGAGGCTGATACAGGATGTATGTGCATCCACATGATGTGTCCTTGCTGTCACCTTGGACTGTCGTAGAACTGACTATAGATATAAAGAAATATTCACAAATTGATTAAGCTAACTCTGCCTTTTCAGGTCATTAGCTCACATTAGAAGGGATTTGGCTGATATTTTGACCTTAAACAGCAATGGTTGATTAATGAACCCTTCCAATCTTCAAGCACTATTCTGGTTAGCTTTACAGTATTTACTTGCTCCTAAGTACTTGCATGTATTTGCTTATGCTGTTATCTTCACTGAGATGCCTCACTGTAGATAAGAGTGGAGACCATTGAGGACCTGCTTGGGAAAATATCTGAGTTCTGAGAGTGGGTATGTGTGGGACATAGAGGAAAATAATGGGAAGTATTTGACTTTAAAAGACTGTTCTGTAGTTCTTGAGAATGTGGAAAATCCAGGATTTGTGAAAGAGGAAGCATGGAAGAGAGGATGTGTCAGAGGAAGAACAGAGTACAAGGCAGAAAAGGAAAAAACAGTGAAGGGAGAAAAGTAGACAAAGGTGGGTGGAAGTAGCTTAAGAGAGGAGGCAAACTGGCAGGAGTATACTCGATGCATGCTTAGTGATGCATGCACCTGTGGAGATCCTTGAGAACTGAGCTACTCAGCAAGGCCTCCTTTAGAGGCAAAGGTGTATTGAAAAAGCAGTCTACAAACAAAGCAACCCATCCACCTCTCAACCCTGCATTCAGAGGAGTTTTCTGATTGTAACCCTTTCCCTAAGAGGAGACTGCATCAGGTGAGTCCTTTTTTGGCTATTTATACATAACCCTGAAACTAGTGGTCACTGAGTAGGAATTAAGAGTTACTAAAAAGAAAAGGGTGAGTAGAAGATAAGCATGGCTGGAATAGAACAGCAATGAAAAAGGTTAAAGAAACATGAGAACAGTTACTTGTGTAGCTGTTGGCTCACACATATTTAAAATAAGCAAGAACTGAAATTTTGACAGGCACTTGTCTGGGGATTGTGATACAAAGGAAGAGTAAGGAGAGGGTAAAAACAATATCCTGTATTTTAAGTGGCACATAGAACTGAAACAGTCATCAGAAGATGGAGATTCTTTTAATCTTCTGAAAGAGAAGTAACAAAGGCATCTTGGGAGGCTTGTGCAAATACAGATAACAGGCAAGTTTAGCATTGTTGCAAGAGACATGTAACCAGTCTGCCTTTGTGTGTACGTAATCCTGCATGTACTGTCCATTATAATGTAAATTTAAGTTTGTTCATCTCTGAAATACATATGTAAGTGCCATGGGTGATTCTCCAGCTGCAAATCCATTGGTCTGAATTTGTAGGTCTTTCTTAGAGAGGGGAAAAATCCTTCAAAGCATTCCTTAGGAATGTGTTCATAATATTCTAAAAATAAGGAACTTGGTCATAATTTTGATTCCAGAACTCTGCAAACAACACTTTAGACAATTCTGCTAATGTTTCAGAGGCACAAAGGACCTTGGTATTGCTGGTATTCAGCTGTTCACCTCATTAAAAATGAATGATTGTGGGCTAAGGGTATGGATTTATGAATTCAATGTCTGGTGCCTTGGTAACCTCTAAACAATCCAAGTGATTATTCATTCTGTTATCAGGAAGATGGAAACTTGTGTGTAATCCCTTTTTCCAGATGCACGGGCAGAGCTGCAATGAACTATGAAAGAAACTGTACAACCCTGGAAGCAAACAAACACAAAATAATTTTGAGTCATGTCCCAATCTAGTTTCTGTATTTCTCTATTTCAAGGTACGAGGTGTAGGGCTTTTGTTCGTGCACATCCAAACAGCAAAACAAAACCACCAGTAATACATAATTATGAAATGTCTCATTATGAGGATATGAAGCTTTGCATATAATGTTTTCAAAGTGGAAAATTATATCACGTATAGGTAGGGCTGGTTGCCCAATGTTTTCTTCATTAAATGGTTTTAAGGCTTTCTTTTCAAATGAAGGCTTACAGCTTTGTTGTTTTTTTGCCTGAAATGTTCTCTATCAGGTGTCTGCTCTGTGATTGTTCCTCTTGCAGCCCTGTACAAACACCCCCACCCCCAGAGCTTCAGCAACATGGTTAAACTATTAATGATGTGGTAAAGAAGGGCGTGTAGGATACCGTGTGGAGGAAAATCTGTCAATGCCATGTGGGAAGGACACAATGTGAAACAAATGTCTGTCTCTATCCATTTTTCTTAATACAAGTAAATTTTCCTGTTCATTTTTCCCTTACCCAAAGAATTGTTTATTCTTATATTGCCAGCATAGTTGTGTTGGTTTTGCTCCTGAAAACTGAGAGTGCTGCTGCTTTAGACTGCAGATGGTGTTCTCTCTTCACGGTCATGGTAAGGACAGGAGATCTCTAGGATGCAGCTGCTGATGGATATAAGATTCTGAGCTTCATCTCTTTCAGCCTCTGTTTGGTATTTAGACAATGCTTAGAACAAAAAAACCAAACCAAAACATGTTCTAAAGTCAATGTAGTAAATGTCCTCAAATGTACCTGTACCCTGGTATATCCAGCATAAGAAAGCAAGTTCAGTAAAATCACCTGTACTTGATTTTTCTCTAGAACTGAGCTTTCAAAAACAATGTGCAAAGCTTATCGGTAACAGCTGTGTTTCCAAACTTTCCATTCTAACTTTCCATTCAGAAATCACTGATTATTTTTAGGTTCCTAGTTGGCAAATATTTCAAGTTCGGCAAGAATATTTTCCCATTTTTTAAAAAAAGTCATAATGCGGATGTCTTCATCTGAGGTAGTTCTTGTAATCAAGAAGACAAATGAGTAGTTCTGAGGACTGACTCATTTCAGATGCTTGCTACAGAAGCATGAGTCAATTAGAAGGGAGGAGAGGTGAGTAGTCAGGTCAGGTGGTTGATCTGACCTTGCAGATATTTATTTACATGCTGAGGGAAATGATTCCTGCTGTTTGCATGAATATTTTTCTTACTAAGTGTATTGATGAGGTGAACAAGAGGAGTCAGTTGCAAAGGGTGCCTTGAAGCAAGACATGCAATTATTATGAGTATGTTTCACAAATTTCTGCAGATCATTAAAATAAAATATGTTGGCTCTTTAAAACAACCTCTACATAGCAAGGCCTGATTTAGAAGGTTTATCCTTCTACAGTAGTTAGTAACACTGGAACACCCACATAAATGCTGTTTCATAGCTTTGCTTTAGCTCTTACAGTGTCAGTTCTGCAACATCCGTAAAAGAAATGAAGATCTGAAATGAGTTTGATTGCTTTGGAGGTTCTTACTTAGCTTTAAATGCAAACTGAAATTCTACTTGGTTTATCTTCAAGAGAAACAGATATTTTCTCTTTCAAGGAATTGTGCCTAAAAGGTTTTAATTTCAGTTTCTTAGAACTTTCTATATTTTTGGAGTAAATGTGTGAATTTTTGTTTCCTGCAGCAGGGAGTTTGGAAAGTGAGGGATAATTCTGTGGTTGAAAGAGTTCATAAGGGACTAGAGACCTGACAGTGCTCTTCAAGAATGCAGAAAAGTAGCATATGGTGTTGAATGAAAATAAGCCAGGATAACCTTTTCTTACAAGACACTACCTCTCCGTGTACAAATTCAGCCTATTGTCTCTACATCACTTCCATTGAAGGCAGGGGTAATTAGACATCTTTATGTTCCTTATCAATTATAAGTTGATCATTGTTCTTTCCAAAAACATGAAGGCTGACAGGTTGACTCCAAAATGTTTGGGAGTTAGTGTTCATATGTGCTGTTGTGCTTTCACTGTAATTGGTGTCTCTCCTGGCCCTAAGTAACTGTGGTTTTATTAGCTTCTTTTTTTATTCTAGTACTGATTTTTTTTTTTTTTAATTTTTAGGAGCTCTACCATGTACCAAATGGGATGTCTCCAGGGAAGCTCTCTCATGGGATGGTGTATGGTGTTGTGCACCGAACTGACAACAACCATAAGAGAGAAATGGTGGTTTATGGCTGGTCAGCTGATCAGCTGAAAGAGGAGATGAATTACATTAAAGAAGTGAGTTACACTTTCACGTCAAAATTTGTTAAATACCCTTTGCATATATCCATGTAGAGCTGTGAGTGTACAATGGGGTGACTGATGTCTAGCCCAACACCTGAGTTTGAATTGGGAACCTACTCTGAGGCTAGAGGCTGGCCTTGTTAGTATTTGAGTGGGGAAAAAAGCATGCTCTGTGCCTGGGAACTGTGCTTGCTGATGGAAGAAACTATGTAAGCAGACACCTGAAATGATAAAGTCTCTCTCTTTGTCTGCTTTCCTCATTCCCAAACTCCCCAGCTTTGAAAAGGCTTCTAAATTAGGTGACATAGTAAAATCGGGTATATTTTGGGTCAACCTTAAAATAGTCAGCCTAATAAGGATGTCTTTGTACTACTTTCTCTGTGCCTGCTCATTTATCACAGTTGGCAGAAGATCTCCTGAAAAACAAAAAATGCATTTCTGATCCTGCTTGAAATATTTCTGTGCTTGAAACTCAGCATCTCTTTGCCCATCAGTCTTTGGCTCTTAGGCTGTGGCAGTGACACCCTAATTACCTCGGGCATATAATCTGACCTTCCCTTTCCATCCACCTTCACCACCCAGGAGGCTGTTGGTCAGTGCTTATCGTGTTACCCTGATTCAAGTGCAAACTGAGTTGATAAAAAAGGGAGGGACCCTGAGTCAAGCAAGCAGTGTAAGGCAGTATAATCATGTGTGCTCCTAACATCTGCCTAGTCTGTGGCTATCAGCACTTGCTTCTCTCCCTTGGTAATCCCAGTTTGTCAGCTCCTAGTGTTCACCACTCTCAAGCTGCTGATTTTAGGGACTGGCAGGTTATGTCAGTGCTGGCAAGGCACACAAGCTGCCTTGGCTGCTGTTCTCCTGCCTGGGTAGTTTCTCTGCCCTGCTGGGGTGGTGTCAAGGGACAGGTAAATTGGCAGGCAGCAGGGCCAGCTCCCCAGACTGCACTGTCTGTGGTACCTGGTGCAGATTGCTTGGGCTGGGACCATCTCCCTGCCCTTTTCTGTCCCTTATGGAGGGACATGTCAGATCAGGTGAACTGCATGTCTTGCTTGTGCATTCAGGGTACTGATGCTTTCAGGAAAAAGTGGGAAAGACATGGGCAGAGACATGCTGGCTCTTCTGTCTTCTGGAAGCTGTGTTTAGCTCTGCTAATTGTGATCTTTGATTTGTCAGAGTAGTGTCATCTTTAAAAGCAGAGTCTTAAACAACAGTCCTCAGCTTGTACCATGTATGTGCTGACTTAAATAGACCAAAAATGGGCCATGTCAGAGCTGCTGAGAGCTTCCTCTGCTTGAGTCAGATCTGCACCTTGCAATAGGGTGTATGAGTGCCTGTGCGTGGGGAGGCACAGAGCGAGTGGTGCTTTCCTGAGGTGATGGGCAGGAGTCAGCTCCATTCTCTCTTCCTCATCCCAAAGGGAGCACGTGGGGAGGGAGCACTCCTTGCATAGGTTTGGTGGCCAGTGCTCCCCTTTCTGGGAGGCATTGGGGGGTATTCTGTGCAGAGCTGCTAAAAACATCCCCTGCTGAAGTTTCCCCCTCACCCCACTGTGCAGAGACACAGTAAACTCACTGCCCTAAATGATCTGCAATCAGCCCGTGTTTGCTAGAGGTAAGGAAGGGAAAAAAAGAGGTTGAATTATGTAGGTTGTACACAAACATGATTGCAGTGGTGTGTAAAACCAAACTGGAAGCCAGCTTGGGGTTTTTTTGAGTTTTTTTTTTCTAGAAAGGCAAGGAATAATTTGTATCGATAGTTCTTGAATTCTAATTGAATTGAATTCAGATTTGGAATTGGATTGTAAATGTAAGCTAGATACAAGTCTAAAAGACTGAAATTAAAAGGGTTTATCTGCAAAGGATACCCAGGGGAAATCAACCACTTTTAAAAGTGTGCAAGTGTATTAAGTCCATGTCTTTTTTCAGAAATTAAACAATATATGATCAAATTAATTTTAATTCATTTAGCAATTAGGTTAGAATGATTTATGGATAATTTAATTGAAATTATTTTTTAAAAATGATTTATTTACAAGTGTTTAAGTGTGTACAGAGAAGTTTAGAATTACTCATAGTGACAGTTATTTGTATATTCCCTATGTAGACAAGTCTTGAGACTTAAGTTCTTATCTTTTTCTTGAGAGTAAATTGCTGTTATGCAGAGATAGATTAACAGTGAAATTATGGAAAGTAACAATGAAGAACATAGAGAAAAAAATAATGTCCTACTATAAACAGTATAATCCAAAATTTTGATAAAGGCATTTGATTTTTCTGACACCAGGTGAGAGCAACTCTGGAAAAAGTAAGAAAGAAAATGTATGGTGAATATGATGAAATGAAACGAAAAATACAGCAGCTTACAAATGAACTGAAAGTAAGTATCCATTAATTTGTAGGGAAAGCATATGGGAATAACTGTCTCAGTGGTATTTAGAAACTTTTCTTTGGCTTTAGCAGAACAGAACTAATCTCCCAAACCACTCCAGTTCACTGTTTTATGTGATATCTCTAGTTTCCTTTCTTTATGTATTTTTCCATCCAGGAAAGTAAAGCAGTACAGGGATGCTTTTGCATATAAAATTAGTAATTGCCTGGAAATTCTTGGAAATAAAAGAATGATCTTGATACCGTTCCTTGTGTGTATTGGTAATCAGTGGAGATGTATGTAACAGCTTCCAGGTGAATCGAATAAATAATATTTATGATTAGGGGAAACTGATAACTCGGCGTCATTTCAACACTTTGCTCTGTTTTACTGACTCTGTTGCTTTAACACTAAGTAAAAGAAGTAGCAATATTTTTTAGTATTAAAGTGCTAAAAAATGACTTACCTTTTGGTTTTTAATGGAACATTTCAATGGTCATTTGATGACCTGTCTTTCTTTTGACATGCTGCTTTAGCAATAAAAGCTGTTGTACTCTGTAAAAATAGCCTTCATATTAAACTGCTGAGTTGTTTGATCCAAAAAATCTCCCTGAAAACTTGCTTTGAATTTATGTTCAGCATTGATTTTCACAGCCCTGGTTCAGAGGAAGCTTTGGCAATTAAAGGTATTCTGACTTCAAGGGACTGGGACCTTGACTTGTGCCTTTCTGCCATCCTCATTTGGAGGCTGTCAGTTCCCTGCATGCTGTATTAGGTACAAAAATCAGAACTTGCTGTAAACTGGTACTTTTATTCTGTGCAACTGGTCTCAAAAAAGAAGAAAAAATCCCCCTGACTTGAGAGGAAGAGAGAGAGAAAACTCAATTTCTGCAAACTGTGTTAAATAGTTGTAATGCTGCCAGCGAGACTCACTCTCCCCCCCAGCGTGCATGCAGGTAAATGCTGATTCAGGTTCAACTTTGTTGTCTTTGCTGCTGCTCTTTACCGAATAGCAGTGATGATATCCTGCACTTCCAGATCTTCTGTCAGACCAGTAGAAATCCTGCATGAGTCAGAAATTCTTCTTTAATTAAGGGTTTCTGACCAGCTCTGACAGAGTATCTAGTTCTGCAGCAAATCAGCTGTTCATGAAGCTTCCTTCTGACATGAATGGCCCAATAGGAAACATCCTTCCCCTTTTTTAATACTCTTGACTGCCTGAAAGGAAGCACAAGTGTTGCTCTTCCTAATAAAATGAGGTTTTTGTTTGGTTGGTTATTTGGGGGTTGATTTTGGTTTTACACGACTGTTGACTTTCATGCTACTTGCAGATCCTGTTTAAAATCCTTTCTATCCTGTTTAAAATCCTTTCTATACTCTTTGCTTCAGCTTTCAATCACTGTGCTTTTATCCTATCAGTTTCCAGGACAACTTTTTGTTCATAAAGTTTGTTTGAAATTTGCTCTTCCAATATCCTGCCTGGGCTTCTTCAAACAAGTTCTTATCTTGTAACTTTCTTAATCATCCAAAGCATGTCTGCTTTTGTTTGTTTAACATGAACACACATTGATATAAAGTTAACAGTAACTACTTGGCCTCTACTCCCTATGCTGACCTAATCTGTGTATGGCTTGGTTATTACACACTTGTCCCCTGTATCAGTCCCTGGTGTTCTTATGTTTTTATCAAGAAACAAATCTGGTCCATCTAAGAATGTGAGCTGGGCTGACCTCCATTAGTAACACTCTTTCCCTCTTTATTACTGTGTCATTCATAACTATTTACACTGTTTGGGTTTTGGTCTCTTCTTGAATAATGTCATTTTGTGCCTTCTTCTCCCCCTTCAGTTTTTAAGTATGTGTGTGTGTACATAACAGACAATGACTAATTTTCACCCAACAAAACTCTCTGGCTTCTCCTCTCTGCTTTGTACTGTTTCATCCTTACGTCTTCTTGATGTTGCTTCTTTATTCTGACCTGATTAGTCAGTTCCTTCTTAATTAAGGCTTGTCTACAATTCACAGTTCTAGATTTCCTTATTTCTTGCATTCTTCTGCTTTTTGCTCTGAATTGTTACAATCTGCCCACTCTACGTACATAATCTTTCTGAATAGACAGCTGCCAATTGTCCTCTTGTCCTTTCAAAAAGAACAGCTTATACAGTGATTACAGATTAACAATAAACTCAGATACTCATGCCTTATTTCTGTTAGATTATTTGGATTTTAAGCTTTGTTTGTTTGTTTGTGAGGTGCAAGAATATACTTTGAGGCCTGTATATTTTAAGCATCATAGTGCTGTGAAAACGACCTTGGGTCTTTCTCTTCTGTAGCTCCCTTTGAAAGAATAGGTAAACTTGATCATTATTCTATATAAAACCTTTTTTTTTTTTTTTTCCTGCTCAGGTGACAAATGCTCATCAGGAATCCTTAGAGAATCATGTGCGAGTGCAGGCTGCAGCCTTAGATAGCTTTAGCGAAATGAACAGCTCCTTGACATCAGCATCAATAGACTTGCAGGTACATCTTCATAGCTGCTTCCCAGCTGCCAGCTGCCTTTTCTAGCTTGGATTTCAAAGAATACAGAAAACATGGATGACAGATACAGATTCTAACACTAAGCAAGACCATAACGTACTGTCTGGGTTATCTAAAGCACCTAATTTAGGAAACAAAGAAAAAAGTTCCGGAAGTTCCTGTGTTTAAAAAAAACATGAAAAAATAGTGTACAATAAGGAGATATAAAGAGATACAGATATGCAGCAGGCTAATACCACAACTTGTGTCTCTATGAAGGATCTAAGGTGAAAATGGGATGTGGTCTGTATAGTGCAAAATGGTGCCTCTCCTGATTTAATTCTGCCTTCAGCTGGTAACAGAAATGGAAGTGGCATGTTTGGATGCCAGACACTTGTGAGATTTTACCTACCTGTGAAATGCAGGGGGAGGGACAAGATGGGAATGGATTTTCTTTTTTAAAGACATGTAAATTCCCATGTATCTGAGCTGAACAACTTAATGTCCCTTTCTTGTATGTCGCAGTTGTTTTCAGTCCGCTGCATTTTATATGTATGGCATGGGCCTCGGAGAGAAGGGGAGATTATTCATACTGAAATGTATCCCTGTTTCTTTTTTTGTTTTTAATAGTGTTCCAGGACTTGATTTCACTGAGTACACTTCTCATGGAAATACCTTCTAGCCACAACAAAAGCCATAATTTTAAATGTTAAAACTTGCAAAACTGTTCACACTGCATTAATACATCAGGAAGCTCTTTAAATGTGCTGTTTCATAATCTCTGGACTGTATTAATTAATCCAATTATTTCTGGTTTTTAATATGTGGTTTGCCTCTTTCTTCTAGAAAACTCTAGTGCATGTTACATTGGAGAACACTGATATAAGGGAACAAATAAGGAATTTAAAACATACACACGAGCAATCTATGGAAAAGCTGAGAGAGAAGCAAAAGCAACTGGAAACAGCACAAATTGAAAATCAGTTACTGAAGTTAAAGGTGTGGTATATAAACTCCCCTAAAAATACTGCACAGTAAGGGCATTAGGTGGATGTTAAGTGAATTCCTTGGCCTTATTTGTAAAGGGTTCTTCATTCTTCATGCCCTCGTCATGCCCTCAAGCTCACTTATTCCTGTGAATCAATACTGGTTTAATAACAAAGAATCTCAGCTGGCGACAGGCAGTCTTGCCATAACATGGGATGTAACATAAGAGTCAGGGGTGTTGACAGGAGAAAATTCAAACCATTAAATGGTTACTAACATCCATTCCTATTAAGTGAAGGAATATTACAACTCTACACATTGCTACATGAATTTCTTGGTGTTGAGTTTCTTTGGTATTGCACCATTTTTAACAGGTAATCTGTTAAATCTTATGAGCATGTGGTCAGCAGATATGAGGTGTAACAGCAGGCACCTTCAAAAGAGAATTAAGCAATTTCTTTCAGAGAAATGCAAGGGAATAAAACACAAACTGCAAGGTTTAATACGTCAGAAAGCTTGACCATGTTCTCCCCTCATCTGCCAAATGTATTCTGGTAATCTCAAAAAAACCAAGCCCACACAAAACCCAAATAAAACAAACAAACTCCCCCCTCCTCTTCTGGGAACCTTTGTCTCTCTTAAAATTGCTCAAAGTAGACTAATTTGGATATAGTACTGTATCAGAATTTGTCAGATTTTGAAAAGTTGGTGAATTTTTGGGGTTAAGTTTGTGAAATTAAGGTGACTGCAGCTATATTCTTGTTTAATTTTGTCAGAGGTGGTGTTTCTTTTTGGCTATTTTGCTAGTGACTAGCACTCATGCCTAATGATGAATGGTTAAACAAGAAAACATATGTGCATTTCATATTCTGCTTTCCTCTCACAGTGAAGCTTTACAGGCTTTAAAAGTAGCTGTATTTTGCACCTGCTGTTGTCAGCAGGAAATAAAAAGAGGGAAAAACCAAGTAACAGAAGCAAGAATGACGCAATTAAGATTTTAAACCAGAAATTTGGGCTTCACTATAATATTAAGGACATGCCCCAGCAAGTCAGGGAAAAGTATGTCTGCTTCTAAGAGCAGGGAACTGCAGCTTACACCTCAGTTCAACGGAATGCATAAGGATTTGTTTATCTTCAAGCATGTCAAGCTCTGCAGAATACATGCCCTGCATTTACAGAGAAAAAGTGTAAATTTTGCCCTCAAACTTGCAGTTTTAGTACCAAATTAGTGAATAAAATACCTCATTAATGTCTTTGACAGTTAAATATAAAATTGTGTCTCAAAAGTGCCAAGACATCTGGGAATTCATTCTAGGGGTGAATGTAAGAGGATGGTGTGGAATCTGGGAAGTTAGTGTTGGAAAGCAGTAACTACTGTATACCATCATTACATTCTGGGTGGAGAACACACCTGTGAGGTTTATTAAGGAGGTTTGGTTTATTCATACATCTGTAACAACTTAGAGTGGAGAAGTTGCTTAAGCATATTATAACAGATGCCCTGATACATCTACTTTTTTATGCTTGTTTTTACTGTCCTTATTGCTCAAGGTGTAAGGAAAGGAAGGATGGAGATAAAAGGCCAGAGATCCTATTCCAGTTCAGTGTATCTTAAGGAATCTGGGGTCTGATAATTGGCCTTCTCTAAATGGTACAATTCTTTCAGGCTTCCTGAAATGTGGAAGGTTCATTTAACTCCACACCCTCTCATAAAGTGCAGGTCACTACCCCATGCCCCAGGGTTGGCCTAGGTGAGATGACAAAGGAGACAACTGCAGTACAAGTGGAGTCCTTCAGAGCTCATCCCTTTTCAAAGAATGAAATAAAGCGTTGTTTTTCTACAGTCTGCTAAACAAGCTTGTTTCTGCCATGCAAGATGAACCCAAGGGTTTACTAAACCTTTTGGTCCTTGAAATAGAAAAAAAATCCAACCCAAAACCTTAATCATCAGAACTCTCTATTTTGTTAGCTGTGTTAAGTGTGGCGATTGGGAGGGAACACTTTATTCCTCCTCTTCCTGTCACTTTTGTAGCATCCACAGCATTTCACTATAACATTGGCTGATTCATAGCATCTCTAGGAAGAGAACTAAGTCCTGGACAAGTTGCTTTACTTCACTTTTATTGTGGTTTACATAGTGGATGGGTTTAAGCTGTGAATATCCTATCTGGTGTTTAATTGCTGAGGGTGTGGTTCAGTCAGTGTTTTCAGCCAACAGCAGGAAATCCTGTCTCTGAATTACCATTCTGCTCCCTTCCCTGTAGTTCTAGTAAAGTTTCTGGTTCTGTTGTTAAAAATTAACCCTTCCACACACCTGAGAATGTTAATTTTAAGTTTGATTGCTTTGCTGCATGGTTACCCCTGTTCTTCTGCCTACACAAAGAGCAGAATGTGAAAAACCAAGAGAGAGCCGGGAGGGAACTGCAATATAGTGTTGCTTTGAGTGTTCGTGGTCATTTAGAAACAGGAGTTGAGGATAGTCCATCTCTAGTCTGTGCTTCAGTAGAACGGGGGGAGACAATATCATTTCAATGGGGAAACCAACCAAGTGACGCAGGCTGTTACGGAAGGGTTCATTAAAGAGGCATGGCCTGGTCTTGGATAAGCAATGACTAAATGAGCTGAATTCAGACAACATGGAACTTGATGGAACAGTAACTTCTACAGATTCAAATTATGTGAATACTGGCAGAATGCTGTAAATGGTCTTGATGGAAATGGAAATCTACTTTTGCAATGTCAGATTTATAACAAAGTGGAGGTTAACTTCAAACTTGTATTTTCTCATCATGTGAACTCTCTTTCTCCTGCTGCCAGCAATGCTGTACTTACTGATGGGTCACCTTCCTCTCTCATAGGTGGAATCTTCGCAGGAAGCCAATGCTGAAGTCATGAGAGAGATGACAAGAAAGCTGTATAGTCAGTATGAGGAAAAAATGCGAGAAGAGGAACAGAAACATAAGGCTGAGAAAGAAATGCTCCTAGTATGTATAGCCAGTGTGTAAGAGTGGTGCTTAGCTTGAGTGTAATTTCTCAATCACTTTGTACTCCGGAGTTGATGCGTGTTCCTTCACTTCTGTCTCTGTGACTGGTTGTGCTGTAGTTACTTAGCTTTCCAAACTTCTGGGGTTGTAGGACTAAGAAAAATATGTATTCAAACATAGTAATGTGAGATAGTAATGTAGATTTAAAAATCTTAAATAGGGTAAGTAGGTTTTTTTAACTTCTGATTCTCTAAAAAAGGAAAATACAGTGTCCAATTTTAAGTGACAGTTTAAGAAGGAGAAAGGGAACAACTTCACTGGATGCTACTGGAGCAAGAACTCTCCTGTCCCCCAATTCCCCTCCACCCCCATGTTAAACCTTTCTATGAACAGTCAGTTAGTGCATTTTTTAAAATTATAGAGTCAGGTAATGATGGAGATTAAAGATAGATGCTCCTTTTTATTCATATTGCTTTACATGTGAGGACAGTACAAAGCTGAACATGGCTAACTATGGTGTTTAAAAAGCTGTCTTTTGCAGCAGCGTATTTTTCTCATGCTGTTACTTAACAGCATCCTCAAATGGGAAATCAGCTATCTAAGAAATGGGTAGAAGTTTCTCTTGGATTGTCATAATGACTCTTCACTAATATCTGTGTATTTCAAAGTACCCCAAACCCTTTGCTCTATATAATTCACATTTAGGGTCATAGCTCTTCCAGATTTCTGAGTAGGTATAGTGAGAAGCTTTGAGCTCTTTAAGAGCTCTTAGCCTGGCTCTGTAGCCAAAAAGAGAAATAAATATTCCTCATTAATATATTAGATGCTAATGTGACTGTAAATGTTCTTGTAGGAGGAAACAAATCGGCTTCTGAAGGCTATTGAAGAAGCAAATAAGAAGATGCAGGTTACAGAAACAAGCATACAGGAGAAAGACCAGAGGATTGGTGAGCTGGACCGGCTGATTGAACGCATGGAAGAGGTATGAGAGCTGATTGCTGCCTTGAGAGGAAATGCACAAGTGCATGGAGGATATTTCACTTCTTGTTCTGCTGCTCAGGTCCCTCAGTAACATACCATTGCTGTTTGGATCTTAGTTACTGTATTTGTATCAGTAAATGCACCTGGACTGCCATAGAGACAACTGTGATTAGGACGTGGTTCTGTCTTTCTGGTGGTCCTTACAGGGCTAAGGAGTCAGCATTTATTTAGGAAATTAACCATTATTTTAAAGAGAGAATTTAAAAACCATTTGGTGTGCAAGGTCTAATCAAGTAATAATCAGAAATGACCCAGAGTCTCTTAGAAATGTTGTTGTGATAGGTCCATGGAGTGCACAGAGCTCCATCTGGGGATAAGTTAGAAGCTGGTGGAGAACCTGCAGGTCAGGATTAAAGGGAGGGCAGGGACAGGTGACATTAGAGTGGGGGCCACCCAGCCAGGAAGACTAAAAGGATGGGTCCCCTTACATACAATGGGAGCAGCCTCTTGTTCACAAGCCCTGGTCCTCATGGGGATTTTCAACTACCCTGACATCATCTGGAGGGACAACACTGAAGAGCATAAGCAATCCAAGTTCCTGGAATGTGTTGATGATAACTTCCTTCTCCAGTAGCTAGAGGAGCCAGTGAGGAGAGGTGCTGTTCTGACCTTGTTCTCACCAACAAGGAGGAGTTGCTGGGGAATGTGAAGCTCAGGGGCAGCATTGGCTGCAGTGTCTATGTACTTTGGCATTTCTCATTTAATTCAATAGCAGGCATCTCATTATCTTTACAGATTCGTGCCTCACTATCTGAAATACAGGAGCAGAGAGTGTTTTACTCAGTGGAGGGAATAAAATCTTCTGCTCTTAAAAATGAAGTGGTTTCTTTCACCAATTTTACTTCAGTGTAGTACATATTTAATATCAGTATCTACTGAGAAATAGGTTTTTATAAGCCAGTCTTGTTGGCTTGACTGGTTAGTCTAATGTGCACTGAGCCCCTTTTGTCTAATGCTTGCAAATCCATTAGTAGAATTAGTGATTACACTGAGAAATTACTCAGTTTAATATGCCCCTTTAGTGGCTCCATTAACTTCATCTGGGCTTCAGCCTACAACTTTTAAGTATTATGCAGTGAATGTAGGATTCCAGTATAGTTCACAAGTACAGATGAGTTCCTTCACATTAGTTATTTAATCTGCTCTTATCTGGCTGATACTCACCCAGTGAGACTGAATGCCTCTTAAATTCCCATTAAAGTGGATAACACACTTACTTCTCTGCTAACTCGTTTTGACTCAGTCCCCACGTCCTCATAGATCTTTACAAGCACTGTGCTGGTGGCACTTAAACAGGAATACTCTGGGGGAAGAAAATGCAGCAACACATTTTATCTGAGCCTTGGATTGGGAGATCTTTTTGGAGTGATAATGTGGACAATTTGACATTTTTATGTAGTTAAAAATTTTGATGACTCATCTTTTTATTGAAAAAAATTCAGTTTCAAGTACAGCCGTATATCTTCAAATAGAAAATTGAAAAGTGATCTTATTTCCATGCATAGCTGAGAGGTTGATTTTATTACATATTCTGTGCTCCTTGGCGATTGGAAATGCATGAGTTTTGTTTAATCAGTTTCTATTTTAATTTCACAAATGATGCTTTGAATTGCAATGAAATATGCTTTGTGAAGCCTTTACATTTTGATACATGGAGAACTGAAAGATAACTTTTCATGTTTAGGAACGTCACCAGCTGCAAAAACAACTTGAATTAAATGAACTAAAGATATCTGGAGCAAAATCTGAAAACAACTCTGACAGTGAAAGGTGAGATATGACTTGTCTGTGGAACTTCTAGTATTGCTAGGAAACTCTAGGGGTTTCTTTGTTTTTGAAGACATCTGAATTTTGCCTTTTCTGACCTTAAAACTGTAGTCTGGTAGGGATTGTCCATCTGAATGTAAGTTTATTTACATGTAAAATATTCAAGACAACTATTTTTCGCGATGAAGACCACCTTCATGCATCTT
The DNA here is from genome assembly GCA_013399195.1 of Dicrurus megarhynchus. Taxonomy (NCBI): domain Eukaryota; kingdom Metazoa; phylum Chordata; class Aves; order Passeriformes; family Dicruridae; genus Dicrurus; species Dicrurus megarhynchus. Next base: position 208,790 of record VXAD01002804.1, on the reverse strand, counting down.
TTCTGAAAAGTTGTTTGCAAATGTGTAGAGTCCATTGTAGATGGAACAAGCTGTGACATATCTGTAGCTTGCATTTTTCTTAAATATGCATTCCCAAATTCAGAGAAGTATGATCCTGACTATGAATACTTTCACTATTTAAACTCAAAGGTTTATATGACACTGCTTGAGTGGGTAAAGATGAATTATAACCAGAGACTGAATAATTGTACTTGATTACTATTTGCGGTTCTGTGGCAACCAGAAATTCAGTTTTAAGGTTTTGGGCATCCTGGTGTTCTTTGGGAAGCATAAACATAAAAGGAGGTCCCTGCTGAGAGCTTCTCAGTGTCTTGTACTGATCTGTGACCATCTTCTCTGGTTTCATAGTAAGAATGGCTTTTCACAGCAGCCTGTTAAAATAATAACTTAAAGTGAACAGATGTCACTTGCATGCAACATAGAATATGGAGATGAAAGATAATTGCTGGTTTCCTTTACCTCTGAATAACACAGACTCTTCTCACTTCAGTGAATCCTTTTCAGTGTGAAAAGTTACACTGAAGTAAAAAGGGTAAAGGCAATGTTCAGGCAGGAATTTGTGCAATGCAAGCAAGCTCACAGTTGCAATCTATGCTATGCAAGCAATGAATCTGTGTTCAGATGATACTGGTTTGTTCTTAAGTTGTCTTTACCTGTCTGTACCTTATCAGACACTTGAGGATGTCTGTTCCATTTCTCTATTGCTATCAATGTTTAAGATCCTGAATCTTCCAGGGAGATACAAAATATGTGCTACAATTGCAATCACAATATAAAGTTTTGTGAGACCTTAATATGCACAACTGAAAAACCTGCAGCAGTGCCTTGAATTTTTTGAGTCCTTGTCAAAGTGCTGTGGTGACATTTCTGCAGAGTACTTCACAGTTAATAGAGACTCATTTGGGGGGGAAAATGCATACAATTCAGTCATTCACTGGAATCATGTCTTACAGTTTGCCATCTGCTGATTTGTCTTAGAATGTTTTTTCTATTTGCAGCTTTAACAGTTTTTTTTTCTGCTGTGCACAGGCCAAGATGAAAAAAGCCTTTTTGTTTTTGATTTCCCTCCTCCCATTCTCAAATTCTGTCCAGTCCTGAACCTAGGAGTACAGCAGTTTATTTTGTAAGCAAGCAATGGCTTTCCTTGACAAATTTTAAGAATTGGACATTCAGATAAAAATGGAGACTCCCATGGCCAAACAGACAAAAACTTACAGAAAAGCTTCACTCCTGTTTCCTTGCATATTCTAAAGCTACTTTTCTGGCAAGCTGACAAACCAACTTGTGGCAGCAGTTCCGTGGGTGTTCACTTTCTGTATTAAACAGATCTGAAGAAATGCAGAATCTATCTGAAGAGTTGTATGCACAAATTTAAACCATTTATAGCATTCTTTCTGACTGTTGAGGAGTTAATACTATTCCAGTTAGCATTGTGCTGCTGTTGGCAGCTCTGCCAAATTCTTGACTCAAGGCTCCCCTGCCGTAAGACAGCTTTGAAACCAACCTGCTTCCTGGCTTTTGTTTAGCATACATTTCCAAAATATTTGCAGGTAGTAGTAAGTCAGGCTAAATGTGTCTCTCTGAAGCTAAAGATCTAGTTGTCTAAAAGCCTTTCACTTAAATGAAAACACATCTTGAGATGAGTTTTGTCACATTGTTTAATTTTCAGCACTTCAGGCTCTGACTCAGCATGTCAGTATGCAAGACAAAGGTGAGTTAACTTGGGTGGAGACGGCCACTTAGACTAAGACCACATTAAGATGTACTTTGGACAATTTGACATCTGTCAGTGCAATTTGACTTGCCTGTCCTGATTTATGGTGGATTATGGGGGTTGTTCTTGTTCTGCTTACACTGCATAGCTCCCCACTTACAGGCTTGATTCTTGCATGTTTTGCCAGGTCGCAGCATTTGGAGGAGGTAGCAGCCAGCCTGAGAGAGCGGATCAAGCATCTGGATGACATGGTCCACTGCCAACAGAAGAAAGTCAAGCATATGGTTGAGGAGGTGAGATGTAGTAAAACATCTTTGAGGAGCACTGATTCTTTTAGTACATAATCCAAAGAGAACTGTATTCTTTGTGCAATAGCCTTATGCCACCTTAGTTACAGTGGAAGTTGAGTTAAGCATCTGGAGCCAGTGAAACAGTAGATGAAAGCAGTTCACTCCAGTGGCTGTGATCTTTAGGCTGACACTAATTCTGTACTTCTTCATGGGTATTCAGGAAATGCAACCTACAACTTCCGGCTCCATTTGAACAATTCAGAGGGTACCTGCTGACACAGTGAGTCTAGTCATGAAGGGTCTCCCTCCTGTATAGAAGTGGAAGGCAAAAACTGACCTTTATTGTTTTGTTCTTTTGGTTTGGGGGGGATTTTATTTGGGATTTTTTGTTTGTTTAATGTGATTCCTCACAGAATAGGTGAGTAAGCACAGTTTTTCACTGCTCATCTCTTCTTACCCTGGTCTTGGGACACCATCTTAGTGGATACCATTTCCTGCAAAATTTTAAGTGGAATTTTGCTGGATAGATGGTTTAGGTTACAGGCTACCTATGTGTCAGGAAACTTTTGCAGTCAGAAGGCTGTAATTGCAAACATTTCTGTTTCTCCAAGGGGAAAGAATGATGTGGGAAATAGATAAGTTTAAATTGGAGCTTTACAAAGCAGACTGACAGCTCTATTAGACGAGCCTTCCTACTGCACAGAGGATAGGTATTCCTGAGATATCTTTGATTTGTATCTGGACATCATATATTCAAAATATCAAATATTTAGAAACCACTCAAATCTAAGGCATTCTTTCTGCATTCACAATATGCTCTTACAGGATTTCTGATTAGACATGGAGTTGTTCCATTTTTATCAAGTTTGTATTTATATGTATTTATGTATATCGGCTTTGTTTTATAAGATTCTGATGTAGTCCTTCTGTGTGATCAGATGTGTGATACTAAGTGTCTTTTACACAGAAGGTTTAAAGTAATATCAAACATGTCAAGTCTTGAGGTTTTGGTTTTAGTTTAGTTTGCCATTATCACTGTTTTCAAGCATCATAAACAAGCATCATCTAAAACTGAACTAACAGTCTTTATACCATGGTATTCTATTAAGGAAAGTTTCTCCAGTCTAATAATCCAATCCATCTAATTAATGGATTATGGGAACAGTTATTTTAATCTGTTTTGTATCTGTGTACACCAGACATTGTATTACGAGTTTTTTCTGTTCTAAACAAAAGTTCTAAAGGATTTGTGATACATGTGGCACCCTGAATGATTCTAGTAATATATGAGGATGGTGGCCTAAATTTTGCCCTTTATTACTAAATATATTTTAAACTGCTGGTTGACCTCTAGTGGGCTGCATTGGTATAACAAATCCTTCCCGCTCCGTGTTTTGTTTTGGAATAAAACCACGTATAAAGCCTGAGCCAATGATTATGATATCATAAATATTAGATTTAATGGGTGAGTTTAGCTTGCTGATTCCTTCTAACGAATCTCTGTTGGTGCCTTCATATATACAGAAAGCCCTTCTAGACCATCTGGTTATCCTATTTAACGAGTGTTAGGTGACCAAGTCACTGCTTAATTGTCAAACATGTCTGCTTCTAACTGCTGTCTGACTGCCTGCTCTTCAGATTCAGTTAAACCTTTATCAATTCTTGACTGCCACATAGCCATAGGGTAAATATTTTTCTCTCTTTTAGTCTTTGTGTGTTTTAATTTTTATTTTCATTCAGCTTCCTTGAGAACTGCATGAACACCTGTAGCTACATCTGTATTTTCACTAGTGAGGTAGCTAAAGACTCCTGTACCAGAGGTTTGATCAGGTCAGGTGGTACCAAATACATCAGGCATTTAGTGTTTGGGGCTTTGTTTTTTAATTTCGTGCTATTTGTTGCTTGTGTTTGTACTGTGTTTGAGAAAATATCCATAATATAGTTAGCATGCCCTATTTTAAACTGGACTCTTAATTAAAGGCCTAAAAATAGCAGCTTTAATAATGTAGAGAAGAGTAGCTGTTCACCATGGGGCAAGAGAAAAAGCATTGTAGATATGTATGCCCTCAACTATCCAAGCGTGTGGTGATTTTCATGATTTTGTGCTCTTCTCTACGTAACATTAGATAAGTATTTTTTGGCTCATTTTAAGCAAGCACTTGCTAACTATGCCATAGAAGCTGAGAAACTGACAATGAAAATATTGAAAAGGAATGCTATCTGAAGAGTCTGTTCTGAAGTTAGGTTAAAAACTAGTGAGCAGCAGCACTAAAAATATCTGCTAGAGTAAATAGGGAAGATTGCACTACTAATTAAGTCCCAGAAGACATGTTCATCAGGGTATATTTAAACACACATCCTCCCTACACTACCTTTAACTGATTGCAGAATTTAATGGCAAGGAATAGCAAGAAAAGTGTAATGAAAACCTGCCATGTTACTCATTATTGCAGTATTTTGATGGCTGGTATCTGTAAAATAACATGCCATCTTAGGGTTTATGAGGGTATTATAATGATATTGATAACTTGCATTTAAATAATTGAGAAAGAATAATCACGTAATTCAAAAGCTAGAAATCTTTCTTTCTGAAACTGTTACCTTCTCTGTGGCATGAGAACAGAGTGAGAACAGGCTAACCTGGTGTCGTGGTTTTGAAACTCAGGAGAGAAGTGGAAGGAAAGTAAGTAGTCAAAATTATCAGCAGTGCTTTTGTTGGAAACTGGAACAGAGCTACTGTATGAGCTGCTAGGTGAGAAAGTCTATACTTTCTTGACTGCAGGATGAGATTTATTTAGTATTAATCTTTGTTAATATTGGACACAGATCTGAAGTATAAATAAGGGGTTTATTCTTCCAGTGTAAATCACAATGAGTTTATGCTGTTACCATCTCCAATTCAGAGAAATTGGAGAAATGAACATCACTTCAAAGGGATGCTGAACAAACCAGATATACTGCTTCAAACTCATATGGAGATCTGCCAAAGTTGGACAAGTACTGAGATGAATCTCCTGGCTAAAAAAAATCACAAAATAGGTTGCTCTTAAGCCCTTTTTGGGAAAGATGATGGATCATTTGCAAGTGACAGATGCAAGGCATTCTGTGAAAAGAACAGCAAGCAGTCATGACGAAGTGGAAGTGAAGCTTTATAGTGGAGTTTTGTGATGCAGCAGGCAGCTCTAACACCTCTGGTGCTGTTTTGATGGCATTTAAAAATGTGTTAGGAGGTGGTGGTCAATCCTAACTTAGGCATAAAAGGGGATGCTGGCAGAGAAGCACCAAATGTAGAAGGCCATGGAGGGAAAGAGTATTAACATCTTCCTCTTCATAGGTCCCATCATGTTGGCACTGAATGCAGTGGTTATGTGATCTAGGGAATTGAGCCCAAGCAGAGAAGAACACTCACAATTCAGTGAGCAAAGAAATAATTTGCTTCTAAGTTTTTTCCTCTGAAATCATTCCATCTCAGGTATTAATAGAATCTTTTTCAACTTGATCTAGTTAAACCAGTCATAAATTAAACAGGAGCACAGAAAATAACTTTCAGAAGAAAAATAAATGGAAGAAATAAAATGGAAGTTTGCTGGAGTTGGTGACCTTCAACATCTCTGTGTGTTAGCTCTCATGCACACACATTTTTCATCCTCATAGGGATTCTTTTCTATGAGAGCAAAAAATTGCTGTCCATTAGTGCACCAGCTGAGCAGAAAGTTATCCTGCATAGTCTTAAAGCCTTATGTTTTCATTAGAGAGAGATTGCAGATAGCTGACAGATTCATCCCTGTGCTGAACTTGTTTGTTATACAAACCTGTTTGTTCACAGCTTAGTGTAGTATATTTTAAATGAAGTGCTGGCAGTTAAAAGTGCAGGACTTGCATTTGGCAGGTGTTTAGAAACTCAACCCTTTTCTCATACTCTTTGTACATCACAGGCTTTCAAAAAATGAGTGAGGACAGACAGATGGCCAGAGTGGATCACCCAAAGCTCAGAGATATTTTAGCCTTTGCCTTTGGTCTGAACGTATGGCTGGGCAGAGAGAGACTTGCAAAGACAATCCAGGAAAAAGACAATTTGATGAGAGGAAGAATTTGCAGGGAGATTCAGGTGAAAGGCAGAGGCACACAAACTTCAGGCCCTTTCACTAAAGAGTTTCCCCTGCAGAGATGGGACTGTGCAGGCAGATGCAGGCACAGAGGCACCATGGCTGGGCATGGGAAACTGCCCACATTGTTTCCTTCAAGGTTGAAATTGCTCTTGTTCTGTGAGAGGGGTAAAAGCTTCTCTTCTAAGTATCTGTCCGATAGGGTCAACCAGTTCATGCTGTTGACCTGCCAGGGTAGGAAATGAAACTGTCATGTAAGATAAATGAAATACAAAACAAATATTAAAAAAAATTGATTTTAAATTAGCAAAATAATTATTTTGTAGCTTGATCTCAATTTCAAACCTGGAGAGATTTAAGAGAGGTTTAGTTCTGAGATTTGTGCAATTCACTTTTAAATGGATTGCAATTTCACTGCACAACAAGCTTATTTTTATGTAATGTTGTTTCATTGTTGAGAAGCAGGAGAGGGAAGGAAATAAGCATTTATATTTTGTAAGCAAGGCAGGGGGGTTGAGGCAGATATAGGAAGCTGTTCTGAAGGGGTCTGAAGAAAAAAGGATATTTGATTTCATGCCAAGAAATTATCTACAGAACTCAGATTTCACGTGAAATTCCCCTAACTACTGAATTGAACTGTCTCTAGGTCATGGCCCATGAGCTGTTCTCCAGCTTTAGTCTCAGATTCGTTGGATAATAAATGGTGACCAGACACCAGGGAGAAGCTGTCTCCTGTTCTGTCGGGGAAGATACTTGCATGAAAGGACAAAGTGCTAATGAGCAAATGATATCCCAAATACAGAAGATACTTTGCATTGCACAAATGGGGTATAAAAGAAGAAATTTTTCCACAAAAGACTTGACCATCTGAAAACATCTGTATCAAGACAGTCCAACTTCAGATATACAGAGAATTTTCCCTCTTTGAATATGGAAAAACAGTTTCAAGGTCAAGTAAAAGAAGCCACGCAGAAGCACAGAGGAGGAAAAGATGGAGTTACCAACAACAGATGCCAAACTTTTATTAACCAAAATCTGCATTGCATAGTACCTACCATAAAAACAAAACAGCAACAAAAATGCAGAATGAGGAATGTAGAAAGAGAAACCCACCTTGGGAGCTTGGAGGAAGAAGATAAAGGACAGAACATTAATTACTTCACCACACCCTCCCCCCCCCTCCCCAATACAAATGTTTGGCATTCCTCAGTGGACTTAAGCAAGCAGTACATTGCTTATCTATTGGCAGAAGTAGAATCACTGCTGGTGTTTGGTGAGAGTGTTTATATATGCATAACATCAGCACTTTCAGCTGGGAATTGCCAGGCCATTAATTAGAAAACTTGCCTATTACTAAGGTAGTGCTTAACGAGGTGGGTTGATGTGCAGACAATGAGCCAATGTCTGTAACTCGTTAGGACATGCCAGCCCTTGCTTTAGCCATATGCGGACATCAGCCACTGGCATAATGTGTTCCTAGAGCTCATTTGTTTAGGAAGGTCTCTGTGTTGGTGCATTAACCTAAATCAATCAGTTGTTACTTTTTCTGTAAGTGCAATGTGAGTTTTAAAATACAAAAAGTATTGATAAGTTGCTCATGTGATTTAAGGAGGATTAAAAGGCAAAAGTGCTCATTCCTATTTACTGTATTATGCTCCCTGAAAAAATTTCAACACTTGTCTAGCCTCTTATAAATACCAGTTAAGATCCAGTGAAATACTGGACTGAGGAAAATCCTGTTCTCCTTGTACAGCAATTACCTCTGAGAGTTCAGGCTGGTGTTGCAATGTGTTGTCTGTCTTGTTTTGTGCATGCTGTGTAGCATGTGTTTGTCCTGTGTACTCATATTTATGACCAGTTTGTTCATGTCTCTGTGTCGGTGTTACTGATGCCCAATCCATTAATGGTAGGTGAATAAGGAAAATATAAGTATACTTGAGTAATATGATACTTACCTATATTAAAACTATGTTGTGATAAATATTTTAAACTAATGGATAATACTATCAAGTGGTAAATGTTGACTGAGTTTACCTAATAGCCGGATCTATTCCAATCCAGGAGATCGCTGTATAGTTTAATGCCTCCAAATCTGTGTCTGAGTTACACAGAATAAAATAAAGTTTCCTATTTCAGGCTTTCTTTATAAAGGCTCTACATTTAAACACAATTTTAGTTTTTTCTCAAGGTGCTTTTACCTTCTGCTTTAATAGCTTTGTAATTCTGTTGACTTTTCATTCTAATACCACTACTCACATATCCAGCATTTCTTTAGAGACTCTTCCTTTTAGGTCTTGAATTCTCCAATTCTCCTTCTGACTGTTGTTCTTATGTATTCTGTCCACAAGATCAGTTTAATGCTGTTGACTCTTACATCTCACCTTCCATCTTAGTGAAGCAAAGTTTAGTTGCGTGATGGTGCAGGAGAAAGTCAGAAGTGCAGCTCCTCCTAGAAAGTATTTACACAGCCCATTCAAGTACGGTGACAATTGTTTGGTATTTGGAGATCCTATGTAAGGTGCAGCAGTGAGAAAGAAAGAGATCTTCATCGATGGGATGGACAAGAAGAATTGAATTTTCTGGGAGATGCAGCAAGATAAAGTGACAGTCCGAAGATTTAGGCAGTTTGAGAAATGACCTCAAGGTTTCAGAAGGAGGCAAAAGCATAGAGGTGGTAACAGCAGTAGGGTGGAAACAAGGGTGAGAGAGCTTAAAAAGAAGTGCATGACCATATTAATCCTGAGTCAGTGGATAAATTCAGGATGATTCACATTCCATGTTGGACCTTACGTGCTGATTCAGATCATTAGAAATTGCAGTGGGTATGTGAAATGCAAGCTGCACATCCAGCACCATTGGCAGGGAACTTCATGGATCATGCCAGGATGGAGAGAGATCAGTTGCCCTTTCTCTGCCCAACAGGGAAATGCTGGGAATTGAGGTGGGGTGGCTGAAGGGCTGAGAGCACGTGATGCCCCTTGGTTGCTGGCACACCAGATAAATTACAAACTGTAGCTTCGGCCTTGTAGCTTTTCTCTTCCCAGTTTTGGAATAGTCAGATGTCTCCCAACAGGAGAAGGGAAAGCAGGAACAATGGGAGGTAAGAGAGAATGAAGCAGTAAGAAAAAGGGTGACTGTGGCCCAGGGTTGCTAAAGTGACATTATTACTGTTAGCACAACTGTTTTGAAAGGAATGAGTGGGTCATTAATATAACTGATATTTCTAAGTAGCTTGCCAGTTTTGTTTGAGTGCTTAATGTAGACATGAAGGTTATAGAAATACAGGTAGAAATGTGGAGCCTTAAAGTGCTAGGGAAAGTCTGTCTGGACATTTCTAGAGAAAGTTGGAACGGAAAGTCTGAAGGATGTACCTGAATAGTGCTTGTAGAAAATGATGAAGAAATCTGAGAGGGTAGTTGTGCAAAAACCGGGTTTGGGAGCAAGTTGCTGAGTTCAGTGAGCTGAAATGCTGAAGTCTGCAGACAGCAAGGATGAGGTGGATTATAGACCGTGGGTATTGACCAAAGAAAACGTAGGAACATCTTAATGATAATTTTATCCTGGAGTCAGTCCAGAAATTATTTGGATACAAGGGTCAGTCCATGGAATTTGAGAGTCTTTGGCTTGCACTGATATGTTTCTGACCATTCTGACCAGACTATTCTGGCCACCACTCAAGCCTGGAGTTCAGTATTGTTTGACCCATCTTGCTTCTCCTCTCCTCCTCCTTACCTTGTATTCAACCCAGAGTTAGAGTCTATTGCTCTGTCACCTGCTAGTTGTTCTCTTGCTTTATGAAGCTTCTAGAAACAAAGAAACTCTCAAGACTTGGATTTGTGGGTTTTGGGGTTTTTAAAATTTAATATAGTAATATATTAATATAATCTCATAGAGTTATTCCTGTTTTTCCTGGTTTCCTGTGACATACTCTCTCAAGGATTAATCAAATCAGGTTTTTCATTCCTGGGGCTAATGGCATAAGATGATGTGTACCCAAGTCCTTATTCAGTAAATAAACTTACTTTTATAGTAAGTTACTCTGCTGGGATGTGTCATCTGTGTCAGGCCACTTGTTTCAGCCCTTGGACTGCAGTAGCTGCTGAGGCAACTGTTTGGCCATGTGTCTGGGGGTGCAGCATTCCTGCTCCATTCTGCACTCCTACTTTCCTTCTGCAGTGGCCTCACAGGGTGCTCTGTTGCATCCAGCGAGCAGGACTGCAGGACATTTTTCCTGGTGCTCTCATTTTAGCCACTGTTGCATTTATTTCTCCTGAACTGTATTTGGGGTGTGTGGCTGTGTCTGAGTTCCTAATGTTTAAAGATCCACCAAAAGGTTTCATATAAGTTACACAATTCACAGCCTGATCATTCTGTAACCTGCGTGGTCTAACCACACCATTCTGTTTGACTGCTAGACTGAGACACTGAGCATGTGATGATGTAGTACTGTATTTTCTGCAGAAAAGAAGGCATATTTTAAAATCTGGTGTAATTCTGGGGCAGGGGCATGGTTTTAATGGGTTCTGACTGGTACTCTGTTAGAGGTAGAGTACCAGAGAGGCTGGAGGTACTGTTGTGTATGCTTCAGTCTGCTGCTCCCTAGAGCATCCTCACCAAACTACAAAGCATCTTTTTGGAGTTCAGTTCTGTATTTGGAAAGGGGACGAAGCTGTTTGTCAAAGTCTTCCTTTTTGTATTCTCTGTTAGATTTTAAGGTGTCCATGCTCATCTTTGCCTTCAGACTATTCTAATTAAAGTAACTCAAAAACATCCTTAGGGAGTTTGTCTCTCTGTAGTCAATGTGAAGAATAAACGGAACTTTAATTTTGACATACGCAAAATCTATTTGTACATGATACTGGTGAACGTAATGGTTACTGTCAGTTTATTTCATGTCTTAGGATCTTTCTATCATAGAATAAGTTAAGGTACATGCCTATGAAACACAAGAGTTTGGTCTTGCTTTTGGATGACAGATAATTCAATCACTTATTTGGAAACAGAAATATTTTGTGTTTGATGTAAAAACCAGCCTAGGTAGCTGATGGAGTTGATTATTTTCAATAACAAGCAAGAATGGCTGTGTGTCAGTGTGATCACACAGCTGTGCTTGGCTTTGGGCTTCTTTATGTGGCACTGATTATTGATGTTAGTATTATTTCCTTATATGCATAGTAGGAGAACAGAATATTAATAGAAAAGATCCACTTGAAAGTCCTAAGAGAACAGTTTATCTTTTTAAAGTGGAGTTTATTGGCAGGACTGAAGCTATTGAACCAGTGAAGACATAGCTGACTTAATTCAGGCATACTATTAAACAAAGTAGTAAATAAATATAAAGATCAAGGTATGTTCTAAGATTTTCTGAAAATGCTACAAGCTTTGTGTTTCTGTGAGTTGAAAACTGAAATGATAATAGCTTTAGATGACATGGGTAGTTTTTACATGGACTTTAAAAGAGCAAAAAAAGAAATACCTGATTTTGAGAAAGATGGATGATGATAGCATTCCTGTATTCTGTAACTGTTCAGCTGAAAACACTGTATGGTGTTTATGTTTTAGCTTTTCCAAGTAACAGCTGATCATTGTGTCAGTGAGATGTGATACCTGAAGGTCATGGAGACTAAATTAAAGTTCAGTTGGTGTTATAACTTTTCATTTTTCAGTTTAATATATGTATTTGTTTTGCTTAATTTCTTTCATAGTTCTGTATGGTTTCTAAAAATATTTTATAATTTTCTAGCAGTAAATTTTTGGGAGGCGGGTACAACTGCTGTTGTTTTCATTATTGTGTCTTGAGTATTTTATCTTTCTCTTTTAGCAAGATGGGAATATTTCTGTTAATCCCTGTTTCCAGATATGCTGAAAAATTTTACACTGGTGGTTTTGGAGGGGATGTTAGTGTTTGTTCACGGCATTGCTTTTAAGATACAGAGTTAAAAAGTGACTGGCGAGAATGCATGGAAAAATTGACCTAAGTATTCAGAAATGGTCATTCTTGCAATGACTGCCATAAAAAAATGAATGTATTCTGAGTGTTCCTTGATTTCGGTTTAGCTGTTCTACAGAATGAATTCTCTTTAGTAAAAGTCCACTAAATTTGGTAGCTAATCCAGTGATTAAAGCAGTTTGTGAATGCTTTCAGGTATTTAGTTATTGCTGAACAATAACATTAAACATGTTTTCTTCCTGTAATACCTAGATCCTTTTCTTCCTTTTCCCATCCCCATCAGACTAAATGTCTTTGTTTTTCTTCATAGATTGAAATGCTAAGGAAGAAAGTAAAAGAAAAGGAATTATTTATCATACAGCTTTTAGAAAAAATCTCTTTCTTAGAATGTGAGGTAAGGGATTACCTTTCAAGTTTACATTACTATGATTATTTTATGAAACCAAATTAAATTTGAACAAATGTCATCCAGTGTTATCTGGATGTATAATTACTATATGTATTTGCTGTTCTTCAAATGGAAATTAAACTTATGACATCAGTCATACAGTCAGGAACGTATGTAATAAAGTCTCAATATTCATGCTAAGTTTCTAACTTACAATTTTAAAATGATTTTATAATGACTTAAACCAGAAGCTTCTGAATAAAACTGTTGGTTTAATTTATATTCTTTCCAGAATTGAGGATTCCTTTATTTTCTCAATAAATACTTATACACTATTTCTTGTGGGGAGAGGGCAATGGCAATTTTATTTCCTTGTTTAATTAACATAAATAAAATAAACTTGTGATGAAAATTACTGTTTCCCAGAATAAAGAATTACAAGATAAACTGGACTACTTAATGGAAAACCAACCAAAGACCAGTATAGAAACCAGAGATACTGCTGTAGAATGTGATCTTCCATACAGGTATATTTACTTTTTCTGCTTGTTTGTAGGAAAATTCCTCATAATGTCCCTTATCAGTGCTGTATTAGTCAACCATTTTGCTAATAAACTATTTGAGTGGATTATGGAGTTTAAAACAGCACCTCACTCCTAGGTGCAGTTTACTTCAGTGATTTATGATTTAGGATTTATTCTTTTCTTAAAGATGCAAACATACTGCAAACCCTTGGGGAGTAGTTATTGCCAATAATGCGATTTAAGTCAAGAGTAAAGCGGAATTAAGGGAGGGGACTGTGAGGTATGAGAAGTACTGGTGCGGAGTGGCTGCTGGCAGCGCAGCTGCAGATACTGCACAGCTCTGCCCGAGGCTGCTGCTCAGCGCTGGCTCCGGGCACACTCTACCCTGTGTGCCCGGAGGGGGTGACCAGGACCATTGGGAGAGCAGGTAACACCGACAGTGGAGGGCTGCAGTAAGTCCTGGAGATCTCCTGGCCCAAGGTGGAGGATTGCCACGTAAACAGTGCAGTGACATGGCGACGTCTGCACAGGAACGCTGTCGCTGCTCTGTTGGGCTAGTGGCTCTGGAGCCTGGTTTGTAAAGATCGGGGGTGGTGCCTCCCCTTCTCCTCAGCTTTCTCTGCCCTGAGCCTGCAGCAGGGCACTGAGTGCTGGGAGCAGGGCTCTGCACTTGCACTTCAGTCTTCCCCGCAAGTCACCACAGGGAAGGGCAAAACAGGAAAAAAACAGTAAGATAATGAGGACTACTTCACATTACTTTTATTACCAACAAGTAAACTTGTTCATTGTAACTGCTCTGCAAATTGAATCGTTTAATTTGAGGAATGTAAATTAGCATATGACTTTAGTAAGCAAACTAAAATTTCGTTCATAATTTAAAAATATACTCATTTTGGAGTTCAGCCTAGAGCATATTTTAATGGCATGTGTTTTGAAACCTTAAATACAATTTTTCACTCAGGTTGTCAATAGAAACCTATCTTTGTTGCTCTCTCTTGGGCCCCTCTGTATGTAAGCACAGCCCCTACTTGTCTGATATTTACCTATTTTTGAGATTTTTCTCTGTGCAGGAATGTACTTCTATGCAGTTTGGATTTCATAGAATTACTCTTAATAATTATTATGTTCTTAAATGCAATATTGCTATCTTTTTTTGTGGCAGGATCCTTAGTCCTAATAACTTTATTGCTGGACATTCTACTATGAGCTCCAGCAAATGCCAGCCTGTAAACATGACAGTATCTGCCACGGTTTTTATCAAATATTTTTCGTGGCATTATAGAAAAGAAATACAGAACATACCAAATACACTGATTAGTTTAATTTTAGCCTGACAATATCAGCACAAGGGCACAAGTTCATTGCCATGGCATTGTGAGCCCAGCTGTGTGATACTCTGACCATAACTCTGTAAGCTTTCTCTTGTCTCCTGAACAGCACAAGCACTGAGAACAGATCCCCTGAAAGTCCGAGGCCGGTAAGGACATACACCCCGTTCAAGAGAGTGCTGGAATTTAGCACAAAGAACAGTACATCCTGAGCATTCAACTCATCGAGCTTTCTAAATATGAGCAGATATCTTGTGCTGTCGCAGCTTAGTTAGATAAATTTTTATCAATTCATAGAGAAGAACAGCAGCATGGAGTCTTGCTAAATTTACTCTGAAAGCAGCTCTTTAGTAACTTCATACCTGAAGTTACTACTGATGTTACCTGTGAGGGGATAGGGAAGCAGCAGGCTGAGTGAAGCAGCAGTCAGGCAATATTGCTTCTTTAGAAGCTGTCTAGTGCAAAGTGTCATTTCAAATGCCTGTAAGAAGGACTTGTATAGCTGTACAGTTGGTTTTTTTTCTTCAACTGCTTCTCTTCAAAGCTCTAATACATTCTGTTGTCACTACTACTGGAAGCAGTATCTGAAGCTGTGCTGGCAGAGGGAATTAGTGTGGAAGCTCTGAATCTGTCCAAACTGAGCGTGGATCACACCTGTCACAGAGACCTGGTACAGTCAAGGGCTCTCTTCACCTGGGAGCAGCTCTCTTGTACTGTTTGGTTGGGAGGGAGAGATGAACTGGGCTGTTTGAAACAATTCCCTCAACACATGCAGATGAATATAGTGTTTGCTGCTCAAAATAGTAAGGGATAGAGCAGATCATAATGGAATTTGCTTTGTTGGACTGAGGCACTGGTTTGCACTTCCTCAGTCGTGGGATAGAGTGAGCATGGGTGATACATTCAGTAGTAACTGTGTAGGAACATCCCTGACACTTTATTTATTTACTTTTCCATTTGAGGAAGGAGTTTTCATTAAACAAAATTTTGCCTACTACAACCTGCAGCAGTCCTTGCAATTCCAACAGCAATAGCAATCCTGAATCAGGATTTGGGAGTTTGAGTACTATTTTTTTTGTCCAAAGCACTTAAAATCTTATCTTTGGCTTCAAAGTAGCAGCAGGAATGACTGTATCTAGTACTGAACTAATTTAAATATATATATACGGTATTATTTAGATCTTGTTTTGATCTTCCACTCTTAGTGAACTTAAAATGAATTAGGAATATTTTATTGTAATTCTGTTAATATGAATGAAGGACCTTTTTGTGTTAATTACAGTAACTGCAACAGAAAACAATCAACTTAGGTTCCGTATGATCAATATTGTTCTTGTATGCATTGTCAAACCCAGGAGGATCACAAAAGGGGCTTTTATCTCCAGCCTAATGCAATTCAGTCCTGTCTATTCAAATCAAGTACACTTACTAAAGTTGTATTTAAAATAGTAATATTGACCTCATATTGAACCCACAAGAAGATGAGTAATGACTCAACTCTGATTTCAGGAAAAAGCTTTGTACCTGTGAAATCTTATCTCCATCTAGTGGCTGATAACAGCAAATATTTGGACAGTATCTGTTTTGGAAGAGAAACACTAAAAACTAATCCCCACAGGTATATTAATGTCCATTAGGGATGCAGCTTTAGGTCTTACAGAATGTCTTTTAGCATTTTTGTGCCCAAATAGTCCCTCTGTAATTCAGGACTTGAATTCTGCACCATGGTTTGTGAAAATTACCTTCAAACTTAAGATGAATGGATGAAGGTGGTATTTTTAGATAAAAGGAAATGCATGTTGTTGTAAAAGACATTGACTGACAAGTTTAAATATGTGAAAATCCTTCATCCCTCTGATTTTGGCCAGAATTCAGAAAACAGAACCTGATGACTGTGAGGTGGTCAATGAATGGTAGGAGAAGGCAGGATAAGTATCAAAATGTTGATTTGACACAGACTCAAAGGAAGTTCACTCTACTTTTAATATAGTCCTGAGGATCTCCTGAAAATGCTGCAAGTTATTTTAACTCAGACTTGCAACATTATGATAATCTGCTCAAGCCTTTACCAGGAATGCAGCAAGGCCTTAAATTTTTACTGTAAAGGTTTTCTGTGTAAATTGTCTTGACAGTTTGATGAAATATGGTATTTTTTTTTTTAAACCAAGTAAGGACTGAAGTCTAAGCTGTATTTTAAGAACATTTCGACATGCAGTGAGCTGGATGACCATCATTTGATTGGACTACTGGTCTAAATTTGGTAACTGTGAAAAACAGGAGAGGAACTGTATTTATGTAATTGTGTTACATGAAAATGTAGAGCTTTCCAGTTAAATGAGCAGTAAGGTAAATTAGCATAGATAATAACAAATCTGACTGAAAAGACTGTAACACTTCTGTATAAATTTTCTCAATTTGAAACTGAGTAATTAGTACTATAACATTAGAAACTAGAAAAATTTCTGTAAACAGCAATAAAAGCCATATAGAAAGGTCCCAGAAAGTACTAAATGTAAGTCAATTGTATGACTACATTTGTACCATGACAAGTATTTTTTGTGATTTACTTCAGATTCTCTGGAAAGTATTTTGGGATACACTTTTCATATATGCTGTATAAATAATGTATTACATTGTATGCTTTTAATACATCTGGTATGTAGGACATGAAAAGGATAAACTGCAATAAATACTGTGTTTAAACTTGTTGTTCTGTTGTGTCAACAGTCATTTAGAAATAAACCTACCTTAAAATATTGCAAGCTCATATTGTTCACAACCTTGTTTGTTCAAAACATGTGGGAATGGAAAGTGGCTCCTGCGGAGCTTCGATGTTCTCGTCAGTGTTTCCTTTGGCAGACAGGCTCTTGAGAACAGGAAGGCACTCCCTTCCTAAAGACCTTCTCAAAGCCAAGTAACAAAAGTTGATGAACTCTTTCGTGAAATAAAAAACTATTGACTTGCACAGGATAAACAAGAACGGGGCAGCACAGCTCTTACAAAACACCCCAGCAGCTTCAGATCCTCCAGATAACATCTGAATCCATCTGGGATGATGTTCTCCAGGCTTCAGCAGGATGAGCTGCTGATGGGATGGCTGTGGCTCATCTTTATTTACAGTTTATATCCACTTACTGATAATAGAGATTTATTTTTAAGACTATAACAATAAAGCAATCTACATGTCAACTAAAGAAGACGTCATGCAAACATGACAATCACAGTGTTACAGGTTTGCAATGCTCAGAGGAAGAATGTCAAGTTTTTTACTCAAATAATGCTTCCCTATATACGTGTATTCAGTTCAGATTGTCAACAAGCTCTGATACAATCTTGCTGAGATCGGCAGTGCTTGGTGCTGAACCTACAACATGGGATTCTGGGAGCTGGATATTGATGCTTTTCAGATACCTTTAAATATTTGACATCTGAAAAGTTTTACATCTGGAACGACGAGAAGTAAGTTCTCCGTGCATTAAGTCTGTAATTCTGCACAGGAAATCCCTGCTCCACAGCATGGAGATGTACATGCTGAGAGTTTCATCCCACTTACATTTTATTTCATTCCTGTTCAGCACCTGGGGCTATTTGCATGCGTAAAAGAAGAAAAGTGCTTGAGAGACCAGAGTTAAGGCCCTTGCAGCCCTACCTCAAGCACAATATGGAAGGAGCACAAGAAAAGTAGGACACAGGAGCCATTTACAACTCAAAGTATGTGAATATTTTCAAAAAAAAGTTGAAGAGAACATTTCACTGTCTGTTACGCACTACCTGGATCATCTGTGGAAAATCCCTTGGGGAGTTTTGCCTTGAAGTTCAGGGAAGAGGAAATCTTTTCTCACCCTGACTGTGGTATTTTTTCCATGGGTAGCTGCCTACTTGATTGATCTCATTTCCCCCAGCCCTCAGCCTTTCCTTCGGTCATCCAGCTGAGCAAGCAAAGGGGCAGTGGACATTTCAGAGCACTTCCTTCGCCAGTCCCTCCGGCTTGGCCCTGCCTTAGTCCTGCTCATAAAACAACAGCTTTAACAGTCCCTGAGAAATGTGCCTCTCACTACTGCTCAGATCGAGAAACCTCCACTGGCATCAACTTAAAAAAGCTGCCAGCTACCACCTGGCAACCACCATTCACTAATGACCCCACTGCTGCTACATGGAGAGGCTCACTGAGGGTGCGTGTGCCGGTTCGGGAGGTCTGGAGTCAGTGCTACACCACAGTCCGCAGTTCTGGAATTGTTTCTGGGATGCTGTGGCCTTTGTGGAGCCTCATGCAGCTGGACCTGCCCGCACCGACATGAACAGGTACTGCGTTAGGCATGCATGACCCTGCAGTAAAGTTTTGCTAATTATTCACTTAAAAATGTGGCTGGAGCATATCCACTGAAAGATTCGTATCTCACAAGATAAAGTACTTAAATTTTAAAATAAAGTATAACATCGCATGTATATGCTATGTTATATGTATAAATGTAGCATAACATAGGCAAGGAAAGATGAACCCCCTGGATTTTAACGTTATGCATTGACCAAAAATTGTAAGAGAAATTTCCAGAACTTTGAGAAAAAAAAATTTTCAGACTTTGCTTAATAATTTCCACAGACAAAAGATGTCGAAAAACTTAGATAGAATACCAGATTGGTGTCTGGGGAGGCGGAACAGTCAGAGTCTGCTGAGGTGCTGCCCCAAAAAATTGCTAAAAGGTGTCAAATTGGTCCCAAACCCACAGCCTTTCAGCTGCTGCTCCGTACGTGTCACACGTGCCATACAGGGCACAAACCGCAGCTTTCCCAGCTGTTGTTGCAATTCTCGTACGATCGGGGCGAGTCCCCAGCGCGGGGGTGAGCAGCCCCCGGTGCCGCACTCCGGCCCTCCCTCAGGGCTCTGCCGCCGCCGCTCGGCGGCCGGGGTGGAGGGTCCGTTTCGGCGTTCGCGTTCTGAGCAAGTCGGGCCCTGCCGCCGTGCCGTCGCTTCCGGCAAGATGGCGGCCCGCGGGGTGCTGCCGGGTGCCCATGGCGGCGGCTCCGGGGCTGCGCGGGCGGGCGCTGCCCGAGCTCCGCGAGATGCTGAGGCGGCAGGAGCGGCTGCTGGCCGACCGGTGAGGGCTGCCGGAGCGCGGGCGCCGAGGAACGAGCCGGGCTTACCGCCGGCTTCGCCCGTCCCCGTGCAGGCGGCAGAGGACGAACCGTTCGCTCTTGTTCAGCGCCTGCGGGGGCCGGCGAGGCCGCGTGTACCCCCGGGGCTCCAGCGGGGCAGCGCTCAGCAGCCGCGTGGCTCTGCAGTCTGTGGGCACAGGGATGGACGCCTGTCCTGCTGAGAGAATTGGGATTGTTCAGCCTGGAAAAGAGAAGGTTTTGGGGTAACCTAATTGCAGCCTTCGAGAACCTGAGGGGAACTAACAGCAAAGATGGGGCAAAACTATTTACAAGAGCATGTAGTGACGAACAAGGAGGGATCGGGTTCAAATTGAAAGACAGTAGGTTTAGGTTAGATACAGAAGGAAGAAATTATTTCCTGTGAGGGTGGTGAGGCACTGGAACAGAAGCTGTGGCTGCCCCATCTCTGGAAGTGTTCAGGGTTGGATGGGGCTCTGAGCAACCTGGTCTGGTGGAACGAGATGATGTCTAAGGTGCCTTCCCACCCAAACCATTTCATGACTTGTATATTTCACTGACAGCACATGTTACTGCTGTGCTGCAAGTGCTTTGCATCTTGCCGTGTTTCAGAAGTTTAGTATGTAAATAAGAAGCTGATGTTACAATGTGAAAGCAGCCCCATTGGCTATTCTAATAAAACACTTCTGTATCTCAGATTGAAATAGGATTGCTTGTAATAATTTTCTTTGTTTGTTGGTTTGTTTGTTTTAGGAAGTTCATTGCTAGGCTTCCAGATAAGGGTAAGAAGATCTCTGATTTTGCTGAAAAGCTGAAGCTTGCCATTTTCCAAGAGGAAGAACTTGCCAGGACAGCTGAGTTGTTATCTGCTGTCAGGTTGGAGTTTCAGGCAAAACAGGAGGAGATTAATACAAGCAAACAGGAAGTTGTCCTAAATGAGGATACAGTGAACAGTGCAGATTCCTCAGTCTTTAATGAAAACTCTAATGTTAAAGACATTTCTGACATTTCTGGTGAAAGGCAGGAGGCAGAATGTATTGAGGAAGATGCCACAAATACAGCTTCAGAAAATCAAAGGACTCAGAGGAAAAATGATAAAATAAAGACTGTTACAAAGGATCAGAATTGTTTTTGTGAAGTCGTCTCCAAGTCAGCCACGAGCAATCATCTGAACAACAATCAGCAAGTCTCTCAGAGCAATACTGAGGATGGTACAGAAAGTATAGCTCCTTTGGATAGTAGTAAAGATGCCTTGGTTGATGCCTTTAAAAGAGTTACAATTGCAGATGGGGAAAATAGTGAAAAAATACTGGAAAAAGAGCAGGATGTGGCAAAACATAAGGGCAATGTATTTGGAAGCCAGCATCCCAAGACACCACATTATATTGAAGTTCTAGAGGCTAGAGCCAAGAACCCAGTCATAAAAAAACCCAAATTTAAAACAAATGCGTAAGTATTATGGAATAGAAAAACCTTTTGTGAGATACTTGATGTGCATAAAATTGGAAATGGTACAGAACAAGCATGATGGCTTTATTTTCTAGTGATGATTAAAGAGATTTAAAGTCTCATGACACACGAGGTTCATATGTTGGCTCTTTAGCTTTCAATGCTACAGAATCTCAGTACTCAGCAGTGTCTCATTCTACCCATTAAAACAATTGTCATGAATCTTCATAGAATTTTATAGCTTAAGGTGCAAAACTACTAAACAATTGGCAAAAATTTTGGATCAGTTCTAGAACATGTAGAACTTTAATAGCTGGAAGCCTTTTGCTTTTTCTACACTTTGAGGAAAATTACAGTTCACATTGTCTGTTCTGGTAGCAGTAGCAGTTTGTACCTTGTGTGACTCCCAAAGCATTGCTATTTCAGTTTGCTAATAAATCAGCAAACCAGTTTGGTTCACTGTCAGGAGGAGCTTGTGATATTGTCTCTCTGCAGAGAAATAGTTGTAGTTTTTCTGGGTGCTGCTTACTTTTATTTGTCTGTGTTTTCGTAGTACTTCAGATTTATTTTCCACTCTTACATGTTAAAAGTAAGTTTTGGAACTGGAGTTGTTCAACCTTGTGATGCAAATTTGGGTCACAACTTAGGTGTTTTATGTCTCCCAGACTATCAGGAGAGCAGAGTGGATCATCTCACAGTTCCTCATCCAGTCGATCACCTGGGGGATTTGGCTCCCCAGTTCCTCCAGAAGAAAGACGACTCAGAGATAAGAAACATTTGGATGACATCACAGCAGCTCGACTGCCACCACTTCACCACTCCCCCGCTAAGCTGTTATCCATAGAGGAATCCATAGCAATTCAGATACAGCAAAAAGAAGCTTATGAGGTATGAATTTACAGTTTGGTCTGAAAATTATATAATCAGGATCACTCCTAAAAAAGAAAACATAAAGGGATCTTTTCATGATGGTGAATTGAGATGGGCAGACTTTGAGGAAAGGCACTTTTGTCTTTTATTTGATTCTTTTAATGATATTATTAAAGAATGTATTACTGGCTGTTGCTATGATGCAGCCTGTATTAGAAACAGAATTCAGATGGGTTGATTTCTCATCGCAGGACCCTGCCCCCAAAGGCAGACAAAAGGCAGAATTTACAGCATAGCACACCCCTTGCATGTCACTCACACCATGTCTGCTTTCTTATCACAGAAGCTTCAAGTCCTGTAACAGGCCAGCGTGGTTTGAGATACCCTCCAGGTGTTTTGTTATTTGTTAGTTTGATTTTGTTCCTCCCCTGAGACGTCTTTATTGGTTTATTATCATGTGTCTTCCTTTCATGATTGGTTAATTCTGTTATCTCTACCTCATGATGTAATACCTTAAAACTGACTGCCAGAGAGCAAACCGGGGTCTCTCTGTTCAGCTCCCCTTCAAGTAACTGCCTCCCTGTCCCCCCGAGGGCAGGAGGAAATAAACTTGGAATGCAGCTAACAGAGTTTCCAACTCTTTCCTCCTTGCCTCCACCGCTGGCCTGATAAACAGCAAGAACTACTTGCTGTTGGGATGGCGTTGGGCTGCACTGGCAAACTGAGGCACGCAAACCTCAGTTACCATCAGTCCTTCAGTCGCTGGTTCACGCGGGCATCGGACCTCGTTTACCTGCGAGCCAGGCTGGAAACAAGCCTGGGGAGCAGCAATTGGCCTCTGAAAGTACTAGTCCTACATGAAACAAAATCTATGTGTGTTGATATGCTGACCTTATTGCACTTTCTTCACTCAGTTCACTCTTCATTAAAGAGTTTTTGTCCCTTGCATAAGTGAAGGCCTAGCAGTATTTTTTATTTGTTAAAATATGCAAGTATCTACATTTGCCTTTATTTCTGCTGTGTCTGAAGAATCCAAGTTCTGAGGTTCTTCAAAATCTCTTGTAATGGATTTTGACTTTCCAGGTAGTGTCAGGCTGATGTTCAAATTAGACACTATTGTAGAAGTGTTCTTTTAAAACTGACATTAGTGTTTCACGGGTGGGGGCTGCCACAGGGGTAATTTCAACTCTTATTAAAAAGAATCAAATATTAATAGCATATTTTGTATAAGTGTGAAAAGGAACCAGAAATTTCTTTGCTAGTTACTAAAACATTTAATTAAGCCTGCTTTGGAATTACTGGTAGTATGATGTCCAGTTTATACTTTAGTATATTAGTTTATTCATGGAAATGATAAATGAACACTTTTTTTTAACCTGTGTCCTTTTTTTTCTTACATAGGAAATGCAAGCCAAGGTTGCAGCACAGAAGCTTGCAGAGAGATTGAATATAAAAATGCTCAGATTTGAACCAGAGGGGGAGGCCTCAGTGCAGTACAGAGAAGTGAGAGATGAAGATTATTTTTCAGCAGAAGATTGAATACATGAAAGGGTATCTGAGGATGAGCCATGTAACTGATCTTTATGCAATACTTCTTAAAACCCAAACCTGAATATTGAGAATGCTTGATCTAGTCAGTTTTTTCTTAAAATTTTCATGTGACAGCTCTAGGAAGGGTTCAGTGTAGTCATCATAAATATACATGTGACATATATTTATCAGTCTTATTTGGGGACTGTTCTTTGAGCACTTGGGGCAGTCAGTCCTTGTAGAATGCCCCACAGTTCTCAGCTTTAATAAAGTGAGCTCTTTAATACACTTCTGCAGGCTATGATGGGTCAGCTACAAGAGAAGGTTTCTTCTGTGCAGTAATGTGATTGCAAAGGGCTTTGGCACGAAGCATGTCCATAAAGCAAGCTGAGGTGCCTATGAACTGTTCACATGTATGAAAGCTCTTGTCTTGTATAAATGTGAGATACTTCTTTTACCTATTTAATATTACCTTGCTTTTACCATATGGTGAAAATACTTGCCCAGAAATCAACAATAAATACCTGATCTTCAGGCTGTAAAGTAGCTTCTTATCACATGAGAACTTGTTTCTGAGCCTGCACCTTAAAATAACACTTGCTGCCCTTATGCTGTAAATAGGGAAGAATTTAAAGTTATTTTGTAACTCAAATTCCATTCGGGCTTTAAGGGACTGCTGTTTGATTTTTCGGTATTACAGCAAAGCACATCAAGAGATGAAGTTAATCTGAAGACTTTACTATTTTTATTAAAGATTTTTATGTTTTTCCTTATTTTTGTACACTGCTTTCACACTTTGGAGTACTATTTTTTCAGAGTCCAATACTGTAAATTAAGAGATCCATCCTCTGGTTTTCTTGGAGACAGTGTTCTGTGTATTTTTAAGTTTTGGCTGTTATTTGAAGACAAAAAACAACCTTCCTTACAAGACCATGAATTTTGAAAGATATGGAACACACCTGACAAGTATCTCACAATGGTATTTCACTGTGGACTAGGATTTTCCAAGCCTAGTTTGAATTCAGTTCTTAAAAACAAACCTCAGAGATCCCTTGTATAGCCTGGCAACACCTGTTTTGCAAGATGTTGCCACAGCTGTGTGTGCAGGGCTGTCCCTGGATGTGTACATGTTCCTGCAGTAATGATGTCTTTGGAAACCAAAGCTGCTCCAGCTGCAAGTCATTTAAAAAGCTGCACGGGATGAAAACAGGAAAGAAAGGTCTCTGCCGCTTCTTGAGTGCATGCAGTATCTTTCTAGCGGGCAGTAACTCTCTTCCAAATGCTCCACAAGCTCTCCTGGGCAGTCCCTGTGGCACAGTCCATACCCTGGCACTGCAGTTGGACAGGTGGAACTGCTGCTAAGCTAATTGTGATATTTTTTGACTAGGTCATCTCTTGCTCTCTCCTGTACCCTTTCCTCTTGCAGCCTTCTTGTTCTCATTGTTCATTGGCTTCTCATCGGCTCTTCCCTTTTCTGTATCAGGTTTACCTGCTGTCACTAAACCAAATCCATATTCTGCATCCCTGCACCCCATTCCCTTTCATATGACATATTGCTCTGTGTGTGTCTGTGTCTAACTCCTGCCCTGTGTCATAGATCCTCCTGACACTGCTATCTTATCTTGCTCTCTGGAACTCCATCTAAATACCAGCTGTACACCTGGCACCTCCTGCAAGCCTCAGTCCCTTGAATATCTCACAGAGACCTCAACATCTCTGTGTCTTTGCCATGACTGCTCTCCTGACGCTTTCCTTATTTCTTATTTTGGTTTCAGACTCTGCAGGTGTTTGTAATTTCCAGGCCTTCTCACCTTTCTACCTTCTTTTTATACTTGGGGATTTTTTACCTCTCTTGTCCATGCTCTTTCATCCTCCCAGCTCCTCACCATCACTTGCCTTTGTCAGCACAATTCTTTGGCTTGTTTTCAGCCACTCACATTCATGCCTCAGCATCCATGTTGACAACCCAGTTGATCTCAGTTGTATCTATTTCTGTTCAGCATGTGGCTCTGACTCACAGGCCAGAGGAGTGATCTCCTCTTGTGGATGCAGCTCGTCTCTCAGATCAGTGCTTTCCATGCTACCACCTGCTTGTCCAGCTGCATCTCGTCACCAGCTCTGCCATTATTGCAGTCTGTACTGCTCAAGGACAAGCAGCCTCAGAATTGTATTGGCTTTCCCTTTGCTGTTTCATGAAACATAAATTACCACTTCCAGGCTGTTTGCATCTCTTCCCCTGGTTAGGATCATTGCCCTTATCCGTACTGACTGTGCTGTCACACCTCTGTAAGATGCTGTGTGTTCTCCATGCTGGCTTTTCTGTGCTAAAGGCATTCACGCAAAGCTTCACAGTTAGGGACTTGTTTTCTAGAGTACTGAAATTTACCTCTACCTAGGCTTCTGCTGACTTCACACTTTTGCTAACTAAACCAACTCTTTCCTTGTGCTATTAACACATACTTTTGCTCGCTAGACTTTGTAAAGCAGAGGCAGTTTTCTTGATCTTTATTTTGATAGCATTCTACATGTTGGGCCTTTGCCAAAATGATCCCTAAATGGGCAAACTTCACCTTTAAGGGGAGGTAGGGTAAGGTGGGGTGGAAATCACTGTGGTAACAGGTGAAGTGCATTAGTTATTTGTTAAACAATTAGCAGCTCCTCAGTGCAGTTTTGGGGAGTTCTTGTGGAGGAGAGTCTTGTGTGAATACAAAACCAAGCTAAAGGTATGAATTTTAAGTTATTATTTAAAAGTTTGCAAAATCTAGAAGCTTTCCTGAGGGCTGATGCACTTTGAATTAGGATACTGTGGGTGATAAGAAAGCAAAGTCAGGTTTAAATAGAGTCCTACATTAAGGTGGATGTGCAATCCAGAAGTTTGTGAAAGGTTAGAGTACAAGAGGATCACAAAAGGATTTGTTAGATAATAAAAGGGTGAATCATTAAATAGTATAGTCATACTGAAAAAGTTTTTGATTGAGTATGGTATTGCTGCTGTGTATTTCACTGTTCCCCAGTTCCAGATCATTTCAAAATGTATATTGAGAGTTGAGGAGCTTGTTCTCTATTCTGAGAATGGACTGTTATACTGGAATGGGCTGTTAACACAGTAAAAATAAAGAATGGATAATATATTTTTGAAATTGCTCGTGTGAATAATGTTTTTTTTGACCATGTAAAATTTAGAGGAAATTGGATCTCTTTTGCTTCAGTGCTTCACAAGGAAAACATGGAGATGGAGCTAGGAAACTATGGCTATATAGGGTAAGAAAACTAGGAATGCAAATGGTGAGAAAAGACCTGTGAGACCTAAAGCTGTCCAGTCTTGCAGATCTGAGAGAAGGCACAGAGACAGAGCTTAAATGGGTCCTGTGAGTCAGCTATAGCATGTGAGGCAGGGATCTGTGCAGCACTAGCTGTAGTCTCTTGATTTCTGCATTGCTGGGAGTACCTGATTCCCAAACTGCACAAAAGAAAAGCCCTGTAACAGATTTTCTGTGTGGCACCTTTAACCTTTCCTGAGAGAGAGAACATGCAATCTGGTTTGCCAGCTATGGTGATAACATCATCTAGAGGATTTAGCCACCTAAAAATTTACGCTAAGTATTTAGGAAATATTTGAAAGAAGAAAAACCTAAATGCTGCTGTACTTCAATTATTTTTGTCAGACTTTAAGAATAACTAAGAATAGAAAAGACACAGAAGCCTTTCCTGTATTTTAGAGTTAGTAGTTTTTTGTCTGATGGCTTGTGGACTACCTCTAAGGGCCACGTGATCAGAAAAAAGTCAGTGACAGTAAGCTGTGAGCTCCTTTGTGGAGGAAATGGGACTGGCAAATTGAGAGAACGTGTAAACTGCAGCTCTGTGCTGTGGAATTCCTGAATCTGCCACAGGGACTCAGTATCAGGAGTCAGGGAAAACAATACCCAGGTGCTACTGATTGATGAATCAAAAGCTGAGTGGGAAGCCGCGGCAAAAGCTGGTCATGGTCTATGAGCAGCCCCAGACAGTAGTTCCGGGGTTTCTGTGTGGAACTCGCAGACACACCACAAGCTGGCAGCCTTTAGCAGCCTCCCGGAGGTCAGACCTGAGCAGCTCGAATTGGAGGTGTGGATGTGGCTGCTGGTTTGTTTCTTTGTGCAGCTCCATTGCAGAGCCAGCTGCCTGGATCCAGGAGCCTGGAACTTCAGTCATGTGCCATGCTGGGTTTTGCCAGTGAAAATTATCTGTAGTAGGACCCAGTTCAGAACATTTCTGGCACAGTTTGGGTGGTGTCTGGTTCATTCTCTGCCTATAGCAAATTAGTGCCTGCAAGGAATGTCCTTGGGCCAGAGGAATTGCAACAGGCCTTATATCACAAATGAAAATGAATGGCATAAAGAGGACAAGCTGAGGGAGTCCTGTGTTGGAAGAAGCTGTGCCCTACCCTGTGGACTCTACTGTAGGAAAAGGTAGCTTTTCTCAGCTTTCTCAGCCCTGCTTCTTTTTCAGAGCACTATAAGAAAGAAGCAGAATTTCTCCAAACTATTTTGTAAGCACAAATTTTTCAGGGTATAGGTGTTGCATGTTGTGGCCTTGTTCCAGGGAGGTGCTAACTGACCTGTATTTTCCCTTAATTTATGGTTTACAGGTTTTTTTGCAAATTCACTGCTTTTAGGGTGGTATGCGTGGAGATCACCATTGAGATTTCCTGGTCTCCTAATGTTTGGGTTTAGGTTGTGAACTCCCACGTTCTGGGAGGGAAAAGGAAGTAGAAAACACAGCTGTGTGAAAACATTTATTTTGTTGTGGAATTTTTTTCTTTTTCAGTCAGCTAATGGTTGTGTTTTATTCTCATTCTCTGCAGTGCTATGTCACTGCTGCCGCTGTGGTGGGCAAAAGTTAGCTGACTGCAGCCCAAACATTTTACAATCACACTGACTTTTCATGGGATATGAATGCACAACTGCATTTGACTCCTTTGTAAATCCATACTGTAATTATTATCATGTATGCAAAGCTTTAGAAGCATTTAGTCATCTCTTGTTTAAAGCAACTGTTCTGATCATTTGGTTATTAAGCTTTTACTAAATTGCCCCTTGATTTGGTGAAGCATGAAAGCTTCACTGTAATACTGAATTGAAGTCAAAGCTTGATTCCTCTAGGAACGTTTATTTGCAAGTGCTGTTGAACTGGGATATTGGCTCTGTGTTTTGTTTAATCTGTGTGCAAGGGAATTTGTGAATAAGAGCTGTGAACCAGTTACTGGATGTGAGGAGACACAAATGAGCACAGTGAAATGTGTGTGGGAAGCAAATTGATTTTGAACTTGCTAGAATCATTGAACTAAGCATTTCACTTCTAATCACCTAAACATGAGTGTATGTTCCCTGCAGCAGTAAGTTTAAGAGATTTCTTGACAAGAATATTTGTAAGAATTTGTATTGACACCCTTATTGCTTTTCTTTCAGGTTTGATATTGGGGGCCATAATTGTGTCATGCATGAATTGGCAGATCTCCACTGAAATCATGAGGGATATGAGTGGAGCCATAATGCTTAATGAACATATTCCTATTTCCTCCCTCTCTCCACACAGCTGGTATTAATGTACTTGCTTATTAGATCAAGACAGTGATATAATGTGGCAAGTGGTTGCAGTCCAAGGTTTGCTAACTCTCGGAAGCTGAGCACTTGATAGGAGATACTCTTTATACACTTGTGAATAGAAATTTCAGTTATAACATGTTTGTATTTTTTTTTTCTGAAAAATGTTTTCTCAATTGTTACTTGATGGCAGTAACATATACATTAACTTTACTCAGCGAGTAGTCAGACAGTGGTGGGAACATTGCAGCTCTGGCTGTAATAGCACGAGATCTCCTGCACCCATCTCTGAATCGAAGCTGTCATCTACACTGCCCGACCTGTGCTGCACTGGGCACAAATACTGTGACAAAACTTGTTCTGCAGAATCACAACTGAATCTGGAGGTGCAGTGACACCATTTGTAGGAGGTCTTGGGGAGGGAGAATGACTTTCTGCAAGGCTGAACGCTCAGCTATTAGGGCTTTGCCTGGTAGGTGGATACACCTTCCCAAACTGACAGTGTAGGGAGAGTAAATTACATAGTCAACGAGGCTTACATTTCCAATTCATTTAGGCAATTTTCCATTGAATTTGCAAGGTGCCTGTCTCTTACAGATCAATGAGAACTAGAATTCCTCACCAAGAGAGGAAGCTGGTATTAGTACCTGGGTACTAACTTGAAAACATGAAATGGTATTGGCACTCTTTTCTTCAGCCATCTTATAGCTCTACTTCCACTTATACTGAATTAACGTTTATTTTCTCCTGTTTTTTTATAAATCTTTGACAATGAATCTTCCAGAGTTTGCCTACAACAAAATGAACCCCCTGATTTTGGGTAACAGATAACCCAGCTCATGTTTATGTGTATATTAGCTGGCTATTATTTGTATTTGAATGTATGAAACCTTCAGAGACTGTGTGATAAGCTCTTTCTGTTTAAGCCACTGTTACGAGTGGTCTGTGTTGTCTCCTGGTTACTATAAAAGTCTTGATGTAATTCTGGTTTCCAGAGTTACAGATCCATCAATTCCATTTGTAATTATGTGTGAAATTACTTTGTCATTGACTTTCCCCCTTCTTTTTCCTTATGGGGAAAAAAAAAAACCCCAACCCAAGCCACACAGATTCACAAAACCTTTCTTATATATAATAATATTTTCTTTACTGATGCAGGTTTTTTCATATTGATTAGAGGTTCCTATTCCTTGGTTTCACATGTCTTTCTCAGAACTGCTTTAAGTTGGCATTGTAGTGATTATAGTACTGCTTAAATGATAGCTGATGATAAATATTATCCTTGCACAGACATTGGGCATCATCATGTGTCATGTCTGCAGACCAGTTTTTTGCCTGCACGGCACATTTTTGTGGCTGTGAGCCAGGAATTTTAATGAAAGAAAACATCAAAGATGCAGAAGAAATGAGAATATTAGTCAAGGAAGATACACAGTGATGCTCTCTGATAACCCCTAGTAATTGACATTAGAACTATGTGGGAGCAACTTAAATAAACATCTGGACACTGAGTTTAGACATTTCCAGTGACAAAACCCAGACAGTTCTTCTGGACTTGCAATAATAAATATTTCAGCGCAGTCCACATGAATCAACTTAGAATTCTGTTTTCAATTATTCTAGTTTTATAAATATATCATAGTTAATTATTCAGGGATACAGTTTCTTTTGAAGATTAAGGAATTTGATGTTTGCTTCATTCACTTAAAGTTCCATTTTTTATTTGTATCAAACTTACTTCTGTTTGTACAAAAACAATAGCGCAAGCCTGCCAGAAGCCATTAAAGTAGAATGCAACTCAACTTTTCCTGGGGTGGAAGGGCCTTTTCTGAAATTCCTGGCAGTGCACTTTACTTCATTCCAGCTATAGTAACCACTTAAATTGTGCTGAAAAGAAAGTTATAAATAATCATTTTAAAAAGTTATTCTCGATATTTAAAAGATACTTTCTTCATCTTTTTTACTTTTGGTAATGTGATAGTGCTAAGAATGTGGTATCCCTTACAAACAGTGCAGAGATATTTATATCTACCAAAGTATTTTAAAAAGGTAGCAATGAAGCTACAAGACTGAATGAAATACTGTTTGTTACCCAGATCTGATCCTGGTATTACAACTGTGATGAGTCAATGGCTAACAAAAGCATGCTCAGTTTTTGGGTTTTCTCTATATTCTTTAGAGAAGCCTCTGCTGTGGGCTATAATTGCAAAACCACTTACGTTGGGAGGAGTGAATCATGTCTCTGATGTTGAAGAGTTATTTCCACATATTATTAAAATTACTCCATTCATGCACTTAAAAAAAAAAAAAATTGACATGATCTGTACCTTTGTTTCTGGGGCCCTGGACAAAATGAAGAATTCTTCTGAAGTGTATTCAGGATTTAGTAATCTTCAATTTCCACTTTCAGTTTAATTTATGCTTCCCCACAGCCCAGCCTGTCAACATCAGCACGTTTTCTGCAGTTCCCTACCCTGGCTGTCACTAGCAGGAGCACAAGTGTAAGCTGACTGCCAACATTATTGAGTCACTGGTTGAGTTGTGCTATACCACTGGATTAAGAAAGTTTTAGGGGACTACTGTGTTAGTCTGACCTACAGGTCATCATCCCTTTCAGAGGTGGGAGAGGCAGACGTGTTGAGTACAATTCAGAAAGTCTCTCTTGTGCTAGCTGACAAAGTTGTTCCTGCATCAGACTGGGCTCGTGTGGCAGTTCAGGTTAGAAGGGACCTCAGGAGAGCTCCTGGGCAGGCTCCTGCACAAAGCAGTCAGTTCTGAGGCCAGATGATATTGCTCAGGGCCTTAATCCAGACTGGTCTTGGAAACCTCCAAGGATGGAGACCATACAACCTCTCAGGATAATCTGTTCCCAAGTATGACTGTCCTCCTGTGGGGCCAGGAACAAAGCCTCTCTTGTTTCAGCTTATGCCTGGCTCTCTCTTTTGATGATGACCATATAGGTACTGGAGGAAGCTGTTCAATCCCCTTGAGGTCTCCCCTTCTCCAAGCTGAACAGGTACACTGCTGGATGAAGCAGCTTGCTCTTTACCAAGACCCTCAGAGCCCTTTCAGCAGGGCTACTCCACAGCTTGTCATTTCTGGGCAAATCATAGGCATGTTAGGAAGTTGTAGGCTGACAAGTGTATTGTATTTGGTTCTGTCACAGCTCTCCCAGATTAATAAAATATGTTTTCTGCTTTCATATTTTGAAAACAAAGTAAGTAACCTAGACTCAGATCAGGGTAGCCATGCTATCTGAAACGTCACTGTTAATTAAAACAAGGCAATTTGTGCTGTGTAACCGTTTCTACATACTATAAAAGTGATGGATAAGGAAGCACAGTGAAAGCTATAAATCAGCCTTGAGTTTGATAATCTAGTAAGAGCATCTCTTTGGCGGTTTCACCTCTTGTTCATTGATCTATAGCTCAGTAGTTAATTTTCCTTAATTTTGTCCTTGTATTTATTAGAATACCTAATTCTTTATTGCTAAAACTATGCACTGGAAATTTGTAGTGTTATAGTTCAGACGGTGCAATCTATTCATTGTTACAGGAACACAGAGGAGGAAGACAAATTATTTAGAGGTTTATTACTCAGGTGCACTTGAGGAAAGACAGGGAATAAAGTGGAATGGATAAATCTAAGGGGAAAATGTAGGTTGTGAATATTAAGCAGCTCTTGTAACAGAGGAATTATCTGTTGAATGATCTCCCATGGGAAAGTGTTTGGTTCTCATCTGCAGGTGCTCACAGAACACTGACTGCAGAGAACCACTCTGCACTGAAGGGGTAAATGGATAATTGTGATGTGGGGATGTGCTGCTGCTGCTGTGTGTGTGCTGCCCATGCCATGACTGCAGCATTCCCCTCTGTTACAGGGCAGCCGCTCTTTCCAGTTGTATTTGTGGTTAAAACCTGAGGGTGTGGTTTGGATATCTTAACTCTCATGGAATTTACGGGAAATTGCTCATCAGATCTTGAATCTGAAATACATTGACAGTTCTGAATTCCTCCTCCAGTTCTGCTTTCTGATCTTGCTAAAAGGATGGGGCAGTATGGGTAAATGGTATCCTTATCAGCACTGCCCCGTTCCAACACTGATTACTTTTTCCCAAGAATGAAAAATGCTGATAAAAAACAGTAATAAAATTAACTTCAAATCATTTGTAGCAGATGAAAATTCTCTTTATGCATTCTTTTTGTGCTTTGTCTACAGGCAAAAGAGTTCAAGCTCTGTCTTGACCCTTCGTTTGACTCAAACTACCATACAGTAGAGAGGAAATGAAGTTTATAGGTTTGTACTTAATGGCTGTTGAGACACTTGACATATGTACATTTAAAATGCTAACTAATTTCTCTACTTGGGTATTTTTATTTCCTAAATTATTGTTAAGTTTTGTAGAGATCCAAAGATAACAAACTTCTAGGTAGTACATCCATTACAAGCTGACTTTTGTGCTCATATGCCACATACTTACATGCAGAGAAATTTTAAAAATGAAAAGAAAGCAAGATGTAGAAAAAAAAAGTATTTCATTAGATGGTAAAGTTATCACTTACTACTTTATAAATAGCACTTTGTTTAAAACAAACAATCAAACCCAACCAAACCCCACAACTGAAACCAAAACCAACCCAGCAAAGAGCATATGTTGTTATAAGGTTATCAGAATCTTCCTGCAGAGAAGAGTACAGGTCAGGTATATTAGCCAGATGTTGAGAAGAGCTCTGTTCTCTATCTTGCAAGCAGTTGTCAAGGTTATCAATCGTGTTTGGCTTTTAGCATAAAGGTAATTGGCAAAGTACCATGTCATATTTCATCTATTATGCCTGTCTTACGAGGTATCACACACTTCTTCCTAGAATAGGGGCTCCCTCTCCTCTCTACAGAGATCAGACTGTGCTTTTACTAGTGGAATGGGTCTGTGGGAGACTGTCACCTGAACTGCACTTTTCCTATCTTTGAAAACAGAGATGAGTGATAAAGTTTCATAGGTCTGGAGAGAGCAGCAGTTTGTATTTCAGTCTGTGTCACATCTGTCTAACTTGTGTATGTGGTCCATAACTCTCTGCCACAGCTTTGGAGGGAAGTGCTCCAGAGGACTTGGTGTGCTCTTTTTTGTGCATTAGTGTGTAAGAAAGGATAGCTCCAAAATATTTGGAGGCTCTAAGAATCAGTGATGTAGAGATTAGGATGAAAACCCAGTATACCTTTTCCAGATGTGTAAGGAAGGACAGGATCTTAAACCTAGCCTATACTTAGGTTCCCTGCTAAACTGATGTCTAAGTAAATAGCTTTACTGGTGGAGTAGAGGAGACATGAGAGTCAGATCACACTTTATCACAAAACTTGATATGAAATCCATACTTTGTTGCCTGGACAGTGCAGTGAGATGGTTATCTGTGGTAGTAATAGAAGAGGATGTTTGTAGGAGTGCTATATGTCACAGGGCTGCCCTGGATCAAATAGCATTTAGATACATTGTACATAGGCTTTGATCAAGGACCACAGGGCCATGTCTAGCCCATGGAGATCCAGGAGACCTACTTACAGCCTATCACTGCAGCAGGAAATGTTTTGTCAGGTTATGGTTTTACTATTATTAATACTGGTGCTGTATAATACAGGATCACCCAACAGTACTAGTTAAACCAGGATACTATGTGGATACACAACTTACTCCTGTTTTCTGTTTAGCTGGAGCAGCCCCAGAGTGATGGTTATGCTGCCTTTACAATTCTTTGCCACCTGTGTAAGGACAGTACTCAATCTGGCACACAGCCTGCCAGGAGAAGAGGGTTTTTCAGAACAGCTGGAACAACTGAGACTCATGTGATCAGTCTGAATCAGTGTTGCCATTTGTTTCACCTGCCCAGTAGTGCTTTGTTTGTGGTTGGACTAGGTGCTTAAACCCAGGTGATGATTGATTGAGCCATGTCCTCAGGAAAGTCTCAATTTGTGCTTCTATCTGAAGAGTTTATGTCCCCTCTGTGACCACCCTGTTCTCCACTGCAGAGCTGTGCCATACAAGGCATTTTTGTGGCTTTTGTTGTTGTGCCAATGTTTCAAGGCGGCCATTTAAATCCTAAGGTAGAGAGAAACCAAAATTTTTTTTTTCCGCCCACAAAAATGGCCTTGTTTGGGACTTGTTTTAGGGTTTGAAAATTGTAACTAGTGTTTTTTATAATTAGTGCACTCCTGCTGTAATGCCATGAGACACCAGTGTGGCACCCCAGAACCCTGCCTGGCTTGACAGGGCAATGGTAGCAATGGAATCTCATTAGTGCAAGCTCTGCTTGGGTTAATGAAGACCTGCTAATGAACAATGTGCTAGGTAGTGTAACCTCATGTCAGTAGAGTAACCAACCATGATAGCATTTGAAATTAAGAGGGTTTGAAAACATCTTTTGATATTTTTATTGACAATACAGATATATGCAGCCTTGCCTGATCCTGTTTCTGTTCCCCTTGCTTGAGGAATACAGTTGGCCTGTTTGTAGCTTCTGACTAACAGCTTAACTCCAACTCTAACACAATTTTCTGTGGATTTATGATGTTCTGACAAGCTAATATAATAATGTAATTAAATATCTAGTTTTGTCATGATACTTTAATTAAATATCAGACCTCCTTACGGAGCTTCAGAAGACGGAAAGCACACAAAGCGGGAGTTGCGCCCTGCAAGTCACCCCCCAGCCCGGACTGGGGCTGTGGAGAGCACCCCAGCTCGGGGATTGTTTGTGAGGGGCGGCACAACCCGGGGTGAGAGGAACCGGAGCGGCGGCCGGGTTGGCGGCGGGTCCGGGGCTGCTCCAGGCGGAAGGAGATGGCGTGGCCTCCCCTGAGCTGCGAGGAGAAGCTCGGTGAGAGCGGAGGAAAAACTTTAAATGGGCCATAGCCTGGGGATATTGTACTCTCCCTGGCTGACAGCCTAGGCCTGGAGCGCAGCCAGGGAGGGCGGAATGGGGCCCTGGGGGTCTGCAGATATGAACAAAATAAATAACCCAGCGCAGCGCCCCTTGCGCGCCCGAGCGGCCGCGCGGAGCCGGCAGCGCCCTCCTCTGCGCGGCCTCCCGAGGGCACCGGGCAGCCGCGTCTGCTTTCTATTATTNAAAAAAAAAAAAGAAAAAAGACCCGCAATGTAAACACTCTTACAATTGCTGCGGAAACTGGATATAACCAGGTTATTCAAACGGGAAAAAAAATCAAGCCATCTGTACATGCCAAGTTTGCCTTCACATCTGTTAATTGTAAGGGGACGATTAAAAAAACAAAAAAGAGAAGACGAAATCGTGTTTTAGAGGCTGGTTCGGCAAAGGCTGTGAATGTGTACTCTCGAAAAGAGGGTTAAATCCGCTCGTGTTCCCTGAAGTCCTCACACATGCCGGTGGCCATGGAAATACACCGTGTTTTCCTGGGCTGTGCCGCGGGAGCAGCGCCGGCCTGGCCTCCATGGCCTGGGGCTCCACAGCCGAGCGGTGAGGGCGCCCGGCCCGCCCTTGGGCCGGGAAAGCGTTATTGTATTGTCAGCACTGCGTTGCTATTATCCTGTCAGCAATGTACGGTAAGAAGAAATGAGCCCTGTTTTGAAAAATTTAAAGGACAGAAAATACCAGTGTTGTTGCTACTATTACATTGTAGGAGTGTACTGTCTTACTATAACATTATTACGTTACTGTTATATCATCCACAACATGACATTTCTGTTTTCAGCACAGTTATTTTAACAACAAATAGTAAATCTTTTATCTCAGAAAATCTTTAGTTGAGTTTAGCATGGAGATAGGTTTAAAGGCAAGTCTAGTTTAGGCTCTGCATGCTCACATGTCTTTGGTGGCCTATCTTACAGTGCTGCGACCCACTTCTTACTGAAATTCTGATTTCAGTAGGAAAATTTAAAAAGTCAGAATCATTAGTTCAAACTGCAGTGATCTGGTTTCTTGGCTGTTACTTGAAAATGTCATCCCATTAGAACCACAATGGTGTCAATGCCCATTATTTTATTGGGAACTTTAAAATATTCAGTAGGGTTTGAGGGCAGTTTTGTTTGTTTTGTTGTTGTCATTTTTTTTCTTTAACACTCTATCACCTGAATCAGTCATACATGAAAATCTTGGCTTCAATTGTGTAAACTGAGTTTCTATGCCTGAAATCTGGAACATCAGCCCTAAAGGTAAAATATTTTTTTAATTCTGTCAGTTATAAAGAATCCAATGCTTCCTATGTTTACAAATAAATAAATAAATAAATAAATCAGCCAGTTCCCATGATTTTCTGTTTGGAAATTGGCTTAATTCTCATTGTTTAGAATTGTTAATACTGAAAATAAATAGAGCAGAGGAAGAAAGCATATTCTGTGCCTGCTCAAATGAACTCTTAAGATATTTTGGTTTTCTAAGTGGTTTTTTAATTTTAAACAACATCCTATTCTTCTACAAAGATTCCTTTAATTACGTTGTTTAGATGTTTTTCTAAAAGGATTTTTTTGCTAAACTTTATTTGTCAGTAGAATAATAATTAAAATGTAAATAAATGAATACTCAATAACTGGAAAATCTTGCACACACACAACAAAATGGTTTAAATAACATCCTATAAAAAGTAGTCTTTACTGCATTACTGAACTGTTAAAGTTTTGAGATACAAAGCCATTATCAAATTATGACACAATCCTCTTTTCTAACATCTTTAAAGGTACATATTTTATAAGTAAGTTTACATACATATATGACACTTGGAAGCATTTGAACAAGATGCATTAATGTCATCTTTCAATGAGGTTTTGTGCATATCGCCTTGCAGAGTACTTGGCAAGCATGAGTATTTTCGAAGATATCTGTGACATCTGTTCTTAATATTCTAACATCTTTCTTCCGTGTATGTTTGATAGACAACATATTTTTGGCAGTCTGTGTTATTAGGATTGCCAAAATGTTGATATTGAGTGCCTTGGTTGTCGATGAGTGCAAGCCAGAGTGAGCCTTTTCAGAGACTCATCTTTGGAACCAAGTTTTTTCTAGAAAGTAATGTGTTTCAACATTATTTTTAGGTAATCAGAAATAGATTTGTAATAGAATAAGGAAATTATTTCTGTTCAGGAACAGTTGTTTGAATGTTTTGCTCCCTCATCTTTATTTCTGATCTGTGTATTTTTAAACATAATGGTGTGTTAGAACTCCATCCAAGTACCAGGCCACGGGATTTTGCTTCACTAGATCCTTAACCCTCCTAAATGCCCATTGTAAATGCATTGATATGAGTGTATGAATGGCATTTCATTGAGGGATTTTCTGAGACTGAGATGAAACAATGTTGAGCACTGTGCTGTGCAGTTTTAGAGCTCTGAGTACAGCGTGAAAGGCACAGCCATGAGTTAAGTGCCAGGGCTTCTTATAAAATATGTGAGAAGCCCCCTCTGAAAGATCTGTATAAAGTCCAGGTCACACCAGAAAGCAAAAAGAGAAACAGTAAGGGGTACTCTGGATTAGCAATCTGACAGGAAAAAAGGCTCCTGGGTATTTCTTTTCAGAAGCTAAGTGACTGTCATTTCTCTGAAATCACACCATCAAATGATTAGGTGTCTGTAGAATTCAGCTGGGATTAAATCCTCTTATTTCAGAGCCTGTTCCCTTCAAGTCTGTTGAATGTCTCAGAAAAATTCATTAGCCAGGGGCCTGCAAACTGTTCTCTACTGGTGTAGGCTTATGTCCTCAGGGAAAGCTGTTACCCAGTTTAGCAAACCTTAGGGAGAGGGAGAACATGGGTTTAAACCTATCTGACGTGTTGAAGAGAAAGATTAGTTTCCAGTTGCTCTTCAAAGCATTATTTTGGTGAAGAAGCAGTATAACTCACCTTTTCCTACTCTAGGAGGACAGACAAGGCTGCAGCTACTTTTTCTGAGGAGGCCAGTGTGAGCAGTAGGAATGTATTCTGGATCAGACATGAGTGATGACTGCATGAATCCTGCTGGTAAGTGCTGAATTGTATAGTCCTCCCATGTGGCATGTCAGAATGTATGTAGAAGCCAAGCTTTAGGTATGAAGAAAAATTCAAGGTGATAACTGAGGCATAGATCCTTCAGTTAGAGAACAGTCGGGAGAGGGTTTCCAATCATGTCCTGTAGTTTTTAACCTATGTGTGATTTTCAAAGTAGAGCCTAAGTGGGAGCTGAGTGTGTATCAGCTTTATCCATTGGACCTACTCACCTAAAAAAGTTGGAATTTAGTCCTGTGTGACCAAAAATTAGTGATGGAGATATTTTATACAACAGATACATGAGCCAAAGGTCTCATGTTTATATCTGTTTCAGAATCTGCAGAAATCAACTGTGAAAAGCTCTTGCAGACACTGGAATCCTGGCCCTGTCAAGGTCACAGAGGCATTTCATAACAACTTAGATCAAATCTTGTAATGTGATATTTAATTTTGACTGTGAAGGTTTCTCTTATAGAAATAAAATTAATTAAGCTGCTTTATCGTGTTGCCCTAGGTTACAAATATTTATTTGCCAAATTAGTTTTTATTTATAATCCTGTAAATTCAGTGTAACATCAGTGATGAGAATATTGCCCCCGAAGTGAAGCAACATGTGCCCACTCAATCATTATCACCCTGACTCACTCCAACTTTATTAGAATGTTATGTTGCTTCTTCCCCCATGCCCCACAAACTGCTGTTACGCAAACTGAGATAGACACACCTTTCCTGCTGTAGAATGAAATCCCTAGACATGAGACCTGTAGTAATGGTTATTGTTCTGTGGCTCTATGGATGGCTATGAATTCTTCTTTGTTCAGCATGGGGAAAGAACACGCTTTTTAACGCACAAGATACCAGCAAAATTTTTTCTTGAATTGCCTGAGTAGTGTCACTGCCATATGTCACTGTGACAACAGACACACACACCAGAAAGTATTTCTGACTTGGGTTTTTTTGTGTACAGTTCTCATAGTGGTGATATTTTTATTCGTGCCATAGTTTAGCTAAGTGATTCGTTTCCTATAGGAAACAAATGATACAACATTTTCAATATTACTTTTGGAGCACAGTTTCTTAAATCCAGTGTTTTGTACTATGTGGATTTTGGCTTCAGCTTTTTTTTTTTGAGGGGTTTATGTGCAGTCAGTATGAACTAGAAGTGCATCCTGATACACCTGATGCTGTGTGTCAATCTGAGCTTTCAGATTTGCAGCTATAGGAACAAGTCTGCAGCATTTATGTAAGGGATACAGCCATCTCCTGAAGGCCCCTTTTATTTCCTCCCTGAAGTTTCCTGTAATATACCTGTTGACTCACTGACCTTAAATGAAGCAAGTGAATATTGATACAAGATGATAAATATGCAAGCAGGCATTAAATGCGCCTGAAAAGCAGAAGAGCAAACAACAAATAAGGGCCAAGGGAGGCTCATCCCTTTGCAAAGATGTGCAATTTGGCTTTCTCTCAGTAGATGTCAGCAGCACTACAAACTTGCCCAGTTCACCGCTTCGAGAGCCCTTCTGTTTACAATTTTTATTAGTTCACAATTTCAGATTTGCAAAGGAATATCCCATCTAAACCAGTGGAAACTATTGCCCTCTGAAATGGGTTTAGAGATTTCTGTTCAGCATCTTAGAATAATATTGTATTCTCAGTAATGCATTTTTTTCATAGAGAACTTAGAAGGGGCTTATTGCTACATTTTTAGAATTTTCTGAACATTTACCTCACATTTGCCCTCCAGGCAAATGTGAAGTAATATAAGATGTCTAATATTTTGCTTCTTTCTGTGAAGTAAATCAAAACCGTGGGAATGTTTTCATATAATTTGATTTACTCCTGTCTCCTACAATACATCTTCAACTCTGTTCAGTTAACTCTCTGCCTGCTATAAGAAAAGGGTGCAATTGTATTCTGACTGAAAGCAATGGCAAGTGTTCTGTTGGATCTGCTGGGAGTTGTCAGCCCCAGAGGAGTTCAAAACCACAAAGGAAGGATGTGGAAGGAAGTTTCTTGTGTGTAGAATTTTGTGTGTGTATGGCAGGGAGAAATAGGGTTGTTTATTTCAGTGTGTAAGGAATATTCATTTTGCTGCATATTATAAAATAAACAGAAATATTTCAAAATTGCCATGTACATGAAATGGGGACAAGAAGATAAACAATCCAGTGCTTATTTGGTTAGAAATGAAGAAACTTCATTATCTTCTGATTCTCACAGGAGGGGTCTTTTCCTTCATCTGATCTCCAGCAGGAATCTTAAAAATTTTTTTGGTATACTGGGTAGTTGTCAAGTGTGGCAGAGTTGTACTTTTGGAATTTAAGATCATACTCTGAGACAGAATCAGCCCAGAAGGCAGCACTGACCACTTTTCCACATTTCTGTCACCATCTTATTTGCAAGAGCACCAAAATGAGCAGCACTAAGAATTAGATGCCAGTTGAGCCCCAAGCAGTGCTTGGGACATTTTGTGTGGCATTTTTTTGTCTGTAGGAAAATAGGCTGTGACTGTTTTATCTCGACTGCAGGGTGTGCCTACACATTTTGTAGCCAGCTAGAGCTGGCCAAGTCCAGGGCCAAATTTCTCTAACCAGAGATGTTTATTTCCACACCTCCACCACCCCTCCCCAAATCTGGAGGGGAATCAGGTGGAGTGATTTTAACTTAGTAAAGGGAGATAAAGGGCGGTGCTCCCCAATCTGTGTTGACTACTGTCAACAACACTGTGCAATTATCACACTCTTGGCAACATTGTAATTTATTTTCCATGCTATCTTCAGAACCTTTTCATTTCTTGTATCACAAGCAACTTTACTGTGTGTTGCCTTCAATCTGTAGGTTGGGGGCTGCTAGTATATCATACTATTCCTTTTATATTTGTTCCCCAAATTCTCTATCTGTCCCTGTGATTTGTTCCTTTTGGTGTTCTTTCCTTTAATGACCTCTCCCACCTCACAATCCTCTGTTCCTGACCTTATCAAGTGGACTTCGATAATTTCCTGCTTGTCAGTTGACCCATTCTGTATCAATCCTTTTCTTAACTGCACTTTTTCATGACCCTACTGGTGTGGGCTGGGAGATGCTCTCTGGCAGGCCAGCACCGCCAAAGGAATAATTACTAGTTCTAGGGATGGATCCAAAACACAGGGGAGCCAGTGGAGTTTGGGCCCCCCACATGGGCCCATTGATGTCTGGATCTCAGCCTGGGTAGATGAAGCAGACAAGGAGAAGCACTTTGCCAAACTGAGCATGGGGTGCATGGCTCCGGGGTGATGAGGCAGCAGCAATGCAGAGCAAATTTTTCCTCAAGGCATCTGTTAGCAGCAATTTGGGAACTAAACCAAATGACCCCAGTGTAATGCTGTTCTGCTCTCTCCATTGTTCTGGGGTTCTTTCTTACTTGCATAGCCAGCAGGAGCAAGCTGGTGGCTTTGGCTCTCTCTCTGACTCCTTTGGCTCTCCTTGCTGAATGGATCTGTTTCTGCCTTCATTGTTCAGCTGTTCAGCAAGTCTGTTTCTTA
This sequence comes from Dicrurus megarhynchus, assembly GCA_013399195.1. Classification (NCBI taxonomy): domain Eukaryota; kingdom Metazoa; phylum Chordata; class Aves; order Passeriformes; family Dicruridae; genus Dicrurus; species Dicrurus megarhynchus. The sequence continues at coordinate 166,424 of VXAD01002804.1, read as the reverse complement.
GGTTTTGGCTTGCTCTGCAGGGTATGAAGTAGGGAATGCTGAAGCTACTGCTGCTGCTTTGCAGAACATTAGATTTGGAGGGTCAGTCTTTACCACTTCACCTCAGACTGAAACTGGAAGAAAGAAAAATTGTGTCTAGTGTCTGCATGAATGTTGTACAAAAATGTCGTCCTAGGCCTTGCTGGGGTTACTGTATTGTTAATTATGTTCTGAATTTGCATCCAAGAATGTCAGAGGGTCATGAGCTAAACACATACCTGTGCGAAGTTAGGCAACAGTTGTCTCTATGGTACAGGGACTGAAATCAAGGTGCAAAAATAATATGAATTAGCTCAGAGTTTACACAAAGGCTCAAGCAATTTGGCAGCAGAGTGACAGGAAATCTCCCCATCTTCAGATCGGGATAATAATGACAGAGCCAGAAGTACTAAAAAAAGTGTCGTGCCAAACACTGGCTTAGTTTTCATTGTCTTCATGTAGGTCTCCTAGGAAGCCTCTAAGAAACGAACTTTTGCAAAGAGACTGGGCATAAAGCGATACTGCTGAGTATTTTGGGATTGTAAATAGTTGGTGTTTTAAGTCATAGAGTAAAAAATGAATGTTCCTAATTTCATACATACTGCAGTATGAAAAAAGAGATGCCGACTTAGTTTAACATCATGCTTGTGACAACTTTTTCAAGTCATGATTGCTGCACTGGTGGACTGGTTTAGTTGAAAAGGGAGGTGGTGGCAGGTCTGAGTTTTCATTTAAATATGGCTTGACTGGAAGAGCCAGCATAATTTTTTATTAATACTAGCAATGCTGAACATAACATCAAAGCAAGGTTTAACTATTATACAGTTGTATATCTCTTATGAAAAATAAGACCTTTCTGCATGTGCACAGTTTCCTGACACTGATTTTGAGGCCTTATGTGCATCAACAATAATGGACCAATCCAGCCAAAATTTGCTTCCACAGCTGCTGGTCTTAAGAAGTTCCCTGGGCCTCCTGTGCTCTGCAGCTGTGGAGGCTATTCCCTGCTCTGAACGAAAGAATCTCCCCTCTCCTGTGACTGCAAATGCTGAATGAGACATCCTGTAACCCCTGTTCAGAGGGGCAGAGCTGACAGCTGAAGTCCATCCTTGGCATTTTAGTCTTTATAGATAATGACAGCTAGTGCATAGCCATGACCAAGGAACCCCTTAGTCCTAAAATAAGGGAAGAGATTTTGGGAGAATTACAAAAGTTCATTGCCCAAAGGTCTTTGGGCTGGTTCTGCTCCAGAGAGAGTAAGGAGGAGAGATTTTTAAGTAGAAGTTTAAAGAAAAAGTTATCTGGCATATTAGAGTATTGCAGCATCTTAGGTGAGTGTAAAGGGCCCATTTCTGCACATACAGTAAGAGCAAAACCAGAACTGCTATGTGAAATGTTTCTTACAGAGCCACGCAAAGCTTGCCTACTTCCATTCAGCTATAAAACTGTCGGTTGCAATTTTCTCATGAATTCCTTAATTTGTGCCTTTGAAATGTTGAAGCCCACTTACAGTTTTGCAAATGAAACCTGATGGTTTCAAGCGAGTTTCAATTTGAGCTTTTAACATTCTTGTTTGAACCTGAAACTCGAAGTGAAATTTAGGAGTTGCAAAAGCATACATAGAATATAGACAAATTGCAGGAAAAATTCACAAGAACCTGAGCAAACCAAGCTTGCAAAATTTCCCATAGCTTAGGCTCTATCTGTTTTTGAAAATTATCTTAGTCTCCTCTTTGTTATGTGGCTGTGGAGGCTCTGAAGGTAGAGAGGTTGTGATGGTGGAAGTTGTCAGGAGCAGCACCGTGAAAGAACTGCCGTGTCTTTCCATGGTCAAGTACTGGCCTCATGGGGACAACAATTCATCCAAATCCAAGTTCGTCTTCAGATTTCATACATTTATTAGAAAGGCAAGAACAGTTTAAGCTCTGTGGAAAATGTGTAACTGAAGCTAAAGAGACAAGGTTTGAAGCCAGTTTAGAAGCAGGGAAGTTTTAGTAACTGATCTGCAATAAATGGGTAATTAAAAAGAGCTAGGTGGTGGAAAACCAGATTAATTATGAAGTTTTATCTAATTTCTACCCCTGCAGCACTTTTGGTTGGAAAACAGACAGTAACCATGCTTTGTTATTGCATGAAGTAAATAAAACAAACCCAGAATGCTGTGGTACCTTCTTCATCTGTAAAGCATACAAAGCTGAAACCACCACATGCAAAAACGATCACAAGAAGAGTGAGTGCAGGCTGAATGGTTGGTGATACTTGCTCTCTGCAATGCACACAGCTAACAGTTCTCAGCACTGAGAACTCAGCTGACCTCTGGGGAATTGATGGGAAGTCCTGGCTCTGCTTGAGTCAATGGGAATTTTGCTGTGGACTTCAGGGAACTTCACAGAGTAGTCGTTGCTGGGCAATATATTGTTCCTGACTCTTAAAACCTTGCAAAATCTCATAGTTGGGCAAATAGGCATTTTTAAGTGCTCTGGATCTTCTGTCTAGCAAGAATGGGAAATTAAAGGTAACCCATGTTAACTAAATCTGGCTAGGCTCCTGGTAGTGACATGCTATCTTACCCATGGAAATGAAATACAGAATGTAGAAGTGCTATAACTGGAAGTGGTCTCGTGTTGCTCATTCTTTTTATTTGTATGTTCTGTTACCTTCCTTTGCCTGTGCTGTCACCTTAACTGCTTCAGTACATGGAGGAAGGACTCCTGTCGTGTTTGGTCTTTAGGCATTAAGGTCCATATCCTTGCTCCCATGTGGGCCTCAAGCGGTAGTTGTGATAATTGATATTCAGTTATATTATTCAGGTAATTTAAAGTCTGTTAAGTAAACTGGTATCTCTGATTGTAACATTAGTAACAGGGAAATGCTGCGTTCAGCAAGCAAATAAGGATTAATTTTTGAGCCCTGTTCCTGGATGTCCTTAGATGTGTGTCACCATCCCTACAGAAGATACAATAATTTTTCTCTCTTAAGAATATATTTTTGTCAGCTTTGAATGTGTAGGCTCGCAATATTGTTCCAAAAGCTTTCATTCTTTTCATTCCGTTTGTTCAGTTCTTCCTGCTAAGTCAGCCAAAAATTTATTTTCACTGTATGTGAAAGGTCTGGCTGTTTTCAGTAGATTATGTTTGGGGGAAGGTAAAATTTAATTTATTGACCACTTAAAAGCTGTGCATTCATAACTGAAATGGCTGGGGTTCCTTGTGTCTCCTTCCCTTGTGTCTCTATCTCTGCAAAGCTTCAGTACAAGGATGAGATCTAGAGTCCTTTGGAGGACTTAAAAATAGAAAAGGAACATACGGTGTGTATTTCATTTAAGTAAGTCTACCTAAATAAATGTACAGACGAAATGGCAAAAGGCTGGCAATAAAATGGCATGAAGCCTGAGGTATGTATTTCTTGTCTAGCATGTTGGTAGGGGCCCTAAAACAGGTCCCTGTGTTCTTTTGTAGCCAAAGCTGTAGGTAAGTCGGAACTTAGGACTAAACTAACAGCATTAGTACCTTCCAGTAATCTGTTCTTGTGGTGGGAAAGGCCTTTCTGAGGAAAAAACAACACTTAATTTAACAAGAGTTCGAAAATCACTTCAGCAAAACACAGCATTCTTAAGGTGATGTGCCAGGGTGAATTGACCTTATAAGGTCCATGTAAGGAAATATAATGGTATTATTTCCTAACATTTTTTTTCCTAAATGTAGCTTTTACCTATAGAAGCTCCAAAAAGTTTTAACATCTGTAAAGGAATCAGCTGGGATCTTGGATGTAGGGACAGTTTGCTACACTAGTCAATAGATACCCAAATTAAGATGCCACATCAAGAACCATACCCTTCAGGAAAAAACAAAACAAAATAAAATGTGAGATTTATTTCTGTGGTGCCTCATCTGGAAAAACTCTCTGATGATTGTATTGTGTTCATGAGTTTGACACAAGATCAGCACAGAGTTTCTAGTAGTGTAGGATTTGGAACATTAATTTAAGACAGAAAAGTAAGCAGGAAGAGAACTGATTGCCAAGGGTATAGGATTTGCTTTGCCAGTGTCGTAACCAGCATGTGAGTGCTCTGTCTGAAGCCTGCAAAGTGGGCACATAATATAGCTACCCACAGACTATGGGTTAAATGCCAGCTGTGGTTGGTTCTTTCCTCCCTGCCCCCACCCCCCCTCCCCAAGTATAGCTGAATAAGGAAACTTATATTTAGGCTTGTTTTAGTTGGGAATATGACACATCAAAAAATTGCCAGCTTATTTTCCCAGCCTTGCTTTCTGCAAAAGCCCAAATAACTTCAGTTGCTTCATAAATCCACAGTGATTACAGTGTATTTATTTATTATTATCTATGCAGACACAAAATGACCTCAGCAAAGAAGAAGCCAAAACAATTCCTTGATTTGGGGAGAAAAATCATTCAGCCCCCATCTCTCTTCCACCCACAGGCTCCTTCTGAGGGCTGTGACTTTGTCTTATGCTTCAGCAGGAAACATATTTTTGGCTGAGATTGAACTCTCTGGAGTGTGTGGATCTTACAGGTATGCTGCCAAATGGAGTTTGTATTGAACACGAGGTGCTTCACTTGAGTATTCCCTGTAAAATTATCTTTGTGATTTTCAATATATGACTAGTTAGCTATGTTTTGTTATTACACACTTTCAAATAATATAAAAGTTAAAGGGATGAAATACTTTCTGATCTGTGTAAGGGGAACATGGGACCATGTTTACTTCAGCAGAGAGCTGAGTAAATTGTTGAGAGGCATGATAAAATACAATTGTACAGCCTTGGAATTTTGTGTGTGTTGATGAATGGAATACGGAAATATGTTCCATTAATTTCTAAGGAATATTAACTATATGTTGATGAAGGGACCTCAGTTCTGTTCAGTGTCATGGATGATATAATTTGAGATCATTAAATGAATTAGCTGTGTTAGGTATTCCACCCAATCATGTTTTGCAGTGAAAATCCCAGTGTCAGAGCAGAAACTCATTTAATGAAGTGCCAACAGTGGCCATTTCTTATAAGGTTAGGCATAGACCCTCTCAGATTTTGGAAATTGGCATCTTAAGACTATCTTGTGCTGGGTTATTGTGGCATATCGCTTTCACAAACCGATCAAATCCCTTTCACAAGACATTCTCACTTTTGAGTCCACATTATTTGTTTGTTTGTTTCATTTTACATGGTACTCCTACTTTATTCTTTTATTCTGAAAGATAATAGGGGCTAGTCATTCCCTGTTAAACCATATTTCCTTCCAAGTTACCTCATTTCAACTGAAATGTTATTTTGTGTTCCACTGCATAGAAGCTTTTTCACATCTGTCATCTCTTTCTAGAAAAGATTTCAATAAATCAAATTATCTAGAGTTAGAAATCTCCGTGTAATACACTCTGTCCTCCACTCCATTGGCAGAAAAGCGATGAGTTAAAGACACAATATAATTATAGATTGAGATTAAAAAAAAGTGACATGTGAGATGTGCTTGCCAAAGTTAGATCACAGCCTAGTAAAGCGATATTTAAAACAATAGTGTATCTAGAAAAAGGATTTCTGTTCTAGATATTTTGCAGCAGAACATTTGGTCAGGATCAACAGGGGACTCCCAGTGTTAGGCTGCAGGAGGTGGGGATTTGTACTAACAGTGTGGGTAAGGAAGTGCCTCAAAGAGGAGAGTGGGTGCTGTTGAGAGGGGATTTACTGGGCAGGCAGGTTCCAAAGTTCTGTGGTGATCAGTCAGGGTACTGGATAGATTTCAGACTTTTATTAGTGACTTTGGCATAAGAAGATGATGTTGAGGAAATTTATTGATGATATATACAGTTGGTACCTATTGCTAATGCAGAAAGGGCAGGAATTACTTACAGGAAGAAATGGATGACCTCGAAGTTCGGACTGATAGGAACAGACTGAAAGCTAATGGAATGAAGTGCATGGGATCGCTCACAGATTCTGATGTAAACTGGAGCTCATTGTTTGGAAACAGTGGGAGAAGGGACATACCTAAGTATTAGGAGATCACTGGATAGCTAGTAGCCAGCAGTATGTTTCAGGCACAAAAGGCAAATGGAATTTGAGATTGACTGAATCTTCCCGGTTGAAATCAGTAAGTATTTTTGCTTGACAAGGCATGATGAAGCTGTATCTGAATACCATGTATGACTCTGATTTTCCTTGTTGAAAAAAGGGGAAATCAAGATTCAACAAGTCTACAGAAGAGTTGCTGGGATCATGGGAATGATAAGCTTATCTGTAAGAAGAAACTAAATTGGCAATGGTTTATTTAGCCTAGCAAAATGAAATTTGAGCTGTGATTTATATCCATGGGAGAAAATATCAGAAAAGCAGTACTATTTAAAAGACAACAATTAAAGATAAACAAATTGATATAAACTGGTCTTGAGGAAATATGAGCTGCAGTTTAGGTTTCTAACTAACAGAAGAGCCAGATTCTGGAACAAACATAGTGACATGGAATAAGAACAACTAACAGGTGTTACTATGGAGCACTATGCATTTATTAGAGGAATGGTGCACTTTCCTGTGTCTGAAGCTGATGGCATGACCCAAAAGTCTTATGGAGAAGCTTCATAATTTTTTGCTTGATCCTAAGTTATTCCTCTTTGATTACTGCTTGAATGGCAGTGTTGTAAGGAGTGTGTAGAAATTGCATCAGATTTTATTTTTGATTGTGATTAAATTGGTAATGCCTTAAAGTATTTTCACTGTAGTAGGTCAAATCTTCATGCTGTGGGGAAAACTACCCTTTCTGGAAAGCCAAAAAATTTAACAAATACTTATAGTTTTGGAAGTGAAGGCATTAATGCTGCATTAAAGGTCATCTGCCATTCCTCTGCTGAAAGACTAGCAAATCAGTGTGCAGAGCTAGAAGCGGCTTAACAGTGCCACCATGTATTTCAAATTTCATGGTTATAATTTCTATCTAGAACACTAATTTTCCCACCAATTAATAGTACAAATGGCATTCTTATTCCACTTAATGCATTTAGATGGATCAGAGGTTTTTACTTTCCAATAAAGAAAATATTTCACATTCCCAATTTAACTTGTGTTTATAACTTGCTTAAAAATACCTTTGTTAAAGGCCCTTCTCTGCTTCCATCTCTGAATACCCAAGGACAGAATATATCATGAAACCAGAATAATTTTCTGTGAATGAAAAGAACTCTCTTAACTTATACACAGACAAAATCTTGTTGATAAACTTGTTGACATATTTGTAGTCTAATCAGAATGACATAGTATTCAAAGAAGAATCTTTCGTAAGTATTTCCCATTCATAACAATATAATGCAGCAGTGTATGAAAATAAATACACTGCATGGAAATTCATGCAGCTGTCAATCAGTGTTTTATGTTCTCTGATCAAGTGGTACCTTTGAAATCCTCTAAAAGCTGCTGTAATACTTCTACTTCAGAAGAAAAACAACTGTCCCCCTGGCAGGATTAAGCCCATGACAGTTCTCTCCTTACCTCTTTCTTCTCTTGGTGTGTGTCACCATAGGCTTGTGTATGTAAAGTTTTTAAAGCCCAGAAATGCCAAAACTTCCCTCCTTTTAGCCAGATGTTTCATTTTAGAAACATCTTTTTCAGTGAAAATAAAGTAGATTCAAACTTTGGAAAGTGGATTGCCATAAAATAGATATCTGAGTAGTTGCAACTGAAATTTAAGTTCTGACTGAAACAAAAAATTACACCAAAGGGGTTTTAAATTATTATTTATGTGCTAATTGGGTAAAAATTCTTTTTCCATGCACTAACGTTTGTGCAGCTGTGTTTGTAAAATATCTTGAAAAGTTCGAGATGCGTTACTTTAGATGCTATTCTCCTTGTGGTTTTAGGAGAATCTCTCTTGAAAGAAGGGCTTTTGTAAAGGGAACTTGCTATCCTCATTACAGGAAGGATGCTGATGGTTTTCTCAATGTTTGTCTCAAAAGAAAAAAATTATAGAACCCTCAATCTCAAAGTTGCATCCTGCTTTGACACACTAACGGTTTTCCACATGAAGCACTTATTTTCTATGACTTCTGTAGCTGGGACAATTCTTGAATTGTGAAAAACTTTCTGTATATGTACCAATGCATTGTCGTCCAGATAAATGAGTGACACTCTTGGTCAGATCTTCCAAATGAAATGCATAAACACCGTTTTTTAAATTTTATTTATGCACTTCTACTCTCCATGGAATGTGGGTTAATGCATTCTGACATTTTCACACACCTCTCCTCTACCATCTTAATCTGACTGCATGTTTCACAAGTAATCTGACCTGTGTGCAGCTGTCTTGAAGTTTTTGGCATATAGGTCATGTAACACTTCCTTAGTCAATAATTAAATCAAATGTTTGTTTCTTAAGGTCATCTAAGTAAGGAGAAATGCTTTACTGGATCACAGGAGCTCTGGGGCTCCAGCCCTTCGCACAGGAGACACCCTATGTGAGTGCACAGGAGCCAAGACATTTGCTGTGGTACGTTGTTCTTACACTCCCCCACACCTGCAGTTGTTATATTTGGATATTGGTGTGCAGCCTACCAGTAATTGTTGGATATTATCCACTTACAGACCTATTGTCCATGAATTTGTATAATCTCTTTCTGAACCTATGGGTACACTCTGACCTTACCATCTCCTGTGGTGGCAAGGTCAGGGATTGTATTGCCCACTGTCTAAGTGCTTTATCTGTTTTGTATTACATGTTCATTTAGTGCCGCCTAATGGCCTGAAAATTGCAGGATTTTTGTGAATAAAATTTCTACATTCATTTTTCACAGTTCTTTCATAATTTTGGGAATCCTGATTGTATTCCCCCTTGATCTTCTGTCCAGATTGATAAATCCCAGACTTTTTGGTCTCTGCTTGTAAGTCAACTGCTGCAAACTATTGATCACTTTAGCTGCTCTCTCTCTACATCCTCTAATTCTACTAATTATTATTCAAGGTGCAAAGACCAGAACCCGTATAATTTCTCATGTTGAGTTAAAATCTGATATTGCTGGTTTTCCTAAGGTTGTATTTCATCTTCTGATGGACTTAATAGCATCTCATCTTTGGTGCTTAAAGGTAATGGTAAAATCACTGAATTTCAATTCTCTAAGAAAATGGACACTGCAATAGAAGGATTAAAAGTAAGTAGCATAGGTGCTGACAAAATAAAAACCAGANGATAAGAGGGCCGACGTGGCGTGAGTGACATGCAAGGGCTGGGCTACACTGCAGCCTCTGCCTTAGGTCTGTCTTCGGAGGCAGAGTCCTGCAATGGGAAATTATTCCACGTGTCCCCCTGGGACTGGACAATAGCAACAAGAGAGCTAAATATATAATTGCTTAGGCTTTTCAGAACAAATCATGTTTGACTGGATATGGAACTAAATTATCTGAACCTGATAAAATAGGTGAGTGGAATCTATATATGTAAAAATGGAGGGTTTGGTAAAACTGGCTATAGCTTTAAAACTTATTTTTAAATGAATGCAAGTCCATTGTATCTTAATGAGAAAGCTGCAGCCATCTATATGAAACATGGAAATAACTTGATTATTTTTCATGGCTTGATAAGGCAATTGCAGACTAGCTCACAAAATTACTCTTCTAGTGCCATAATCCTATGACATGAAAAGGTGATAAAGAATGTAGCAGTTTTGAATGTGACCTCATCATTACCTGTGGCTTCTGTATTTGTGGTTTAGAACAAAGCATGTTAGGGCTGATGCATCCCACTGGTTTCACCCATGTGGAGTAGTCAGCCCTTCCTTCTACTGTCTTCCTGTGCAATTTAAAAAAAATGAAAACAATCCCAGCTTCTCCTTATGATTGGTACTGAAGGTTGCGATTATGAATTTCCTGGCTGAAAATTTCCCTCTGAGCTAAGAAGCTGACTCTGCTCTTAACTCCAATAAAACTATTTTAATCCAAAAGCTTTAAATCTGATCCGTAGCATTCTGAGTTACCTAAGCTCAAATGACAGCCTTACTGAGTCTTTCCCTTTATGGGGTGGTTTGGGGTTTTTTCCCCCATTTTGTTTTTGGTCTTGTCAAATATTGTTGCTAAACTGGTCTTTCTTTCCTAAGCTTCAGTTTTCCTTTCTCTCTCCTTCTCTCCCTCTTTTTCTTATCAGAGCCAAACTCCCAGTGCCTAGAGATTGTAACAGTTCATATTTTTCCACTTCTTTCTCATTTTCTCATACTTAACTTTCTTCTTTCCCTAACCTTTTCTCCTGACATAGGTGGTGTTCTCTCTTATTTCGGAATGGTCTTACAAAACGATATAAGGAAACATAGCTTTATCTTCAGTTTGGCAGGTGCTGGTCTTCTTCACATACTTAAACACAGTTGGGTAAAAAATTCGGTACAAATGAAAGGGAACCCACCATCTGTAAGGTATGCTGAGTTAACTGCCTTTGTCACTCCTCAGGTTCTGCCGTAAGAGGAGCTTCATGATGCAGCTACTGGTAGAGAAGTGAAGGCCAAGTCAGGCAGTTAACTTGCACAGGTGTGTAAGAGCACCTGCAGAAGTAGTTACCATAGAGTGACAGACATATGAGAGGTACATGTCGCTACAGGTGACATGGTAATCTGTGAGGAATGCAGGTACCTTTCAGTTTGACTGATGTAATCCACCTCTGGTTGCCAAACTGATTGCAGCAGTGTAGAGAGTGCCCTCCCTGGGCAAGTGCTGAAGGCTGTGCCCATGGATGACACAGGGTCATCATCCTGGAAGGAAGTTCGAGGCTAGAAGGAAGCAGAGGCACTGTGGCTGTGTAGGTGGCGGCCATGGGGGAAGCAAGGTGTTCCACTGGAAGGGAGAAGCAAACCTAGCTGTGATTTTTGGTTTTGCTTAAGAGAAGGAAAAAGTAATCTTGGGCATACACTGGAGGTAATAGAGGCAGAATGGGAAAGGCTGCCTATAGATGTGACTTGTTTCCTTTCGTTATTTTAAAGACAGAGCAGTGTTTGGTCTACAGCTGTGCCTTGCACTGATGAACCTATGCGGGCAGCTTCTCTGCCCTGTCTCCTTCAGGTTTCAGGTATCATCTCCTCTGCTGACATGTGTGTCATTCCTTCCTTCTCCCATGACTTGTTTGTCTTCAAAGCCACAGGTAAACCGATTGTATTTCTCTAGCCAAGCCTAAAAAAGTGGAAAACAAATGACCATATTCTGCCTCTATAGAGAAAGAATGAAGGGAAATAAAGAAATAAATAACAAATATGGGACAAAAATGTAGGTTTTCCTTTCTCCATATTTTCCTATTCATTCTTTGGTGTATAGGAATAACTAATTTCTCATTTCCACCACTAATAAATTCTGATCACACTTTGAAGTCAAGACCACATATCCCATGGTTCCCCAGGGCATTTCCCAGGAGTACAAAGGAAGAGCTCTGAGATTTTGTGAAGGCTGTGTCCTAAGGGAAGTTGTGCAGAGGAAGGACTCTTCAGTCTTGCCTCTTTGTTCTGCAATAAATGTAAGATAATGCCCTTGGCAGATAAAATTGAGGTGAGCTGAGCTAAAATTAAAAAAAAAATCTGTTACGTTTCCACCTCTCTGACACCATAGCAATGTCTGTGTTTCGCTGCAAGCTATTGTTAGTCTTTACTGTACCCCTGTCTTACAATGTGAGGCTGGAGGGACAGCTGATATTTCTGATTCTGTGTTCTAAGTACTGAAATATAGAATACAGGGCTGCTCATATATCTACTGGCTGAAAACCTTGATGCTATGATAGTAGGCTAGTGCCTACAAACACATTCCTGCAATGCTTTGTCCTGGGGTAAGAGTAGTGCTGTTCAGCAGCTGGAATTAAGTTCTCTCTGATTTACTCATGTGGGCTGTGTAATCTGTGTAATCAGAGCTATAATCTGCATAAGAACATAGATTATTAATGGTAATATACTTACCTAGTTCTCTTTCTGTTACTGCCAAAACACTATTTGTATCAGTAACTCTCACTTCCAAGGTGTATGAGGAAATGTTTCCTTTTCTTAGTTGTAAACTTACCTAAATGAAACTGGGCTCTAAACGTGTGTATATAACTCTTGACCTTGCATTTTGAGAAGTGAAGCAGGTCCTCTTTTTACTTCAAAAGATCTTCACTTGATTAAGAAAGTTTTCATTGCCTAAGTTCTGCCAGTCACATCACATATAGCACAAATAAACACACCAGCTGCTGAATGAAGGACAAATTACGAAGCTGGGGGGCGGGGCGTGGGTTGTCACCTACATCTGCACAGCAAAATTAAGCTTTATTCTTGCTTTGTTTTTCTGTGTAGTATGTTTCTTGCAGCCAAGTTAAATTTCTGCATTTAAACACATAAATTGTGTATATGCATAATTTTAAGTACAAGGATAATCCCATTATTTACTTAATTGTAAGATTTGTAAGAGTTAGTTTGTAAGACTTTGCTGAGTCAAAGCTTTAATCGCATAGATTTTTTTTAAATCCCGCAACACTTCAAACAGTGATCCAGGCACAGGATCTTTGCACTGGCCTCCTCATGTATCAGGAGCAGCATTTGAAAATATTATTTTACTTAACAGATTTGAAAATTAATTAAATTAAAAGTAGTTGTGAATTGTTTTCAACAGATGTCTAACATTTCAAATTAGGGTAAGCATCATTATTGTCCCTTTACACCTGAAGAAAAGGAAACATGCAGAAGTTAAATGCTTGCAAGAGTATTACAAATAAGGAAACTTAGGGAAGTCTTGTTAGTTCATCTGCTGAATCCAGGCCAGAGCCACAGCTAGAGGTCCAGACTGTTTTGAAATTCTGGCTAAATATACTTTCATAGTTTTCACAATTTTTACTCCTCAATCAAATTTGATATAAGAATTAGAGGCTCAGCTTGAAGCTTGTGAATGTCTTGTCTTGAGTTTACGGGGGCTAAGAGTGAGCCTTCAGTTCCCAGAAGTCATTTGTCACTTACTATGTTTTCCTTGTATCAGGTGTGTGCTATTTCCCAAGCCTATTTCTATGGACCTATAAAAGAGAAATAATTATACTGTTTAACAGTTTGATTAGAGAGAGGTTAAGGCAGGAGGGTGTAATTTATTTAGTACTGCCTCTTTTTAGTCGGTCATTGATTTTTTTTTTTTTTTTGTGGTTATCTGGAAGCATAACTGTTTCTTCATTTATCACTAGTTTAAATATTTAGAAGGAAAAAACAGACTAGCAGTGAAACAAAAAATTAACAACATGTCTAATTTAACAAAAACAGTTTATTAATGGAAACAAAAAATGTACAAATGTTTGTTGGCCCTACATGTATTTGAATCATTCAGTTGAAAGGATTTGAAAGCCAGGCTTGTATTCTTGTATTGAGACACAGTAGTGACAGAAAATGGTTGCACTTCATTTAGGTATTTCTTCAAGTTACCCAAAGGCATAATATTTGCAACCCCTACTTAAATACCTGATGAAATTAATTTAATTGTAAGGAAGTTATTTTGTATTGTTATAGCACTGTATGTCTTCGCATTTGACAATTACTGGCATGTAACCTTTTAATTGAAAATTACTTTGGGGATTCTGCCAGAAACTGCAGACTGCAAACACTAACCCCCATCCCTGCCTCATGTAACACAATAGGTACAAAGTCAGAGGCCCTTGACGGGCACACTCTGGGGCTGTGTGGGTGGGAAGTTCTGTGCCCTTCCAGAATTAACTTCCTTCTGCTACAAAGCCTGGTTATACAATTTAAGGATTGTTTCAGTATTTTTCTATGCAGATACATACAGAAGATAAACAGATATTCCCCCTTACAGAAGTGCTTTTAGTGGGTATTGTTTAAAGGTAGGAGCAGTACTTTAAGGGGATGAAAAGTGTGTTATTTTATGATGTCTGGATTTTTCAATATGTGGATTTTTATACAGGGCTGTGGCAGGAAGGGAGTAAGGGAGGAGAATTATTCCTTTACATCTTCCAAAGTAATTGGAGTTGGAAGCTGCAAGAAGGCATGGAATTAGTGAAAATATCCACTAGTACTGGCCCCGCACAGCTCGGGTCATGCAGCCACAGTAGTTCCTAGGAGAGGATGACTGCAGCTCCAGCCCATGCCACAAGGATTGTAAGTTTCTTAGTTCAAGGCTGCTCACTCACTGTTTTGTGAGCTCTTTCAGATACAGGTCGATTTATGAGACCACATGCATGAGTGCTGAAAAAGTGTGAGAATGCTTAGTGTGAGAATGAGTGCTTAGTGTGAGAATGTGAACCATGGTTTGGTCAAACCAGAATGATTCCAAACTGAACCCATGTAAATCCACTTGAGGAAATGTGCAGTGGTATAAACCTTTTCCAGAAGAGAGACTCAAGAGAAATGAGGAATTGTAGCTACATTCTTCTGCGGCCTGGTACTGGGGCTGCAGCTTTAGGTGACTTGTGTTGGTAACTTGTCTTTTCCTGGCCAAGTTTCACCGAGTGCCATAGATGTTGGGTTGTTATACAGGTTGGAATTTTAGTTTCTAAATATAGTCAAATCCAGCATAGTATTTAACTGGAAATATAAAATATTAAAAAAAAATCTTGCCAAGTAGGGAAGAATTTTGTCTGTTAATAAACCTAGCATGTGTAAGTGCCCTGAGGATGGGAAGTAATAAGTGATGTTGTGTAAAAGTAGGGGTTAAACTGATTATGGGAATCGGAGGGAATATACAAAACTTGGTTCAGTGAGTGCGTGCTGCAGAAATACACATGACAAACTAAAGGAATGTAGAGCCTCTGGAATTAGATCTGGAAATAACCTGTAGTTACTGTTACCTGCAGAGGCCTATTTTGTGCATGTCATATATACTGTAATATATACAGTATATATGTATATACAGGCAGTATCTATACAGATAAATTTTCTGAAAGGATCTACTTATATAAACATTTTGTTGTGCAAGTGACTTTTGTTGATGCTGCATCCTCAGTCAGGTTGCTCATGTGAGGAAGCAGAACTAGGCCACAAGCTAGGGCCATTCAGCTTCTCTATTTAAATCTTTGTGTGTTGGTCTTCTTCCCACCACCCTAGCTTTACTGCAAATTTTGGTTTTGTGAAAGGTCAGCACATGCATGTGTCTTGTAACATTACACATTGCCTTTACTCAAAAATTCACATGCACAGGAAAACTGACAAAACAGTTTATTTTGGAAAATGAGTAAATCCAAATGATGGATACCATGTGTCAAAATAATCCTTAGTGCACGTGCTTGCATTTTCACATGGACATTTTGGAAAATTATACTGTGGAAACAAGAGAATCAGTTTGCCAGGGAGCAGGTTTAAGCGACTTTTCAATACTGGCTGCAAGATGTGGTCTCTTTTACAAAACATAGAGGCCAAAGCACTTCCATCTTTACTTTAGGCCTTTGCTGTTGGTCTCCAGAGATGCCAGACAAGATCTAGTGGACCAGGTAGTGAAGTTAGATAGAGGAGGATTAAGACTTAAATTTCAGACTAAGATGTGAGAATACCTGAATGGCCTTTAGGATTCATTTCTCATCCCTAGGACACTTTAAAAACTTGGTCCTTAGTTGAAGCTGGTTCAGTTTTAGAGCTAGTGGAGAGAGATGAGCATCTTCAGAAGGAGATTGATGTTCATACATTCCAAAAGGGAAGAGGTGATGAAGGATGTTATATATAGCACTGCTTAAAGAAGGGAATAGTCTTTTATCTGCTTGCTTTAAAGCCTCAGGTAAATCTCGTGTGAAGCAATTACTTTTACCTTGGTCACATGTGAAGGAAGATGATTTTGGGGATGTTGAGA
The DNA here is from genome assembly GCA_013399195.1 of Dicrurus megarhynchus. Lineage (NCBI taxonomy): Eukaryota > Metazoa > Chordata > Aves > Passeriformes > Dicruridae > Dicrurus > Dicrurus megarhynchus. The sequence goes on along the minus strand of VXAD01002804.1, from coordinate 150,639 downwards.
CTGTGCTGCTGTGTTTGATTAAATTTCACTGATGCTTTAAGGACAGACTTGCATTTGTACTTTTTTTTCCCCCTAGTAGCCCAAATACGAAAGTGCGTGTAAGCTCTTTGCTGAACCTGTCCAGGGTAGATACATAGCAAATCTTGAACTGGAAGATGCTGCAGAGTTCCTGAGTTTCAGGACATTGAAGTAACCATTAAGGTCCTTTTCCTGGGAATCTAGAAGGGCTTGTTTTAGTTACTTAAGTGTTTTGAATATAGTTAATGGAACATTTCCATGCATGCATTGCCAAGTACTTTGAAGTAGTAGCAGTTTTCTTCACCTGCACAATATTCTACATGTGAGAATATGTATGGAAGCGAGGTTAAAATCTCTTTGGTAAAACGGCCTTAGCCTGCTTTTATTTTGGTTGTGGTTAATATTTGCTTAGTGAGCTGGGAATGGAAAATCCACTTCTGAAAACATCATGTTAGTGCCATGCTGACAACCAAAATCTCTTTTGTGGAGACTTAAAATTGCTCAAACATGTAAAAAGTTGGTAGAGTTGCGTTTTCAGTCCTCTTCCTAAAGTAGAAACAGACTTACTACTGTCAGTCTACACTGTTGCCATGAGAACAAGGCATTGCCTGCCGTTTTCCCTCTTATGTATGTTTTAAAAAAGATGCTGGGACTGTAAAATAAATTACTGTTTTGTAATTTAGCTTTAAGCAAAAGGAATATTTCAATGGTGACAGTTCTGGAAATGCTTTAACTTTTAAATGCTGACACCAAATAATAAGTAAAACCTTGTGATTAATGTTTCCAGAAGGGACTATTAACATTATCCTACATCTGTTCATGATATAATCTCTAAATGAAAAACACTCACTTTGCAAAAAAAAAAAAAGGAAAAAATACCCCTAAAGAAGTATATGTTTATGTAGCATTTCAGTGCAGACTTAACTCTAATGTGTGGACATCCTTGGTAAGACAACCAACTAATTTTTCATCTGATCATTATTTAGTCAAAACTCTATGGTACTCCTGAGGTTGCTTAAATTTCATTGACAACATGTCATTTCATTTGCTGAAAAATATGGTCATTTAAAATTATACTACATGAAAGAACTTTTTTATTACTTACAGTAAAATTAGCCATCATATTTGATGAAAATACTTAATAATAGATAAGGCATAAAGTTCTGTGAAGTATCATTCCTAATTAGCTCTTGCTGATTTAAATATTTGAGATTGTACAGAAAGGTTGTTTTTTGTTACTAGGAAGACTTTGCAGTAGTCCATCCATCTTTTAGGAAACATTCAGGAGTACTGAAGCAGAATTTGTAGAGCATACGGCAGTAACTCATTCAGAAAATAATTACCTGTATTGGTTGGGCATAATTTGCCCATTTAAGACAAAACCCTAAACTATGTCACCAAGATAGTTGTATTAATTTTAATCTGTATGCCTCAATCTCAAATTTATTCACTTAATGAATTAAAGTTTATGGAATTCATGTGCTCTATGAAAACGTATGCTGAAAAGTTACACTTTGTGCCAAGTGGTGGTTTTGCTGGTATTAAACTGCAGTTTGTGCCGTACCAAATATTTTCCAAAATGTATAAATTCCAAAATTTCTGGTAGCTTTTTTTAGCTACCTGCTGAGTAGTCATTTTGATCTCTGTTGAGTGCTAGTGGCCATGAACAACTACCTCTGAGTTTTTCAGTTTCCTTGCTTTAGCTGGTATAAGAAATCAGTGATAACAGTTACAGGCAGTATCTATACAGGCCACTTTATGATGCATTTTTTAATTAATGCTGTTTCCTGCTACTGTTCTTAAGTTTCACCAAGCAGCTCTTGGTGGGTTTGAGTACTGAAGTGAGGTGCAAAGTGTGGGCCGTGGAATGCAGGGTACACCTTGCTCGGTCTTATGCAGATTTAACACCTCATGTGGTAGAGATAACACACTGTCACAGGTGCTGTGAGTGCCGTCCATGAAAGAAATGCATGTATCTCCCAAATGAACAGTAGAAAAGGAGCAGCAGGTTGATTAGGCATCTCAAAAGCCCAATTCAAGTGTTTGAAGTTAATGCCTTTTTGCTCTGCTTTGATGGCCATACTTCAGGCTAATCTCTGCTAGAAACAAAGCAAATTCCCTTTAAAATAAATTGAGTTGAAGGCTGTTCCATAATTTATCTTGGAACGCCACTGTTCTAATCTCAATAGAGAGATCAAGATGTATTCCAAATTATTTTTAAGAAACAAAATCCAGACAACTCTGGACACAAGACTGTCCAACATACTTAACCTGCCTGAAATTACTTTCATGACATTGACGGTATTTTAATTATGAAATCTGAACTTCTAATCAGTAAATAATCTGTTTAATTAACTGCTTATAAGACATGCAAGATTTTAAAATTTATATCTCTTTACACATATATAGACACAACTTGCATATATATATTGTATGCATGCAGGTCAATTAGAACTGATGAGATTACTTGTCTCTCAAGGAAAGTATATGTAATACACTTAATCTATGTAAAAAAGAAAAGTTAAAAAACCTTTGGGATTTACTCATAATTTTCACATCATTTCTATCCTCAGTTATTGGATTAGAACAAAAGGAGGATATTCCCATCAGGGAAATATATTTCTTTATATATGTGCATGAAACTGTATAGAAGAAAAGCTTCAGGTTATTTCACTCTGGTTACAAAGTAGCACCTCGCATACATCACTTGAGCTTTGTGGGAAAGAATGAGCATCTCTGATCATTGGGGATCACATTCAAGGTTGGTCATCCCTATACCTGTCTTCCATATGTTCTGACCACACCATTTGCCATGCAGTGTGGTTCAGGTTGTCACCTTCTAAGCTGTAGCTCTGGAATTTTGCACTGTTGTCCTTGCTTCACTCACCTGTTCTATTTAGAAAAAAACTTGATGATCTCAGAGGAGCTAATACAGACTTTTCTGTATTTTCCTATAACAATGAAAATGAGCCAGAGCAAGAAAGAATTTTAGCAAAATAAATCTTTATGACTGCCTCTCCTGGCACAAAGGTGTAATTTGTCATTTTGTGTTCAGCCCTTTAGTATATTTGTTTCTACGCATTTCTTTGTATTAGAGGCTTGTCTACTATGTCATATTGTAATGTGTCATATTTTGCAGTTACATTTCCTTGTATTTCGTTGTATGGGATTGTATAACACCTTTCCTCCTAGCACAAGTGTTTGGGCATAACTGACTCCTTTCCATCGTCTAATTACTCTGTTTTGACTTTTTCTTTTCTGTGAGCTCTGATAATGTGTGTATGATATTTACCTTACAGAAGTGGCCCTTTTCGTTGCTCTTGATGTTGTCATGTTAAACCTGTTTCTGAAACCAATCACCTAAGTATAGACAAAACATCATTCAACACGTGCAACACAAACAACTGCCAAACTTCAGACTTGAATGTTCATGTCAGACTTGCTAGCCAGCAATACTGAAACAGCTGTGTGTGCTAGGCTTCTTTAAACCCCTGATTACTGAATGAACTTGGAAAGAGTGAGTAGGGAGACTCCAGTGAATATATACAGCAAGATTTTTGGCTTGGTGGTTGTAAAAATGATTCTAACAATCATTTTTCAGTTTCTCTCAACCTGCTGAGGGCCTCATAAGTTCATTAGCAACAGAATTTATTTGAAGGTCCTTCATGGAAAAGAGGAACATCCCTGATGAGTAACAGAAATTGTGATTATCACATTTTCCTACAAAATATTTCTACAGCCAAGGTGGAAAGAATAATGTTGAGATATTCTTAGACTTAACACTACGTATATTGCTTAAACTTCAGAGGGACTTAAAACATAGTTGTTGCAGAGGACATTCAGATTTTCCCCTCCCCCCAATCAGCTTAAGCAAAACTATTTAGATATTTTTAAAAAACATTCATTCATAGCTCTTTCTGCCAATCTGGAGACAATGAAGACTTTAAAGCTGTAAAGTGTATAGAGGGGATTTTTTTTTAATAGAGAGGATCTAGAACAGCATTAGTTAAAGCCAAATATAGAGAACAGAATATCTTTCGGGCAGGCTCTCAGCAAATATTCTGGAGCTGAAAAAGTCTGCTTTCCAGCCTGGGTAGGGTCTTGTTCTCTCATGTCTTATGCTTAATCTCTCTGTACGGATTCCCTGAATACTGGTACAGGCGTAGCTTTTCATTGATATAAACGAGAACAGAATTTGGCTTTTCACTCCAGTTTAATCAGTGGAAACCCTGAACTCTGTTGTTATTACTGTTTAGGAGAATTACTTGAGGTTGACTTCAGAATAATAAAAGTAAGTAGTTTGATCCAAAGTGTGGTAGCTGGTTTGTACTTCTGTGATGTGGATGAAAGGCCAATAAGGGTTAAGAAGACAGAAGTCCCAAATTCGTCTTCATTTTACCTCAGATAAATCTGAGCCCAGGCCTCCAGAGGTGAAAGGCTAGCACATTAACTAGGACCTTAAATGTGTGCTTCAGCACACAAACCTGCAGTATCTTTTGAAATCTATGCAGGTTTCTCCTGCCTGCTGTGCGTAATTTCAGAATACACTGTCACCATTAAAGAAAAAAAACAAGTTTGCTCTTTCATCTGTGCACCCCACGGCACCGATTGGGGGAATCAGTCCCCAGGCTCCCCTAAAATTTGTGATCTTTGGCTCCTGCTGTAAATTGATTCCGTGCTGTGCCTCCTGACATGTGAACTGGGTAAAATCCATTTTGAAGTCTTTTAAAACCTGGCATTAACCCTGTGGCATCCCCTTAAGTGCTGATGTTTTCTCATTATATTATTTACTGGGAAGAGCTTGCCTTTAAAACTCCAGCAGCATTGCAAGCTAACTTGTTAAAATCTCAGTATTAAATGCTATAGTGTGCTTTGAATTTCTCCTGAGACCTGATGTTGGGAAAAGTGAGTTCAATTAGTCATGAGTGAGGTGAGTGCCTCACTACTGTGCAAATTGCTTTGGGACCATTTGGCCCATGTCTACTCATGATCCTCCCCCCCACCCCCTATAAATGCAGATGTGTAAAGTAGTCAATATTTTGTTTAAGCTTATCTTGGACTGGTTATCTGAAACCCTCAAAATTTTTTTTTTGCTTCAGTGTAATGTAGTAAAAAGGCTATTAAATTTTTCAAATTTTTCCCTCTCTTCTTTTATAGGGAAAATAATGATGTATTTTGTACACATATGTGTTTCTCTTTACATCTATGCTGTATGACTTGGTTCACTGCCCATTGAAAAGCAGTGGCCTTTGGGATTAAAACATAGTAATGTTTTACTCAAGAGTTTGGGACAGGAAGTCAAAGTGAATAAGTATTTGAAAACTTTAGGGATTTTTAAGTAGCCAGAACTTAATTCCAAAGAGAACACAGCTTTGGACAAAATAGCAAAAACAATACAAATTCTTTAATGATGGAAATGAGCTGCAACCCCAGTGTTAGATCTTAAAACAACAGTATTGGTGGTGGAGTACCCGTGCACTATAAAATCATAATAAAAGGGATTTATTTGAACTGATGGTCTTGAATGCTGGCAGATACTGCTTGCTTTTATGCAGAGGACAAATGGTGAAAGTGGCCTCTCTGTTCTTGAAGCACTTGCTTTGGTTCTCTTTTTAAACGAAGACCTGAGCTTGCTTCCCTTCAAGGAAGCCATGCTCAAACCAACTGGACCCTTAACACAGAAGAAGATTTTGAGAACTTGCCTAAGTTACGTGTTTTCTTCTCCCATCTCCATGCTGATGTTTATGTAGATGACTGGCATACAGCTTAGTTGGTAGGAACTCATAAGGCATAATACTATTTGTTGTTGTGTACTAAAAGGGAGGTGAAACTATATTTCACTTTTCCTTTGAGTAAAAGGCTGGTAATACAGGACTTGTCAAGACCCTTTCCTGTGTTTGATAGCTTTATCACAGCCCCAGCTTGAAAGGTTAAATGTTTTGGATTACGCAGAATGTACATTATATGGAGGGCTTACTATAAATCAACAAGGCAGGTATGTTAAACACAGAAAAATATCTACAGCTGTTCTGTTACTCATCCCACTTGTTATTTAATGCCGTCTCTACCCAAAGGAATATTTTTAGTTGTACTGTCAACAGTTTCAAAACAAAGAAGCAACTACAACTGGCAAATGAGGAACCCAGCTGGTGCTGTGTTTAGGCTCCCAATGAATATACTCTAATCCTGACACCTGCAAGCTATTTAATCAGGATTTACAATTGAACATGAAGGATGAGAGGTCCAGAGGGCTGTGTTCTTGGTGTTTTGATTGCAAATGATGGAGAAAAACTTTGTTATCGGATGTTGTAGTTATTTGAAGTTTGGTGCCCTCTAACCCATGGGGGACCAAGAATCATTTATCACTTCACAGCAAAAGCCAAAAAAAGCCACTACAGCTTACACACTAGCATTCTGCTTTAGCTTTTCCTGTATTCCAGTGTAAACACGCCTTGGATTTACGAACAATGAAAAACTATTTCCAGCAGGCACATGGAAAGGAGAGGTTATCAGGAAAGTATGCATTACCCATCCCACGTCAAACTGAAAAGATCACTTTATTTGCCTTAGCACCTGTAATGTACGTAATGATGAAATGTATCATAAAAATGTACAAAAAGAATGTGAAAGAAATTGAATAAAAAAAGTTATGGTTTGGGTTTTATTGTTTTTTAAGAAAAGACCCTTTTCCACAGTGCAGTTTTGAATCTCAGAGTGGCATTGCCAAGGGTGAATGACTGCCTTCTTAAAGGTCTTCATTACTCCTTCTAAAACCCCCTCTTTCCCTGAAAACATGACATAACATAAAGAAATTTAAAATTTCACTATACCATCTTGTAACAAGCTCAGATGTGCCATTATGTGACTATGCCTATTTATTTATTTACCGAAGGCTTCTAAGTATTGTAGCTGAGTTCATGACAAACATCTTTCTGGCAGTAGCATTAGTGTGTGTACATGGGGTATGTATGTATGTGGGGGGCAGTTTGCTTTTCTCTTTCTGTGTTGTACTGTCAACAGCATAGTTCTGAACAAGCAGGGTGTGGTGTAATTGACACCCTACAAAAAGAGGTTAATCAGCTGTCTGAAGTTGTTAGGTAACAATGCTGTTGCCTTTGGGTCTGATCAGATGATGTAATGCCTCCAAGTTATTTTTTGTTGATTGAGGCTATTGTGTAACTAAATATCCCGCAGAGGGTTTGTATGGTTACAGTCACAAAATAAGTCAGAATTTATTTCTAACTTGCTTATGCTGTTTTATTTTGTTCTTAATTTAAAAGGGGAGAAAAAGTATTTGTTACTTTTCAAGAGAAATAACTAATGAGGACAGCAAAGAAAAAGGGCTCAAAGCAGTCATCATGGATTCTTTAATCTGCTGGAGGCAGACTGGAGCAGAGAGCTTTCCTCCAGAGCATCTTTTATTCTGGGCTGCTACAGGTAGTGCTGGCCAGGATGATCCAATAAAGGTTCTTGTGCTGTGTGACCCCTCTCCAGCAGACCTGTCCTGCACTGCCCAGCAGGTGGTCATTTGGGCTTTCAAGTTTTACTTCACAGTATTGACTGTACAGAGGAACTTAATCTAGGGTCTCTTTAAACTTCTAGTTATAACTGCAGAAACAAATACTTTGTTTCTAGATCATATGCTGTCATCCCTTGGCATGTGGATGGATGATATCACTTATACAGTACTAATGATACAGGATCTTCAGTACTTGTTGAACTGTTGCACTGAAAAGAAAACTGCTCCCTGAATTCTTCCTCAGCTTTATTTATGTGTTTCAGCTTTGCGGTTTCTTCATTCCCACATTTCTTTGAACAAGAAGCTGTTTTCTATAGAAGTAGTCTTTCTTCTTTCTCAACATATTCCCTCTAGTCCAGAAAATCAGATGTTGGTGGCATCAACCAAATATTTATTGTGGTAAACCCTCTCATTACAAGAAGTGCATCTTTCCTGAGGACCTACTAGCTTTGTGGACTTGCATGAGGTTCTTCTCTTAAGGAATTACCAGCTGTTGCCAGACTCACGCCAGCTCAGTTCTGTCTGGAGAATCTCCATTACAATCCCCCCGGTGTCCTTTGGTACCTACTACAACTGGACCTTGTCTGTCATATCCACTTCCTTCATTGTATACATTGCGTGCACCCATTGTGCTTTTCTGTTGTTTCCACAATTTAATTGCTACCCCCAACTCTGTCAGATAAGTACAATACTGTCAAGCAACTTCTGCAAATAACTTTTTCATGTGGAGTTATGCATGCCATTGTTTCTATGGATAAAGGAAACAATGCTTAGTTCTGTCTAGGGAACCATAATGTGAAGATACAATAAAGTCACACATTGTCTTTGGGTTGCAGCTTTGCAGGGTGAGCAGGTTACTGCCCAGGGGCTGTCTTCTGTTTCTTTTCCCACTCTCTAGAGATCTGTCACAATAATTGTGTGCTCTATAGGCTGTCTGAGAAAACAATTATGCATATATTGTTAAAGAGTTTAACCTAGTCATTTAATTGGACTAGATTAGGAAGCAAGTAGTGGTGCAGTGATGTTGGATATGCTGTGAAGCAGCTGGTACCAGTAACCTCTTCACTTGAATCAGCTGCAGCCAGAACAAGACTGCTGACATCTGTATCTCTTGGCACTGGAGTAATAGCACTCGTGCTGACTTTTTGCACCCTTGAACTCTCATCCTGTTCATCATGTCTGTGAGATCAGATACAAAATGTCTTTCAAGGCCATTTGAGTAAAGAATAGCTTTCTTACTCCTAAAACTGCATTTCTACAGTTGCATTGCCTTGCTGGGAGGAGAAAGCAATGTTGTTTCCTACAGTTCTGGTTCTTTAAGGGGCTACATGAGGAATACTATTCATGCCAAGAAGATGCCACACAGGTCAGTGAAGATACGTGGAAAAAAAATGAATGGAGAAGTGAGAAAAGTGTGGTTAATCACATGGAAAGCATGGGGAAATACCAGAACTGCAGCACATCTGACAGATAAGGAACCTAAATGACACACACTTTACCAAGAAGTTAAAACTTTCTTACCTCAAGTATTTGCTTTAGACACTCCTTTTTGGTAAAATAGAAAATTTCTTGAGTCATCTTTTCCCTAGCTAAAAGGGATGTTTAGTTCCACTGGCACTCTGCAGAAAAACATCACTGAGGCAGTCAGATACTGCATCCATAGATTGACTTTCATGCTTGAAATCTTGTCTGTCCTTCCCAGCTGTATCATTCCATATGATAAAGGGTGTCACTTCATTCCAGGAGTGTTGTCTTGCTCACCACAGTTAACAGAAACATTTGAAATAATATCTACTTTGATGGGGTTGTAAGATCTTTCTTTCTGGCTGGGGTATTCCAATAGATACTATATACACCTCAAAAAAAGTACTTTGGGAGTAATTTGTGTTAGTTCTTGGGCAAACATACTAGAGAAACTGTGCCTGCTTACAAAGGCAAGCATTTATAAACTATCCTATTTCCCAGGGGGTCTGCTGCTGGAAGGCTTGATACAAGGATCATTACCTCTGGGCTCAGGTGTGGAGATGCAAGGATGTCATGCTGTTGCTTTCTCAACACCTAGTTAGGAGGGGAAGTCTTTGCTGTTTGACTTAGTTAATGTGCTACAGTAGTGCATAAAATGACAACATCTATTAAAGGCTCAGCAAAATACTGGCTTTATCAATTGTGTTCTCCATTGTAATAACTTGGCTGCTTTGGTATGTAGATATACCTTTCCTTTTTGAATAACAGTTTGGAAAATATTAATAGTGGTGGTAAAATGTGTTTCACACCACATCCCACTTAAAGGCATAACATCTGTTTTAATGTGGAGTTTCAGATTTAGCATTATGGACAGAGACATCAGTTCATTTTTTTAGTTGCTCAAATATACTGACAAGTAAATTGACAAGTAAGGAATAAGCCCCATTCTGTTTAACTAAGGGTTGTTAGTTTCTGCCTGTTTCAGCATATGAAAAAGAACTTGGCTTTCTCTTTTGAACTCTGTCTTTAGAAGTTCAGGGTGGGGAAGTACAGTGTTTATTCAAGAAAGCTGTGATTCTATGTACCTCAGCCAGATTATCACTTTGCAACTTTGACAGGTAGTTAAGAAAACAAATGGCTTAGACAGCAAGGCATGAGCTGGGTTCTGCAGTTTCTTCTTCACAACCAGACCTGTCTAGTGATAGAATCTGTTAGTGTTGTGGAAGAGGTACCTTTGTTCTTCAGATTTTTTTTTCCAAACGTGAAATATGGATGGTACTTGAGGTATCAAGTGTTCAAGTGGGTGACTTTAATAAAGGAGTTGAGGTCTTTCACTCACAAGTATTCCCTGTTGACAAGTGTCTCTCTGGACAGAATCTGTTCTGTTTTATATACATCTGAGGAAGATTTTGAAAGATTAGGTCCAAATTACTAATGAGAAAAGTAAGCCTAAGGAAACTGTTTTCTTGTGACACATAAAAAAATATAAGGCAGAGTTGCTCCGAGACAAAAAACCTCATGACAGATCAAGCAGTGATGCTGGGACAATTCAAATGCTTGAAGTCTTATGAGGAGTACTTTTATGAAGGGATTGTAATGTTTAAGTATTACTCAACATACGATTTCTCTTGGCAATGACATAGCAATGCTGATGATCATGAGTTGTATAGAGCCACAATTGTCTTTATTTACTTCCTAATCCTAACAGGAAGTGAGATACCAGTATAAGTTACTTTGGGAGTAAAAATTTCTCAAACAATATTAAAATTGCATGTGGGTACTACATAGTTTCATATTTCAGAAAGTAAATTGCATGAAGTAGCAGAGAGGATTGGGATGTTTGCGTTCAGAATTAGTCTGTTCTGGAAGCTCCCAAACCAGATGAAAATTGGTACCTCCTCAGAGACTGGGCAGATCTAGTCAGCTGAATATGACACTGGCCAAACCATAAGCTGTTGCCTTCACAAAGTACCATACCCGTATTCTATTATGTTTCATTGCAGTGCTAATGAAATAAAATAAACCCGGGCAGAACTTCCATTTGTACTAGTTAGGTACAAGGTTACGATTCAGTCAACAAACAAATAGATACATTCATCACATGGGATAAGTATTTGCGTAGCCAATATAAAGTACAAGTGTTTTGGCTAGAGATTTTCCATCCTCAGACAACTGGGCATTTAAAGTGTAACTGTTAGGACAGGTGTGTGCATACACACCTCTCTCGCTCTCTTTTTCAGTGAATTCCATGTAGGTATTTTCTCTGCATTAGAACAATACCAACAGGAAAAAGCATTTTCTACATTTTGTCCTCCCTGCTTTTCTCTTCCATTTTTTTCCAAGGTGAGAAGAGAAAGGAAAGATAAATAGGAGTATAAAACCCAAATGTAAGAATAATTTTTAATACAAAATTTAAATTAGTTATTAAAAAGAAATTAACTATTTTCTTTGACACCAAAATAATTTTGAAAATTTCAAAATCGATTTGAAGCATTTTTTATGGTTCTTTTTTCAATCCATTCTTTAACTGGTCTTTATATATGTCCTTTAAAACCTTTCCAAGCTCCAAGTGACTAGAATGAGTGTCAAGCTATTCTATGTTCTCCTACAATTCCACATCAGATGGGATAACTCACAATCAGGCCTTCCAGAAATTTTTATGGCTTTCTGTGCTTCAGATCTTGAGTGACTATTTCAAAGTATCTTGCAGGGTCCTACTTTTTAGAAAATGTATAATGCACATTTCCTAAGAATCCTGTTTGTTTTTGTGATTGTGGTTGAAAACTTGACCTGAAGATAGGTTTTGATCAAAACATGAACTCGTCCTATTGGAGTTTTATTGATGTTATTTCTCAGTATTATTTGAAATGCCTGAAGTTAATCCAAATGTTCCACTTACAGGCCATGTAAATTACAAAGGAAAACAATAATTTGATTCAAAGGCCTTTTCCCTCTCAAGATATTTTTGATTAAAAGTTATTGTAGTTTAGCGGATCACCAGCAGATCGAAAGACAACACACTTTCCACGAGTACCAATACCTGTAAAACCTGCTTGTAGCACAAACTTCCTGATACAGCCTCATTAATAGCATTGAGGTATTTTTGGAGACTGAATGATATGAGTTGGATCATACAGAGAATGCAAAAGAAAAACAAAAGTTTCATAAAAAGCACTTAGTATGTATGGATAGAATTTATGCAGGTGCAGATGTACAGGCAAAATTCAAATAGAGGGTAGGTAAACTGCTGTTTTGCCTGTAGCAGGCTGAATTGCAGATGCCAGCTGCAGTTTACATGGGTTTCTTTTTTTGTTAAAATTGCAATGGTAATAGATAACTTCTGCTACATCATGGAGCTAGTATTTTGATGGACAAATGAGGAAGAATCTCTAGTAGATTGCATCTCTACACTCCAAAAATACTTATGGATATGAAATGGCAAAGAGAAAAAAATTGTACATGAGTATTTTCCAATGGTTAACTTGGATAAAATGGATATGAGGAAACCAGAAGAAGACCAAGTACATTTGGTTTTAACTTTTACTAATATGTGGTTGGATGACATTTTTGTTCATATGTTGCTTGACTACATTCTGGACTATCAATATGGAGTCAGTTTTTTAAAATTTTCATTATGACACCAGCTGTAAAAAGCTGAAGAAAAATGTGAGCTAGTTTCCAAAATGGTTGAGCCTATATCTTTTAAGTAACTGTACTCAATACAACTTGTCCTGTTTTGATATGATGCCTCGCAAATAAGTAGTCCCTGATTACTGGGATTCAACAGATTTCTTTAAGTTTGGGGGATTTTTTTTAATGCTTTTAAAGGATTATTTATTACCTGAGCTATTAGGACATGGGAAAAAACCCAGGGTGAATAAGCTATTTGTTAATCATCTCAATAGCATGGGAATTTAAACAAATGTTACATATGCTTGCAAGCAAATGGTCAGTGTCTGAACCATGTGTTTCGCTAGTGAACTTCTGGGTCTCTGGTGATATTCTTTCATGTGCCTGCCGAGGACATGATTATGCCAGCATTTCTTTTAAAGATGTTAAAAGCAGCATGATGCTGAAGAGAAGTTTTCAACACTGCAATTGAAACTATTCTTCATTATTCTAATGACATAAAAAAAAATAACTTATTTCATGAGAAGAAATGAAGGTGTTAGACCATATCGATCCGCACCATGTATTTCATGGCATTATTCCCACAGAACCTGAGTTTCACAGAAAGTGCTGTTCAGCTGCACCACAGCTTTAAAGAGAACTCTTTGTGCTTCTGGTTTTGCATCCTGTTATGAAATGAACACCAGCCTTTGAACTGGGGGAGTCAACTAAGGTTGCCTTTGTTGCTTTACTTCTTACAATGCAATTAGAATGTGCAGTGCCATATCTCAGTGTGTCAGGGAAGAGCTGGAGAGTTGGGTTCTGAAACACTTTGCTCCAAGCTGTGAGCAATAGTAGCTGCAGTGCCAGCAGGAGAGCTTTTACAATGCAGTGATCAGCAGCAGTTTCTGTAATTCATTTTTTGGTGTGTCTTCCCCTGTCATTGCAATGTTCCCCCAAGAAGATTCAATCTGTCATAGCCAGTAGCATGAACTGAAACTCTATGAAAATTCCAGCCCAGTCTGAGAAAGCTTATGCAATGATCTGGGCCCCGAGCTAGCACAGAGCTGCTGGTTGTCTTCTCATGGTTTCCCTGCTGATGTGCCAGACAGGTTCGATGTGAGCTGCTCTTGGCAAGTTTCTGCAGACTGCAGTCACACACTGCTGTTGTAAGGCAGACATGTCATGGTTGGGACAGTATGGAAAAGAATCCAGAGTGATCTTGAAATCCAGCAGTGGCTGCGTGAATACCTATGTGCTCTTTGACCTCAAACGTAGCTAGTAAATGACTCTGCAAAACTGTTTCAAAGATTTTTGTGAATAACAGGGTAGAGAGTCTTTCCACAGATAAAATTAATATTATCAGGTTTTATGTTAAAAATGCTTGAAAAAGATCGTAAGTGCTTGATGCCAAAGAGCAGTTACCAGAACTGTAACTGTGGTAAAGACTGGAAAGCAGGGCCATGTCTATCACCAAAATGAGAAATGAAAGTAGAAAATGGTACGACTGATATTTTGAATCATTCTGAATCCTGGATTTCCCATTTCTTTCTGAAGAGCCTTTAGAATAAGGTAGGAGTAAAATGTATGCATTTCTCTAAAAAAGGCTCTTGAAAACCTACACACATACTAGAGAATGACAAGTGAAACCTCATTTCTCCTTGTAAGTTTTGTATTTTTTTTTGGTGGATAGTCTAGGTGGAATATTACTAGTACCAAGTTCACAGGATAGCTGAAGAGCAGTGAAGGAATACAATAAGATTTCCTACTGTGTTGTATAGAACTTCTCCCATAAGCTTCTTTTTTTCTGATGTTTATCCCACTTAAAGTAAATAGCATACCTGGAGGGCAGTGCTGAGATGACATGTGCTTGGGTTGCTGGCTACACCAAACACAGCTGTTGGTGTTTGCAGACAACTTGGCCCCACACTTCCAATCAGCATGTAGTCTGGAGGTGATGAGAAACTGCTGAGATCCCTGCTGTGGGACAGAAGAAAAGAAGGATCTTCTCCTTCACAGCTTTTATCTAAAAACAAGTTAATCAATATGCTAAACACTGATAGCAAAATACACTCAGACTGATGTTCTGAGGAGGTCTGGAAGGCACTGTTTGTCCACAGTAAAGCTTCGTCAAGGGAAAAATTATCTGTGGAAGGGATGGAAGGAATAAGAAGCTGAAAATATATCTTTGCTTGAGGGGTGGGAGATACAAAATAGTGATGACTGCAGAAAAGCACATCCCCAGTGACACTTCCAAATATCTCTACCACAGTTCAGTAAAATAAGCAGACAAGAATGGCTAGAGAAACTGTTCTTCTTTTTTGCATTGAAATTATTATAGGAATTATCTGTTTTGGAACACAGTAAAATTAATCCAATAGTTCTACCAATCTTTTTTTCATAATACTTTTTGATCTGAATGGCTTAATAAACTTAGAAATTTGTGCAGTAGCTCGCATTTGGGGTAAAAGTGTTACTGTAAACTTTGCAGGGACTGTGTTTGCCACAACTTACAGTGTTGTGCCTAAAAGGAGAAAGTGGTAGAACAGTCAAAGCTGTTATTTTGCCAGCATGGATAATTTCCATCATTACAGACCAATTATTTCTTTCTCTGTCATAAGCTTTTATCTTCATAAGAATAAGTTAATGCACATTTTTAATCTGTTTAACTGCTTAATAATCGTTCTCAAGATTGTCCATTTAGACAGCACATGTAATACTTTGAGGTATGATTGATCCTTTTTTATTCTCACTTTTGTTCCTGATGACCAATTCATTTTTAAAAATTCTTATTGAGCATTGAGTTGATATGAACAGGTTTTAAAAAACAGTGACTGAGAGGCAATAACTATTATGGATGCTATTGATTAACATGCACAATTAAGGTTGGTTTTAATTCTTCTGCATTGCCTTGCACTTACCCGCACTGAATTTCTCATGTTATTTTATTTCCTCATTCAGTGTCATGTCACAAATAGTTTTTACACCTCTTCATAGTTATTTTTCATTCTATTTAGGCTGAATTCTGCCCTTTTCTGCATAATTTGGGAGTAAGTTGAATGGTACTGGTCCCAGCTGTCTGGGACCAACTTCTGCTGCAATTTTTGGTGCAAAATGACCGTTTAATATGTGCTCTTTGCATTCTCCCTTTTAAGGGAAAGGATCTTTTGTATTTTACATGACAGCCAAGAGTCCTGAGGAGTATTTTCTAGTGCCTTGTGAAAAATTCTTTGTTTCATTTCTATTTACAAGAGTTAGCTTGTTCTCCCTTCTGTCATTTTTGTCTGTCCATACCATTCTGTTGCCTCTCAGAGTGTCAGGTCCCTTCCTCAGTATGAAGAAAGGCTTGCTAATCTGTAGCTACTCAGATTTATCCTCTACCTCTTTAAAACTGACCAACAATACCACTGTTATCCTTGGTGAGATGTCTCTCCATCATGTATCCTCTCCTGAAGAGAATCTGTGCAAGGGTGACTTTCAGGATAGGTAAACAAGGGCAGGATGGAAATAGTTAAATGTGAGCAGTTTGTCTGATCCTATTGGAAGGTGATCTCTGGGGTTTCCTTTTCCTATGGGATCCAGTGTGTTCAGTTGAGTTCTATATACTTAAAGCCAACCTAAATGCATCAGTGATGGTAGTAGCTCTTGAGGAGACTATGCTCTTAATTTACTTCTGTGTTCACTAGTTTGAGACTGTTTATTTATACTTGAGTTACATCTGTGCCCATCTGTATTATATATATTTGTATCATCAAATGGGGGGGTGTGAATAGAAGTTACTAGAGAAAGAGAAGTTAAGTGACTGTCAGAACTTCATACCTGGGACAAGAAACTGCCATTGCTTTTCTTTGGCTCCTGAGGTAACCCTTGTGATTATGAATTGGGTAGAAAATGACTTAATTTGCAGGACAAAGCTCTCCAACCATCCTTTTTCATGTGGCAGCTTTACAGGGCTACTTTTCACATAGAAACTTCAATTGTGACCTGATGGGGTTTTTAAGGTGGGAAGCTGATTTAAGTTATTTGTCTTGCTAGCTCTGCATTTCCCTCCTGCCTCCCCCTGCCACAAGGTGCCTCCTTAGTCAGTCCTGCATGCATTTGTTACGGGCATGTTAAACAAAAGTTGAAGTTACTCTCTCATGTAGGTGCTCTTCATTGTTCCTCAGGGGAAAGAGTTTCTTTCTGCAACTTAGTGAGACTTGTTCCTTATTAACAAGTCTTCTACACAGCAGAGGCACTGAAGAGATTTTGAGATCTGAGAAAAAAAATACTTTGTATGGGTTCCTGTTCTCCAAATCAGTTTCAGGCTTAATTGAGAGATTTTTAGCATAGGCCCAGCACTGCACTACCGTGGATTTGGAAAACATGGACATGAACACAGGTTTCATTTACACAGGAAGTTATTTCAATATTAAAGCCTTTGGTCTGCTGCTGCTGCTTCTGTGCATTCCATTATGATCCTCTAAGCAATTAAAAATTACAAACCCAAGTCTCTTTAAACCTGAAATATGTTTCAAACCCCCTGCTGAAAAAAGCAGAATCCTTGTTAGAAATGTCAGTCACTAGGATATAAAATGGAAGTCAGTGGATGCTAACATTCCCTCCATTTAAAGATGCATCAGTGGTTTTGTGGCTTCATGTTCTATCTGTTGGCTACTGCATTGCCCAAAAAATAATTTGCTTTGCACTCGACTGCAGCAGTGTGACAGGAGTCTGTGTTTTCACTTGCATGTTTGTGTTTCAAGTACAGATGGAATATGAAGCAGTCAAGGTTTGCAGTATGTTTGTGTCATAGTGTCAGCATAGGAGAGGAATGTCCCTCCCCAGCTGCTGTATCACAAAACTCTGCATATGATTTGCCTGCTACATATTTTAAAACCTCTGGAGTTCCCACCTCTGGGGAACCGCTCACCCTTCATTTCCAACTCCCTGGAACACCCACTGTGTTAATACATTTTCTTGACCAGGGCATTCACACGCTCTCAGATCTGGACCAGATGCTAACTGGGCGAGTCACCGTATCAACTGATCTTGCTCCGACACCAGCAGCTGCCCAGGAGTAAAGGTGAACTAGAAGAACACACAGCGTAAAAGCGCACAATCGCTGACTGTTGTACAGAAAGGGAAGACTTTAACCAGTAGGATCAGGAAAGTATCAGGGAGAATTATTAAATGGTTGAGTAATCTCCCTAGCAAGCTGATGAAGCATCTCTTTGATCTGTCTGGACTACCCAAACAATTAGAAAGTTTGCTACTGGAGGCAAACATGCAATGGCAGGCTGATAGATGCTGTGACCAAATAGATCTTGTTTCTATTTTTGCCTTGGCCACCAGCTTTTAAAAGGAACAGTATTTTTAAGTGTTTGAATAGAAATTTGGCTTTTCCTCATCATCATAAACTTCCAGCTCTTTGTTTGATACCTTCCTTTATTGAATAAGATTCTTGCATGCTGAAAAATAGTTGAGAATTCACTGAAGATCTTAAAGTATATTATTTGGCCAGGCACTTTAAAGAAGTTCTTCTGTGATAAAATTACTATAGAATGCTTATCAGAGACTAGAGGAATGCAGCTGAGTGGGTTTAGTTTGCCCTATTATTATGGATATGCCATCTGTATGACATAGAACCACTTTACTGGTGAATACTGCTCTTAGCAAGAAAGGCATACAGAGGAACCCTGATTATGAGAGCACCACAATCTAATCTGTCTCCTTTCCCTAAGTTTGTGGTTAAAATCTGTTGGCATGTGGCCCAAAATATATTGCCTCTCTTACAGCAGAGCAAAAGTATGCAGAAGTATTTCCTCTAACAATCAAAGCTTCAGTGCGAAAGTAGTGACCCAAATTAACTGTTTGGAAGAAAAAGGTTAAAGGTGTTTTAAAAAAGCATTCCTGACCAAACTGAAATAAATCAGCAAACTTCACCCCCACATCCTCCAAACCTGCAATCAGCAATAATTTCATAGAAATAAAACAAATGGATTGCCACATACCTTCATGTCTATTACACTTCTGTCTTCATTGCAGAAATTACTCAAAAATGAAAAGTTGGAAGGAAACTTGGCTGTTGGTAGTAGTTTTATCACTTGTATTACAGCAAACGTACTCTCTACAGAAATTTCTGGGATGCACTGTTTCTGGTTCTACTAAGCGTTCTGAAATTCTTCATATAAAAACCCTAAAGCATTTTCTTTACATACCAGTAATGAATGAGTCCTTTGAATAAGTGTATTAGAGCTACAATTCAGTTACGCCTACAAATTTCAGCCCCCATTCTAGAAAGGAGTTTCTTTAATAGAAGCACCTTAACATACATGTAAACTGTGTTTTATTTAAGGTTAAGGTGCTCTCTGGAACTGGGGTTTACCTTTAAGATAGATTTCTGAATGGCCTATTTTGATAAAAAAATCAGTGTTTACCTACAAAACAAGCAGGAAATGGAAAAAAACACCACCACTTTTAGTTCTTAGTGTTGTAAGATATCAGATGGGTAATAAGTGGAGTAAAATCTTAATTATAGCAGAATTAGATATGACAACTCTCACTTTTATTTACTTCAAGTTTATAGGAAAAGGATGAAGTCAGCAACTTCTAATTAAAATAAAAAAGAAAACAGTACCTTTTCTCCACAATTATTAGCTAGGAAGAGAAAAGAACTACTTGAGACCTGTCCAAAAGTAGGGTTGTGAAGTAGAAGTCAGTTGGACTATGCTAGGGTTTGTGTTTTAATAAACGATGTATGTGAAATGGGAGATTATTTGTGAAGTGTTTTGTGTGAGATTTTGTTGTACTTTAACTTCTTTTGCCAGGGAAGATATCTGGCTCTGAGGAAACTGCATTGGAAAATCTCGTGCCTGTAGCAATGGCTTGTCAGTTTTGACAGTGGACAGTTGGTAGCTGGTGGAGCATGTGGTAAACACCAGGGAGAAATTAGATGCTGAGACTGTATAACAGGAGAGGTGACATTTATTAGGAAAAAACCATGTTGTGTACAATCAATTCTGTCATAATAAAAGAATTATTATGTGTTATAGGAAATACTGATGTCAAGAAATAGAAAGAGCTTGGAAGAAATTGTTGAAGAGTGTATTGTGCTCTGAGAACTGGAGAACATGGGAAAGAGCCTTCTCCCCTTCAGTAAACCTCTTTTCCCCCCTAACATTGTGATATGAAATGGGAAATGCTTTAGAGTAAACTATTGGATGGAGTACACCAATGTTTTTCTTTTGAAGCAAATAAAAGCATTTATTAATTTGGGAGAGACATTGTAACATATTCTTCTCTCTCATAAAAAGCACAAACTTCATTATACTGGTTGAAAACACAGATAATGGCAATGTAAATACACTAGAAATGCAACATTTCAGCTTGACACCTTAGAGATAGTTTGACACTTCAGCAGCTTTGTGTTCTGTGCCACTGCTACCTTCCTGTAAATAATTTCTCTGAGCAGCAAATTGTTAACATTGTCTTTTGGCTCCTAGTGCAGAAATAATGGCTGAGACTGACACACAGGGTAATGTAGTGATTCCTGACAGAAGCAGAACCAAAGAAAAGTGTTTACTCGGTGCTGATTCAGTGATGTTTGTGTTGTGCCCAGCCAGGTGCTGGGCTCTGTGAGGCCCAAGACCGGTGATGCTCAGCAAAGTGAAGCCCCATTATGTCTCTGCTGTCTCTGCCCAAGAGATCACAGCTCCATGCTCTGGCAATGGGAAGATGATGGAAGTAGATTCTGTTCCCTTTTCCCTACTTCTGATGATCCTGTGCATCTCTCTTCTTTTCAAAGGCTCGGGGTGGGATAAGGTGCTGCTCACATGAGGCCAGCTGATAGCAGAGAGTGATAATCTGCAGTTCATGCCCCAGAAAACAGTATGAGAGAAGGCAAGATGAGCAGGCCAACATCCTGGGGGCACTACCAGGAAAAGGCCCCAAGGGAAGGTCCAATCTTCTAGTAAGGTGAGATTGGCTGAGAGAAGCATTTCTGACAGAACAGAAATCCTGCTCTTTCATGCCCACTAACATTCCTCTATATTGGTTATTAGCATGTAACACCATGATCCTTCCTTTTATGAAAATTGTAGATGCATCACATGGTACAAGCATCAAATAGCATCATGGAGTCTATACAAAGACATTCACTTCCTTAAATTGAAGCCCCGTGTATGCTGCAATAAGAAAAGAATTTGATTATTAATGATTTTACTACTTTAGTATCTGGGTCCTCCTGAGAGAAACTTAACTCTCAGTTACATTTCAATTTGATATAAAAAACCCGTGAGAAAAAGTTATTATTTGAAAAGTTGCTATAAAGAGTCCTCAGAATTGATGATAATTCTTTTTTGATCAAACATATACCATATCCCTGGTATAAATTGCTTAAATATATACTGACAAGTATTGCTTAGTATGTCAGCCATACTTAGAATATTGAGCAATGTGGTAATGTGGTGCTATTTGACACTGTGACCTTTACTCAGTAATAAATGCACATGGCATAATGGGTATCAGCTTTTACATGCCACAATTAAGACTATTTAAATTGTTTCCCTAGGTTCTTTGACATATAAAAACTTAACAGTAAATTAAATGTGGTTTCCCCCTCATTCCCTCATCTCCCAACCACATACAATGCAGAACACAGAGCTTAAAAACTCCAGCTGTTTATATTCTGAAAATAGTCAGAAAAAAGCAGTCAGAAGACAGCAGGGATTTGGCATTTCCCTTTTATTAATATACCTTTTACATGGAGGAAGAACAGCTCTAACTGAAAAAAAGCCCACGTGAAATATAAGTGATAAGAAATAAAAATGATAGATGGCAACACGAAAAAGATAGAGGTGGAACAATTGGAGGAAGCACATACAACCAAACAGCATCCCTTTAGATATTGTTCACTTTCACCAGCCTTTTTCTTAGTGTCTTCCCTACATTTCCCCAAGATTCCATTGGTATTGTTGGCATTAAGCCGACTGAGTGTTAAAAACCATCCCTTTCCGCCCCCAGAATGAAAGCAAAATTCACAACAGGTGCAGTGACACAAAGGCAGCATTCTTAACAGAAGTACCTGAAGCTTTGGCTGTAAAATATAAACATAACCGAAATAATTCTGAAATGCAATTGTGAAGTGGAGTGATACTCAAGCTCATAAATTCATATCCTTTAGATTCATATCCTTTAGATAATTTTTATCTATCTGGATAAAAATAACAGAGTCAGTGTGGATATGTTCTGCTTTTAGTGCTTATTTTAGACAGGCAGTCAATGTCAATGCAGTAACAAGGATGAAAAATGCTGTAATATATTAATTAATTAATGCTGTAAATATCTTGCATTGCAACAGAGGTCACATCTAGCCATGATGGCAACAAAACTCCAGTAAAAGGCTGTTTCATATGTATGATGTGATTGTAACATAAAATAAGTCTGTCTTGACTCCCAGCATTCTTGAACCATACTGTCTCACATTTTGCACTGTAACAATTGTTCCAAGTCAAACCAAACCTGTGTTGGAGCCATTTATATCTTTATTAAGCTATTGACAACTTCTATCCCAAGTTTTTCACATAATTCTGCCTTCTATGGCTGCCTTATAGGTGAGAACATCAAAGCATGACTAGAGTTAGTAGCTGCAGTCTTTCACATGGACAGGACCTAGGTACCCATGCTACTGGAAACGGATTTTCTGGGCTAGAATTACAGTGACTTTTCAAGTGTTGTAGTCAGCTGTAGTTAAAAGAATCATTTGAGATTCAGCCATCCTTCATTTTTATGATGCATCAGTGGTGTTTATGTTCTTGCAAATCAGTGCATTGCTATTGCGGTTCACTCCTATCACAAATCTGCATGCTATTACATACAGGTGAGTAGAATCTTGAGTATCCATTTTCTTTAGTGGCTTTATCATACCCACACTATATCAACTAAACTTACCTATGAAGATACATGCAGAATATGTCCTTTTTCATGGACTGATTCTTTTGGTAGGGTGAATTTCTTGATACTTAGAACAGGTAGGAGTCATTTCCTCTTTTCCCTTCCACCATAATAGTTCTGCACAGTTCTGCCCATCCACATATCTCAAAGCAGAGAAATTTTTGCTTTTTCCTAGTTGTTTGTTCCTTCTTGGATTTTCTCATTTTTCTGAGACTCCAAACTCTTTTTTAATCTGACCTTTCTCTTAACTCAAAAGTAGGAAAGAGAAGAAACACCTAAGCCTTTACAGCTATCAGTTTTGTCCCATAATGGGATTTAAACTCCCCTTCCAAACTTACACATTGGCATAGACCTTCCTCTTGTGAGCTGACTTCTGCTGGTGGTAAGAAAAGGCTGAAATCATAGGAATAGTTTATGACCAATACCTTTAGACTGTGATGTTTATTCCTCTCAATAAGATAAGTTGAGGCATTATAGACATCCATAGGAACTTTAATTCCATTAAATGTGCTGTTTGCTCATGGTAGAGGTGAGTGCAGTGGAAAATGTAAAAATGGTGATCTTTCAAACTTCAAAATCTAACAATTTTTTCTACTTGTCCCTTGGATGAGATGTAACGTCAGGCTTTATCCCCTTTACAGAATTACTTCGTCCAAACTGTTTAGGGAGTTATTTTTATTTAAGTTTATAATCAGCCTATTTTGTGCAACAGGGTGTTTCAAATACACACAGTATTCATCATTATACCTTCTGATCTTATTGTGCAGTGTTGCTGTGCAGTAGTTCCATGATAACTGTGCTTCTGCCCCAAATGGTTTCCTTCATCTCTGAATGGGATGAATCTTAATGTATGGCCCAAGTCTGGAAGTCTTAAAGCAGCTAATTTTTGACCAGTGATTGGGATTCCTGTTGGCTAATTTAACTTAGATATGGCCACAGTGCACTGCAGCCACTGTAAGATACCTTACAGCCATCAAGCTGTTAGGTCCTATCAATGTCAAACCAATGATGCACTGCAGTCTGGAAGGGCACTTGCTATCCTGTGATCGTCCCCTAAAGGACTTGTTTGGAGGTTGCTTCAGGAGGTATTGTTCTGTCTCACTGTTAATTTTTTCAGCATACCATCATAAAGCTTCTCATTCGTACAGGGAATTATCACAATTTAATTATGTTATATTTTTATCTCTTTGATACAGACATACAGCCATGTTATTTTCCTTATATAGGAGTATTCTTACACTATGTGTGTCTGCTGCTAGCAGGATAACCACCTTGTAAAGATAAAGAATGACTTTATAAAGAATGAATTACTAAATAAAGAAGAAGGGTAGAAGAAATGGGACCAACAATAGAGCTTGTATATAAATTGTTACTATAGCAATCTCTTCACATGAGCTAGAGAATGTTTAATTGCCCAGCCCAACATGGTATGGTTTATAACTTGATTACTCAACTCGCAGAGGGGAAGTAGTCATGGGGCATGCCTTAGAAGTCTTATTCTCGTCTGGGCTCCAAATGTGAATGGCCAGATTCAGCTTGATATGATTAGGAATAGCAGAGATGTTTTTGTCTAGACTGCAAACTCCCTGGGATAGGAACCAGGCTCTTTATTATTTGTCTATAAACCACCTATTTAGCGTGGTGTCCCTGAGCATGGAGCATAAATAATGACATGGAGATGACGAAAACTAACCCAACATAAATCTGTGCATTGGTGACCAAACAATTGCACTTTATTGAGAGTGCTTTGCAGGCCAAAGACACTGTACTGGCATACTGTCCTCATTTACTATGTGGTGTTTTCTTCCCTCTGTTTCTGTCACCCATAGTCTTGCACTGTTAGATCCACTCAGAGTGCTGCTGTGGGGTTTCTTTCTTATCCTTCAGATAATGCAGGACATCCATCCATCTCAGACTTCATTTTCACAGTCTCTTGCAGCCTAGCCTTTCTGTATCCAGAGGATTCTGTCTCTGGTATCGAGATCCTTAATAGCATAACCTGTTGAATATACTCCAGTGCTGCCTTCTACACCTGGCAAACACTCCATAACATAACATCCACAATAATGTCTCATTCTATCCCTTCTACACCCTCTCTAGTATTTTCCCTTGCTTATATGTCTACAGAGAACATGGCCATTGCAATCCTATCCAGGTGATGTTAAGTTCTCAGTTTCCAAGAGCATTTTGTCTCTTTATATCCAGTGGACTGTCTTTCAGTGTACATACTTTTGGGGCACAGATTATCCTTGTTTAGACTGGTGCAGATTGGTTTGACACCTAGCACAGAGAGGGCCTAAATGATGCATGTATTTTGGGAGTAGGTGTTATATAATGACAGAGAAATGCAAATAGCGTTCAGCCTTCATGTAAAATGTCAGAAAGTCTGTTCTACATGACAGTGAAGACTTGTTAAATTTATTTAGATGCAGTCTGAAAAGTTAATTGGAAAGAGGCTGGTTGGCCCAGCTTGCTGACAAAGTCAAATCGGTCTTCCCATATCTACCGCAATAGAACAGTAAAGAAGAGCCTAATTCTCAGGTGTCAGGTGATTAATATGCAGCCAAAACATGGTAATTGTGATTATCTATGTGGTGATATGAGGCAGGAACAGTCTTTGCAACTGATGCATATTATACACATCCCACAAAGTGTGAAGTACTACACCTTCCAGGGTTTCTGCATGCTCCATTGCTGGCCACTTTGGGTTTTGGTAGTTTCAGTTTTAAAAAATCCCTGTTTGCTCTGCTTGCTAGTTTTTCTAAAATCTCAAAAATCAAGGTGCACCACCATAATGGAAACTGGTTTTTATGTTTTTAATTTACTTTTTACATTACATTTCTATCTTCTGGACTCTTCTTTTGTTACGTCAGTGAGTGCGAAATTCACTGTAGCACTGGGAGCAAGTCACACCTGTGCTAAGAGCACATCTGCTCCATACCAGTTTACTGCTTTCACCACCTGCATTCATGTTACAGAGGAACATCTGGATACTATTACAATTATAGAAGGTGCAGGTTTTATTCTTGGTGTAGGATTGGACTCTGATTTCACAACCTTCCTCGAATAGTGAAGCTCATGTAAATACATCCTGTCCCATTTATAATCAACATACAATTAACATCGATAAAACATAATGGATCTTTATACTAATTATATCTTCATCATCATCATCAAACATAATTGAGGTAGTATTAATGATGTTAAAGAGTAAAGGCTGTGAATTCAGCCCTCATCATCTGGGAGAGAATTGTGCTCCGTATGTCCTTTCCTCTTTTCAAGTAGCAAATTGGTTGTGGGTTTCTTTATCTCACAGAGAGAGAAGAGATGGAAAGCATAAGGCTAACTGGTTCTTGCTGACTTGAGATCTGTCACACAGACAGAAGCAGACACTATTTATAGTCCTTCAGAATTGTTTATAGAATATATTCCTACTCTTCCCACCCAACAAACTGTAGGAAAATGTCACTGTCCTTGATTTGAATATGAGAGTGAGTGTTTGCATGTGCAGCATGGTATAAATCCGTTCCACAGCCGTGGCCAGATAAGGAAACAGATCTCAAGATAAATAAGTGAAAGGGGACATGGAATGGAAAAGGGAAAAGGCAAAAGTGTTTTAACAAATTCCAACTGGGAAAGAATATGAAGCTGTACCTGATACATGTGCTTCCTGCGTCTTTATGGCAGTATTTTAGAAATGTGAGAGACTGTTACTTTGCCAGAATAGACAAGGAAGCATAAATGTAACCACAGTGTGTAATCCTTGAGGCATTTTAGCTCGTTTACAAATGTGTTCACACCATTTTATCAGTCAGGCATTGCTAAACAGGTGTGACCATTTCCTCCTGACATGTTTCCTCCTCGTATGAGGAAACTCAGACTTTTTACTTCTGGCTGTGGTTATTTTAACACATAGAGGAGACACAAGCAGTTTGTGTACTTGCTGAGTAATGGATTACTAAACCCAGCATATTACGTGTAGGCAGAAGCTAGGTTTTATATTACTTTTTGGAAGACTATATTTCCAAAATAGTTTATCACAGCACCAGATGATCAATACAGTAATATTCTATGTGTGATATTGTATCACTGCAGAGAGAGAACATCTTTGGAAATAGCATTTTCTGGATATGAGGATCAAACCTGGAGCTTTCAGAGATGTTTGTACTCAGCTGGAGAAATACATTATAGTTTGGCACAGATCTTCTTTTTATCATCCATAATTTTCAACAAAGGATTTTGTTATATGGAAGATAATGGCAGTGCATATATTCTGCTTTCAAATACGTTCACTCCTCTGAACAGTTTCACCTGTCCTCCTCCTTCCAAGGTTTTATGTACATTATCCAGACAGCTGTCTTCCCTTCTATTCTGTATGTAATGGCAATAATTTTTGCTAAGGTATGTACCTTTATGTAGTCTAGACCTCTTGTCTTTTCCACTATTTTCTTGGACATCTTAACTTTAGTTATTACAAAATATGGTTTCTGTTGTATGTATGTATGGAATGAGAAGAGGAAATTCTCTATTTGAAAGACTTTATTTTTCAATTACATCAACAAGGTCTACATCATTTATATATAATAAAAGATGCTATCCCTGCCTGTGAACTGTCTTACATTGTCATTGTTTTCATCCTAATCAGGTTCAACTGTAAATCTGTTCAGAGCCTTCACTAAATATCTTTTGGCTAATTTATTCAGCTAAATATCTTGCAAAAGCAGAGTAGCTTCCTTAACATGACTCTATATCATCCGCCTCCCTTCTCTGCTCAGATCTTTTGATTACTTCCCCTACCTTGAAATTCAGCCTTCTGCTTGAACACTGAATAATTCCTCCTCACCACATCAATCATACCTCTAAAACACAAAACATGCATGTCAGGGTTTGGATTTGCTTTAGCCATAATCCTCTCTGTGGTTGGTTTTGTCTCTCCACCTTTCCTAATGCAGTTTCTTTCTTTGTGGTTTTCCATGCTTTCCCTCCTCCAGGTTCTAGCTTATACAGAGCAGTGCTGCCTAGAGTCTTACATATGCAAGAGACCATAACCAAACTGTCCACTTCCTCAAACATCTCAAAGGCTCCTCACTCACCTCACAGATGCTTCAAGAAAAGCATTGCTTGATTTTAAAATTGCTTGGGTTCATCTTTGTCTCCTTTCATCTCTTCAACTAATAGAGGTCCATTGCCTGCTCTTACACTCTTCCATATTTGCCTTTTCCTTACTTCATTTCTCTGGATCATGAATTTCTACCAATTTTCAAAAAGTCTTTCAGCACTGATGCAAATCAAGTGACATTGCTTTGCACCATTTTTTTCCAGCCTTGCCTCAGATTTTCTCTAGTGGTTTTACATTTCTGAAGCCTCGGTATTTTCACAGTAACACCTATTGTTGTGAAGCACCATCTGGGATACAACTCTAATGAAAAAGGAGATACAAAATAACTTGGGTTTGGAGATATGCTGGTGAGAAACATTTGCTTAACCATATGGAAATCGCATTTCTTTAGAGTGCAGACCTAAAGCTGAAACAGTAGGGATGTCAAGGCAGCTCCCCAGAAAATTCTTAAGAACTCGCACAATATCTCTTAAAGAGTCTGTCACTTTCCTTTTTTAATGAAGAAGTTCATTATCAAGTTAATGAGAAATGACACTTTAAACATGTTCTGCTGTAGGTTTGCTATGCTCCCATTTAAGGCCTTAGTAAACTGTATAACTGTGAGAAGTGTTGTGCCAGTATTGTTGTTTTTGATAAGTCCACCTCATAAATCCAGGGTAATCATAACAGAAATCATTGCTATTCTTTGTGAATTAGATGGAGTATATAAACTGTGTGCATATATGTTTCTGTTTCAGATCAAGATTTGTGAAATCCTAATCAGAGAAAGTTTGAATGAATTAAAAAAAAAAAAAGGCAGCTCTTTATTAGGTAGGATGTAGGAACTGCATCAGTTTGCTTTGGTAGATTTTTGTGGTAGGAAGGGATGTGGGTTTGTTTGTAAATAGAATTTAACTTCATGCACCAGAGGTAGAATTATGCAGTTAAACTTTTAGAAAAGCTTCTGGCACAAGGATATTGCAGCACTGTAAGAAAGAGAAAGGACATTTCACACCCAGAAGTTATCCATATGGCCACTGACCACATGTTTGGTAGAGATGTGAACAATATGTCATTGGTATTTACAATTCCAGGTAGTTTTCTTGTATGCCATAAAAAGTAAATACTTAAGCAACAGTCTTTGCTGTGTAGATCTTTAATGGGTGTGGGAAATTCTCTTTATTTAGCAAGGAATGCCCATCATTTGCTGTCTTGGGAGATGTGTTGGCAACAGATGGGATCTCAAGAGCATTGTTTCACTGTTATTCTGATTGTTAAAATGCAGTTCATTTCATTCCTTTCTTTTTTTTCTTTCTTTCCTGCAGGGGTGAGAGGGACTGTGAAAAATAGAGGGGGAAAGTAAAGAAAGCTAGAGAGTAAAAGAGAAAAGAAAATGAAATTTTAAAGAAACAATGGGATGAGAATCCCAAGAGAAGTGTTGAAAAGCATGGGTGAATTGAGAGCACTAAGTTTGGACAGAGAATGCTGGCAGATATTCAGCACATACAGGGTACGGTAATGGCAAAAAGGGAAGAAATAAGAAAACCTTAACTGCTCTGAGTTCTGTGGTGTTTTTTCCCCCATTTTCTTCTCCTTTGACTAATGTGCTAGGGTACAGTAGACATGGGATTGTGGAAAACATACTGTGGGACCATGTAAATGGGACTAAATGCAATAGTGCAATATATGGCACTGCCAGAAAATGGCAGCTGACTTGGTCTTCTTTGCAAGTGGACAGAAATGGCACCAGGTGCAGCTTAGCAAAAGAAATTTTGAGTTAAAAAACTTAGATTTCATTCTTCTTTGGGAATTTTATTTAAGCATGTCCTGGGAGGATGCTTGGAGATTCTATTGTTGTTCAGAATATGGCATGCTGCCCACATCTGTGTGAGGTTTTTCAGCAGAACCTTAACACTTCCAAACAGATGTTTCAAAAAAAAAAAAAAAAGACTTTTCTGAAATGCAATATGCATAGGTTTGACTGTATTTTTGTTACAAAAGTCAAACAGATTGATGTTTTGAACAAGGAAGATAATGTTTTGAACCTAACACGAGAGGTAATCAAGAGCATTAGTTTAAAATGTCAACCTCTTTTCCTTGTTTTTGCCCATAAACCTTGTGGGGAGACCCCTTACCCTCTCTTTTTCCACAGGAAAAATCAAGAGTAATTTTGCATGAGACAACATGAAAAGAGATAGTACCTGAGGTAATATGAAAGTGGCCTCAGTATTTGAAAACTGTGTCAGTTGCACAGAAAATTACAGCTGTGATTTCTCAATATGGGAAGTGATTTGAGGACACTCCCAAATGCATTCTGTCCTTCACAGTTGAATTGATTTTCTGTGTTTTAGACTCCAGTTTACCATTCAAGACATGTTGATAGCTTCCCTTTTTCACTCTGCCAAATCCATTCTCTAACATGAATGTCTGACAACTGGGGCATTTGAATATGAGCATTACCAGAAGTCTGGTGATGTTTCCCTGTCCAGAGAAGTGAGTTCTATTCCAGGTGACCAATTGCAATGAAAAATGTGAAAAACCATTATGCTGAACAAACATCTAGTCTGTCTCCTTGCCCAAAGAAGTGATGCAGTCTACGTCAGTCATTCCCAATAAGTATTTGTTTAACTATTCTTAAAGGGGTCCAGTGATGAATACACCACAGTTTTTCTCATGATCTAATCCAGTATAATATTTAACATTAAAAATGCTTTTCCTGGTGCTTAATCTGAACTTTCATTGCCACAGTTTAAATTTATGGAGGTCAGACTCTTCCAGTCCTTTTTGTATAGCCTTTTACATGTTGTTTTGTATAGCCTTTTGCAGACGTTGTTACTGTTCCAAACCTGCCCACCCCCTGTCACTTTCTAGAGTGTGTTCATGAGGTTGCATACCTCTAGCTCATTGAATCTTTCAGTGAGCATGCTGTCAGAAACCCTGGTCAGCCTCATTATTTTAACTTCACCATCTCCAGCCTACAACTGGACTCTGTCTTCTTGCTTGTGCTTCTGCTTCTGTCCTCCTGTGTTTACATTTTTTTGCAACAGCATGGCATGGCTGACTCCTATTCAGTTTGTGATCCACAATAAACCACAGATAATTTTCTGTAAGTTTCATTTCTACTTCTCTGATGTGGCCACATCTGCTTAACTATGCCATATTTTGAACACCATATGAGGTAGAAGTTCCATTCTGATATTTTCAACATTTTTTCAAAAGCTTAGAAAGTAATAATGAAGTATTTTTATGGTCAGGTATTTTTGATTCATATCGGCGTCCTTTTCGGACTTTCCCCCTCTATCTTTTGTGTCCTGAGACCACCAGTGCTTAATGATCACAAATGAAGTTAAAGTATTTGAAACAGAACCTCCTTATTAAGCACATTGAATTTGATCATTCTCTTTAAGGGATTTTATGCTGACATGCCTGAGGACTACTGAGAATAAAGGACCACCTCTAAGTGCTTTAAGTAGGCCACAGTGTTTAATCTACTCTGTGTTGTCCTAATTGTTTTCTCAGCTGATTGCTGCTAAGTATTCTTGGGTTTGGATCTTTACATACCGTACCCAAATAGTTTTGAAGTAGGTCCTCAGGAATATGCCATTCTGAGAGAGGCACACTTGATGGAATTACCTCCTCTCACGTGTTTCTCTCAGGATTTCAGAAAACTCTCCTCATTCCCCATGTCAGGGTTTTGTAATTTATTGTTTCATTTGTAGCTGGCCATCTTACACCATTCAACAGCTTTTGATAAACATGCTACTTTGGTTTATACTTTGGAGACAGGAGTCAAATCAATGCTGCAGTAACTGCCTGTCATTTCTAACCAGTTAACAGGATTTCAGGGGAAATCATGAGGACAAGGACTAATGCGTTCTCTGCTGTAGTCACAGGTCTTCTACTTGGAGCTTGTGTAGTGCTTGGAAGACGCTGTGACTGGCACTGGCAGCTGGTCAGCTCAGGGGTTCTTCTCTCTGATCTTGAGAGGGAAAAGTGTTTTTAGTAGGGAAAGGTATCACTACAGATATTAGCTTGCTTACTCTTCTCTATTATTTAGAGGAAAATTTTTCTTTGATAGTAGTGAGCCATGCTTAAGGTCTTTTCAGTACTTATGAGTTTAGCGTATGGGCATCTCTCAAACGTGGTGTCCTGTTGACCCAGTGTCAACAAACTTTATGGTTCATTGTCTTATGAGTGTCTTGCAACATTAACAGCCACTCTGCATCCATCCTGAAGTCTTGGGAGCAGCTACTGTTACAGGACTAGTCCTGGATTTGTTCTATTTTTTTTTAAGGTCTGAAGTTCTGAAAAACATGGATCAGGGTGAGTGATCAGCAGTACTTCTTTCAAGAGCCACATCCTGGTATGTCTGCAATTGGCAGTCAGGGACATCTTTGCACTATGTTACATTAGCAGGTTGTAGCACTTCAGCAAAATGTTTCTGAAGATTTTGAAAGCCCGGGGAGGGTTTTAGCAAACTCTTTACAGTAGTATTTGGAGAATGTGAACTTGAAGCAGAGATGACCACAGAGTCCAAGGAGCTCTTAAGTCCTACTACTGATTGAGGTCACCTGTTCTGTAACAGCATGGCAATTCTGGCAGCTCTTGAGTCTGTGAGAGCTTAACTAAAGCCAGCACTGAAACTGAAGGGAAGAAGGAAGAGAGCTGGACAAGACAAAGATATTTTATATTAGCTGAACGTATCCTGATCTCATCACCATGCACACGACCTGTAAATGGCAGTGAGTACCATGTATGTTCATCATGGCGAGACACTACGGTGAGCATGTGATGGACCAACCGAGCAAAGAGCAAACACAAACTAACTTTTATCTGTACATACAGATGAGGCCTCTATCACGAAGGATGGAAGAGCCTGTGGAATTCTTACCTTTCTAAACAATAATCATAATGGTATACACAGTATTCCCAATTTCTTCCTATTGAGCTCCTTGAAACTCTAAAAGATAGGATAGGGGCTCTCAGACTGACCTGCTGTGACTCAGTTTGAGTCATTTCACTTCTCATTATCTCTGTTTTTCCTCAGCTTGCTCATCTCATCCATTAAGATTTAGGTTTTTAAAACAGGAACTTTCTCTTCCTGTGCATATTTATCTTGTGTCTAACACAACAGCCTTGATCTTGGTTGAGGCCTCTTGGCAATACCAGAATACAAATAACAATAGCAGGCGCAGCAGAAGCAATAACAAAGCAGGTTGGTTAACCTCTGATGGTCCTTTCCTGAGACATCTGTAGGTATTAGAATACAGTCACTTATCCATTTATTTCTTTTTCTCTCTGTGGTGACTTTGAGTTGGCATATTGTCATATTCCAATGACAAGTCACCACACTCCATGCACTGACTAGCTTTTTCAGTCACGGATCATTTTTTATTCCATGTAATTGCCTTTTGTTTACAGTTGTTATTTTAAAGGTGACCCCTAACCCTGCTCAGGGAAAGAAATAATGGGCAGATTGAGGTCTGAGATTTTCTTAGTATTACTACTCAGAACAAGTGAATATTAGCAAGGGCTGGTACTGCTGCTCATCTGCACCTGCACAAAAGAAAAATTTGAAGGCTAGGGTGTGGTGGTGGTGGGTGTATTTTTTTTCCTGCACTTCCCCCCCCACCCTTCTCCAGCTGGTCCCTCATCTTGCTTCTCCCTTGTATTTCAGTTTCTCCTGTACTCATTTCTGTTGTGTGGAATTTGAGGTTTCTCAATACACATTCCCTGCCCCCAGCCTGTGCACTCCCCACGGACCCAGCTTCCTCTCGCACATTCCACACTGGAGCATACCACTCTGGAGGCAAAGCGGGCTCAGGGAAGAGTCCATCTGAAGCCTCTCTGTCCCAGGCCTGCTCCGTCATCATCCTCATCATCTTCACCATGCTGAGAGCACTTTCACCAGTGAAAATGCAAAGATAACGGTTCTCATGGCACTGAGAATTACAAATTCCTGAAATATTTCCAACATCAACCAGCAGAAAAGCAGGGTGATAGAAAACAAATGGTGACAGGAAGGCAACAGGGAAATAGGCAAGAGAAATTTAGGGCTGTATAGGCTAATGCAAAAAAAGAGACAGAGAGACAATAAAGCCAGGAGACAGGGAAAAAAAAGCAGAAAGAGATGAAAAGCTGAGAAAATGTGAGGGCAAATCAAAGAATGAACAAATGAACCAAGCAGACTGTAAAATGAAAGAGAATGAAATTAAGTGCATGGAACAAATATTCGGATAGTGATCAGGGATAGAGAGCAGATGCTGAATATGAGTGAGAGCCAAAACACAACAGGAATTAAAAAAAATCTGTCAGAAGATTTGGGTAAATTCTCATTGAGTTTGTATTTGGTTTGATTTGAGTAACCCATCCCTCATTTTCATTTCAGCTTGTCTGCTAGGAGACTGGTATATTCACAGCAGATTATTTTCAACTGCTGTTGCTGGAGTTTTTCTTTGTACTGGTTTTTTAACCAGTACTAACTGGGCCTGTCACCTGGGTAGGTCCAGGATATAAGTGTTGTGACCTTTGCAGGAGAAGTCTTCTTCCATTACTTAATGTGTTTATGTTTGAAATACATGCTCAAACACACAGTCATCCAAACCTGCCTGCATCTCAGAGCACTCCGTTTCTGGGAAGTCTCGTGTTGCTCACTGTTGTATTGGCACTCCCTATATCCACACTGGAGAGGGGAAGCCGACAGGAAGAAGGATCAGTGTGCTGGTGTGTGACTTGTGCATTAGAAACAGTTGTCATGTAGCAGTTCAGAGCAGCACAAGAAGCCACAAAAAGAATCAGGCAGAAAGGAACTGAGTCAAATACAAACGTTTCTCCCTCATGAAATATTGAAGACAGGTACCATATAAAGCTTCTTTTATGAGCTGCTCCCAGTTACAAACCATCTCTAGCCTGGCAGCAGCACCTTTACCATACTGCTTTTAATAGAAGCTGTCTTCCTTTGGTACTGTACTTTTCCATACAAGCTTGAGGGGAAAGTAATTTAGTTTAATAGCAGCCACCCTCATTTTGAAGCAGGCCTTGATTTAAAGCCGGAAGTAATTAAATGTAATGAAGCCCTAGGCTTCTGCACTAGGATCACAGCTGTGTTATTCACAGCCATACATACACGTCCTTGTTGCTCATGTGCCGCTACTCTGTTTTTTTCAATCACCGTGGCCTGGGTTTTTAATTCCTGCTGGGCAGACTATGGTGCAGTATCTGTGAAGGTTAACAGCTTTACAGTGGTGGTCTGAAAACAGAAAAAAGGCTCATCTTGGGTCTGAGGTGTTTATGAGATTTCTGTGTATGATCTAAATATGGCTTTTTGTGCTCTATTTCTTCTATTGCTTTATGTGGCAGTGGTTCGTCAATTCCTAACTCTAAACAAAAGCCTTTAAGGGAATAATTCCCACATTTCCCTTTTGACAGCAATATTTAAAGTAAAGCGTGCCATTTAAAGGCACTTGCATACTGCTGACTATTCTTTCTCCTTCCCCCTTCAATAATTTAATCAGATTTCTCTGGGTGTTCGCTGGGTGTTCTTTAGGTGTCCCTTGCTCAGCTTGGTATCTCTACGGCTCCTTCTGTTTAGCTTGTTAGCACTTTGGGACAGAGAGTTTGGAAACTTCCTGAAGTCATTGGGAATTGTGCCATTGGCTTGAACAGGGACAGACTTTTTAACCTTGTGTTAACTCACTGGTAACAGAAACCAAACAGACCTATCAGTGTCCCTTTCAAGTTACCAAGATCCAAATATCAGATGTAATGTGTGACAGAATCCCAAAAGGAGGGTCATCAAAACAATCGAATCATACAGGAATGCTGTGGGATCCACCCGCCAGTGTAAATAACTCTGTGACCTCAGTTTCATTATTCTTCCTCTCTGATGTCAATAACTTCCCACCATAAAAGTGTACCATGAAATGGAAGATATTTGAGACGTCTGCCTACCAGCATGGCTCTCATATTCAGAAGTTAAGGAAAAATATATCTTTCAGTAATATGCATGTATGCATGTGTCTGCATTTGTATGCAGTGAGGCTGCATACTGTTTTTTAAAACTGTTATTTTTACTATGTTATAATGGTTTATTCAGAGCTGGATCATACAAAGGTTTTTAATGCAGAGACTCAGGAGAGCAACTTCAGCTATCTCCCCCTTCTTTCACCTAACAGATCGTGACTAGTCAGTCCTAGGAAAGGATTTTTTCCATGTTGTAATCATTAATAAGGCTGAAATATAACAGTGCCACAAACTCTAATCTCATTGCTCCTCTAAATTGACTCTGTTGATTAGTTTGCCCTTACCAGACTATCCTCTAAAAAGCCCTAAGATTTTCATCATGCAATTACTAGAAATGTATGGTCCCAATATTTTTAACAAGCAACCTTACTAAAATTACTCCAACTAGTTGTGGAACGGGCTTAACAATGTGTTATACTACTGAACAGCATTTTATGAGTGGCCAGTTTGTTATTTTGGTGTCCAAACTGGGTATTCTACAGTTAGGGGTGAAGTATGCGAGTAGATCAGAGCTAATGACAGCAACTTTCTTCTGGCAAAGCAGCACTTCCCATTTCCTGTTGATTTCCAGATGGGCTGGCTGATGGGTGATATGGCTGTTCCTTGTGTGGTTGAACTCGGTGGAAGCAGCTACTTCCCCTGGATACCTCTTTTCAGCTTTTGTAACCCTCAGCTCTCAGCCACACACTAGCCCTCCTACACAGTATTCATCCATGTGCTGACTTTTCTTGGCCATAAGTGCTGTGGATTACTGATCCCTGTTTTTCTTCAAGTAATTACTTTTGCATGCTAATGAGTGAACAGTGTGCATATTCTAGTATTCTAGTGTCCTGTGTGGAAACAGTGACTTTTCAGAGCACTATTAATGTGGGTTGACATTTATGTAGGCTGTTTGTTATACTACAGGTTATTTTAGTAGTCTCCTTGCTGCCATCCTAGGTTTCTTTACCTTATTCCTTCACCTAGACATCCAGCCTCTTTACTTGCCATGCTAGGGCAAAGCTTATCAAATGGCACTTTTTTGTTTATATGGTGGAGGATAGCCAAGATCAGGCCTTTCACAGTGGCAAGGTTGTAGAGTCAGTTGCAGGCCAAAAAAGCTGTAATCATTGCACCATGGGCCACACTTAAATGGGATTTTCTCATTTACTCAGTGCACTTAGTCCCTGCTTGAGATTACAGTGCTCATATAATGTAGGGCTGAAAAATAACTCTGCAAGGCATACATTGCTCATATTTATATCTTTTGCCCACTCTCTCCCCCCTTTTTTTTTTCCTGGCACAGGCCATACACTTCAGAGTGTAAACTTTTGGTAGAAAATTCATGAAAGAATACAGAGTTAATAAGGCATCCATGAAGTAAGAACATTCTTGGTTTCCAGGTTTGGAATGATCCTTGAAAGACCTTGTTTACTTACCAGCAGACTTCTGCATGTATACAGAACAATTACATTTCAAGGAAAGTGCTCTGTTATGGCTTTGATACTTAAGGGATCTTATTGTTTCTTCAACCTTATGCAGAGATGCCTTTCCAATTCAGTAGATCGTGAAAGATCGTTGGGAGGAATAACATCAAAGCATACCTTGCATAGCAGTGGAGACCCTTGTCTTTGAGACATACTTTGCATCTCCTAAGAAGTGTCAGCTCTGCTTTCTACAAGAACACAGGTAATTTCTTATCTGGCCTCCTGTAAACAACATGTCACCCCAACAGGCCCTTTCTGCCCTCATGAAACACAGGAAAGCCCTGGCAGCTGGGCCACAGCAATGGTCCCTGGGCA
The DNA here is from genome assembly GCA_013399195.1 of Dicrurus megarhynchus. NCBI lineage: Eukaryota > Metazoa > Chordata > Aves > Passeriformes > Dicruridae > Dicrurus > Dicrurus megarhynchus. The sequence goes on along the minus strand of VXAD01002804.1, from coordinate 113,195 downwards.
GATATGACTGCTGGAGCCCTGTTCCCGGCAAGGCCCAGCAGACACCTACGTGTTCACTACACACGTGGCCTGGCAGCCCCTCCATCTTTCTGATTTCACAGTAGACCAGTGCTGTGACTTTGTGAACAGTGTGAATGGGAATTATACAGCAACAAATAACTGTCTCTCAGCTGCAGGGTTTAGGAACCTGCCCGACCTATCAGGGAAAAGCTCTGGTCTCTGGCCCACCTTAGCAGCCCTCAGATGGGCAGCAGCCCAGCCCCAGCCTGAAGTGCAGCCTGCACACCAGAGGCATATGCATTCACAGCTTTTAAGTTTGGGGGTAGTGTTGAGCTTTGAACACAGTGTGCAAACTTTCACTGCTTTTATTAATTTCTTCTTCTCAAGTTTCCACATTTTATTTTATTATGTTAAAATTTCTGTAGGACAGTATGTTTTTTAAGCCCTTGTGCATTTTTACATATTTAAACCCCTATGGATTACATACAATACAGTGATACAGCATTTATCAAGGTACAAGTCTGGTAGTATATTCCTAAAATCTGCCACAAGATCTGTATGTTTTCATGAAGTATATATGGGTAAACATAACAGCATATTTAGTCATATCTTGTCTCACCTGATAAAAACCCTCAATTTTAAATAAAAAATTGTGTTTATTCAAAAGTGATGCAATTTTTCATGAAACTGCTTTATGCTTTTCATGAGATTAAGTTGCAATATGAGCTAAGTTTCACAGCAATATTTGTGATATTATGAACTAGTTGTTATACTCATGACATTATTAGCTGCAATTTATTAAACAAAGCACTAACAAATGTCAGTCACAATTTAGTTGGATGAAATTAACCTTACCATATATAAAAACAGTTCTTAAAAATGAATGTAGTGTCATATTTCACAGTTACCATGACCAACTTTACTCCTCCAAACTGGAAGGCAGACGTGCAATCCAAACTAAGTAAGGGAAGATAAGACCTGTTCTCAAAGTAGCAACACAAAACACCTAAAAATACTGTTCCATATGAGCATATTTTCTCAGTTTGGAAAAAACCGTCTTCCTCTCTCCTCATAACAGATGCAGAGGTCTCTGCACTTCTCGCTTACTGCACAGCTTTCCACTGGCTGCTATAAACTGAGGGAGGTAGTTTTGGCTGCTTTATCTCAAAAAAGCAATGGATTTCGTTGAAGTCTTTCCCACAAGGGCACCGTTCAGCTGCTTGGGCAGAGCTGCTCTGCAGGCCGTCAGAGGAGGGCATGGCTGCCATGGGTTTGTGCTGCCACGGTGAGGGCACAAGGGTGGGTAAGGGCTCGTGGTGCCACTGACGGTGAGGTTATGAGTGGTGAGCCCACAGTGCCGGCCCACTGCATACCCCTGTGGGCCTGGGGACAAGGGCCAGTGCCAGGCAGTGCCCCAGCGTTGTGGCTGGGGACATCTTTCAGCCAGCTTGGCTTCTCTTCATGCACTGTGTCCAGACCTGGCTCAGGTGAACCTGCCTGTGACCCATCCTGTGTCCTGCCTGTGCTGGAGCGTCATCCATGCCCAGGATGCCGTGGTGTGGGGCTCACATGTGGGGTCTGATGCAGTGCCGTGGGGGCAGGAGGAGTGGGTGGGGAGGAACATAGCGAGGGGTCAGCACACCCTTTGCAGCCTGGCCCAACTGAAACAACCACTTCGCAGCTCTCCAGGCCCTTTAGTTGGCCTGGAGTACATGTGGCCTCGGGGGTGGCTGCTATGACAGAGGTTCTGCCAGGCTGGGTGCAGGTGGCTGATCTTTCTCTGGCACACGGGTGGTGGCCCCCAAAACCTGGGAGGGGTGTATGGGTTGGCTACAGAGAGGGAGCTTAAAGTGGAATCTGCCTTTAGGTCAGTTTGTCGTGTTCCAAAGTAAGTGCGTGGGCTACAACCAGAGTGGTATTATAGCAGGGGAGAACAGCATGTGTTTGATAACACGTTTAAGAGTACAAGAAAAGGGGGGTGTGTATAGAGTAACTGGAGAGCAGGACAGAAGGGTTGTGTTTGCTTCAGCTGGGGAATTCTTGATTTGGAAGTGCCACGGCTGCAGCAGCGTCCTGGGTCGGGCAGGCTGAGCAGGTGGCTGATACCTGAGCACTCACAGGGGCTCCAGGAGGCACACAGTGACAGCAGTGGTGATCCGTTCCAGCATGTTCAAAAAAACCCAGTAGAACATGTATTCTCTGACTGCGTACATTTTCTGGAAGCAAGAGAGATCGTCTTATACCTGGGTCTGCTTTAGCTTTTTAAAGGAATGTACTGAGTGGTTGAATGCCTTAATGGCAACTATGTGCAACCTGACAGCTGATATTTTCATGATGATACAAAGCTGTTAGACTTATTAAGAAGTCCAATAATCTAATCCCCTTAATAAGCTATATTAAAATCATGTAAGTACGTAAGGCAAACACTGTAGTTGTTTTCCCTCTTTATAGCAATCTTACAGCTGTTGCTTTGCTGGGATTAATTTGTCCCTAGGGGGTTTCAACACTATCCTCCCCAGTGCATTATGAGAGCCTGTAATGTCATGTAATCGGGGCCATATTATTTTTGTCGAAATCTCTGGGAGTGATGTAAGAGGAAAAAGGAAACTAGCTAACTCCCAACCATTTGACCAAAGGTTAAATTAGTCTTGGCCTTCTCCCAGACGGACCTGAAGCTTCTCAGTCAAACAGGACAGCAGGTGTACTTGGGTATGAAGCCCTGATGAAAGTTCAGAGATGTTCAAACATTTTGCAAAAGTCCAAGTATTTCTTAATGCATCTAACTTTATGTCTTCTTTTATATACTTTTCTGCTCATGTCTAGTTATATATTTGAAAAACTGCCAGAAGTCTAAATGCCAGTAGGGGCCAATTCAGAGGTACATATTTGGGCTGCTTAAAGAATAAAATCTTAATAAAAAATGCTATTTATATTAATCAGAATAGCAATTGTAGATTTTGTGTGATCAAACAATGATGGTCATATAAAAAAACCTGATTAATAACTAAAGAATTGTTATAATACTAATCCCATCCATCCCTTTGTTACACTAATTGATATATTTTAGTGTTCTCTATTTCCACAATGCTTTAAACAGCAAACAGTATGAAGTTGAACTCTGTTTAGAGTGTGTTGTTTTTCTTTTAGTTAAGACATTTTCTGAATGATAGATTTGTATGGAAATCGTCAGCAACTCTTGGAGAAACATTAAGAATATAATTGAGGCTTGTGCACTTGGAATTTATACCAGGCTTAGATGTTTCCATCTAATTTGAGCTTCCGAATAAAGTCACAAGAATTTGTTAATAGTCATGTGCCCTTTCAGGTTATTTAGGAGAATCTTTCAATCGTTGCAAGTGAAGCTGCAATTAATTAGTGTTATGTATTGCTGTTTGCTAGTTCATGTACACTGTACATGAGCAAGGATAGTTCAAAGGTTAATTTTCTTTTCCCTTAGCTCTGCTGGGTGGACTGTGGCCACCCCATGGGAAGTAAGGGTTCAAAAGTGACCTCGCAGGTTATTCTCCTTGGGAAGAAACAAGTTGAGAGTCTGGTTGGGGAATGTTCACCACCCTTGGGAAGAACACAGCTTGCATTGCATCACGTGTTTGCACTGGCTTGAGCATATTATTGTAGTTGTGAAGGTAGCTGAATTGTCTGTAGTACTTGGTACCTTCTAGGAGGGTATTGCACTGTAAAAAGAAAATACCAGGAGCTTAGAGCAAGGAGCTACTGTGACTATATGCTGTTTGTTCAGTATTAGACAGCAAAAAAGAGTACTGAGACTAGTAATAAAGGAGTAGAGGAAAATAACACACAGGCCTGCATAAATAACACTATGTAAATGCTTAGGTGCATTAGGAACCCAAGTAATTAAGTGGCAAGAGTTTAGGAAAAAGTGTATCAACATGAATTAACTGATCAATTTACAAAATCATTAGCATTTAGGATGGTGGTTGTCAAGAAATCAGAATGAACTTCTACTAGTTTCTGTTTATGTGTTTTTCCTCTATATATGTTTTTTTTTAAATTATAGGGTTTTTTTACCCAAAAGCATACGCTTTCTTTTTAATTTTTATTTTTTACATTCTCAAGTCATTAATGTACCTGTGTTCCAGTGCAGTTGTTTATTGGCACCTTGGTGTTTTCAGTCCTCGGAACTAACAACAGTTAGTAAGAGGCGGTAATCAGGGTTCCCTGAGGGTGACCCAGCACGTTGCATACATAGTTATGTAGCTTTGCCATCAGTTATCAATAGTTGTGAGTTCAAAACATACAGCATTGAATATAATTTGAATTAATCAAGGTAAGATTAAAATAAAGTTCTTGAATTAGGAACCTGGACAAGATTAATCTTACTATAAACTGATATGTCTGTGCTGGAGGTGCTGACACCTGCTTTGTGTGTCTGATCTCCCACTCCTGTCTTCAAGGATCCAGTCAACAGGGTCACTTGAGTGTAGAGCTCTCCCCTGAAAGCCACTGCCTGTGCTGGCTGGACCTCAGTTAGGAAACTCAGCTAGGAGTCCATCTCTAGACTCAGCTTTTCAAAGATTTTTAGTCAGGCAGCAATTAATTGGTGTTAAGCACAGCCAGCCCTACCTGATCCCTAATTGCTTCCTTGAGTCAATGCCTCACAGGTACCCAAATAGCTGTATATCCTAGGTTTTTATAGGTGCTGAACACAGTCAGTTCCCAGTGAACTCAGCAGGGATGAACAGTGCTTAGGTCCTCTGCAAACTTACCTTCTGTTGTGGGGAGCAACTGTAGGAGTGGGGAGAGAAAGGGAATGCAAAGGATTGAATTGTGTGCATCCAAATAAAAAACCTGCAGCCTGAACACATATGTATGTGGAAAAATAAATAAATAAACAAAGAAATAAATAGATCACAAGTGTATCCAAGATGGAGCTTGCCTCTTGGCTGTGGAGAAGCAGGAAACAGCACACCAAAACTGCAGGAGACTGATAAAAGTGCTGAAAAGCTCATTTGTCTATGGTCAAGCCATGATGAAAACTGATGGTACTATTTATTTGCTGAGAGATCCTGCACTGAGTCTAAATATGTAGAAGTGAGTGGTTGCTGTGGCTATGTGTAACAAAGAAAATCAGACCCCGCTACATAAGGCCTTGAAAGATCATTAGTTCCAAAGAATTTCAAGGGCTTTCCTCAACTCAGTTTGTCAGAAATATAAATTCTGCTTCTACAGATCTTTAGACAAACTGAATTCTTCTGCAAGAGTCTCATCATCTCCGTGTATGTGTTTGCTTGTATTAATTTTTCCTTTGCAATAATATAAGTAATAAGCCAGTGCCAAGCAGGTCACTGTTCTCGGAGCCAGGAGATCTGTGCTTAGTCCTAGCCTTTGCAGCAGACTGTCCTCTGTAATCTTGGGACGAGTTACTCCATTTTTTTCCCCAATCACATCCATGTCTGTAAAAGGATAATAATAATTTTTTTCATAGATTTTCATTTTACTTTTAAAACCTTCAAGGCCTATACCAAATCTAGAATGTTTGTAGAGGATGGTGAGGCAATGGTTTTGATCAACTGCACACAAATAATCAGGTGATTAATTAACAACTTTTCCTTTTTTTGTGCCATGAAGGAGGATTCACAAAGATGTTGCAAAAGAAAGCAAATATTGTTGTCCTTGCAGGCCATTGCAGCTGAAATAACTTGACTTTATTAGAACAGTTTCAAAATGGATGCTTTCCTTGTAACTGGAACTCCCACAGTTCTTGTAACTTTGGTTTGTAGATCATCCAAAGCCTATTTATGCTGCAAATGTATTCCATAGGAAGTGATGATATCTACAGTCTCATGAAGAGAAGACAAGTTTCTTTCCAGGTCTGAAATTCTTGAAAACCCCTGACATAAATAAGTAGCTGAAGCAAATGCATGGGTTTGGATTTTACATGGATTCTGGAAATTCTGAATATTGTATGAGGTTTATGTAACTAGATGTCTTATATGCAGAGGAACCTTTTTATTTAAATTTCTAAAATAATACCACTTAAAGGACAGTTGTAGAGGAGGAGCTGTGCAGGAGATGTGATCAAGTGCGTGACTGGGAGTGTGGCATGAGGGTGTACAAGGTGTGCTAAGGACTGTGGGGAAAAGAGGAAGTGAAAACCCATTTAAGCCTCCCACTACTCATTCCTGTCTGTAAATTTTGTTCTGGTTTATCAATTTTTCTCTCTGCTCAGCAGCATCTACAGTTGCTCAGATACTAATTTGCCTGTGGTTGCAATGGGAGATAGTTTGCAACTCAAGCTAAAGTATTCAAGCATTTAGTAACAGAGCTTTAATAACATTCAAAGCAGGGAAAGACTTAAAAATCTAGCAAGTTTACTTTTATTTTTAAGGTTATAAAACATGTTTGAACAATGAGTTCTGAACATACAGTACATTTGCTGCTGCTTAGTTGCCCAATAAAAGTAGATTACAAAACTATTTGCTGTAAAGGTTGATAACTATAACTGGGGAGAAGGTGTGTTGGACTGGTGAGGATGGTTAAGATAGGCTCGTGCAGATGTGACGGATGACTTACCAAACACCGGCTGCTGTGCCCGAGTCCAGGAAACTCAGAGGTGTTTGCTGCCTTGATTCTGCAGTCTGAATCACACAGGAACACAATCTAATGAGAAGCTACTGCCTGGCCTTCCCAGTGTTTAATTGCAAAGCTGGAAAATACCATCAGAGACTACATGCACATTCAGGGCTTTGCCTCAGCCCAAACCATTAGAGAGGCACCATTTACTCCAAGAGGAAGAGGAATTAAGAAGGGAGAAAGAAGTCCAATAGGAAGAATAGTAAGTAAGAAAAGTTGCTTGTCCTGGAACTTTGTGTGAAACTAAGACAAATTGGAAGAAACCCATCAGTTTGATCTCCTTTCTCAGGCAGAATCTGCTGGTGGCTCAACACAGTGCTCTGTGCAACATGGTTCTTGCTGCTGAACACAACTTCCACAACCAATGCATGAAATTTACCTTTGTTCTTCTGTGCTTTGTCAGCAAAACAGCTGAGAACAGCATTTCCAGTGGCATTGATTTGGTGACTGTATTACTACCCCAAAGAGACAAATGGTAAAACTGAGGAAAGTATGGGATTTTTTCCACTCAATTTTTCAAAATTCTAAAAGCATCATGAAATCTCTTGGCCAGTGCATAGTCCTAGGGCTTTTAGAAACTTTCAGCAAAATGCTCCCACTCAGACAAATTCTGCAGGCTGTAGTATGAATTTTTCCTGAAAAGGATTGGGGCCCCACTCTTTTCATGTTTGAAACTGCATGCTAGAAGGTTAGCTGGTAATTAGTCTTCCCAGAGAGGACATTGTAAAAACAAATCATGGAGTCATTTGTTGCTGTTCTACCTAAGAACACAGTTACTTAAAAGAGCCTCTTTGCCAAAACCCTGAGAAAGAGCTCAGGATGCTCTATGTGATTTTACAACAGAAATCCACCAGCAACCCTGTCTTTTAGCATTGCACCAGCCCTTCTATAATACACATGCAGTTCACTACAGGGAAGAAAACAGGCTTGGTATTTTCATAGGAAAGCGCTACAAGGTGATTCTGAACACTGAGAAACAGTTTCTGCAGTGATTTTGTCATTGTAGTTTTTATGTCTCTATAATGGAATATGAAATTAACAAAACATTTGTCTCAGAGACTTGACTATGAAGTTGCTACAGATGCAGGAGATATGTGTGTCTTTCTGTGTTTTTTTGAAAGGCATTGGGCAGCTGAAGCTTACCATCATTTTCCCACTAGAGTGATCTGAAATAGTGTCATCAGAAAGGTTCACAAAAGGGAATCTAATGGGATTTGTGGAGTGTCAGATGTTCCCTAAGGAAACTCCTGTAAGAGTCTTTTTTACCAGTGGTATTTCCTGGGCATTTTTCCCCCTAAATGTATTTGTCCTTGGGAGGCAAATGCTGTAAGGGGAAGACTGCTGGAGAGGCTGGGCTGCAGCAAAGACAGAGTAGGAATTGCTCTGTGTTTTGCTGCAGTCTCAGTTATGGGAGTAAGTCGTTCTGTATATATTGGTGTGTTCAGAGACCTGGCCAAATTAGCAGTCCCCAGGAGCAGTGTAGCAATGGCTTCCTGTGGCTTAAGGTGTGCAGTGTGCACTGTGGAGAAACATGGGAGAGATTCTCAAGAAAGGGTCTTGATCCAGTTTAGTTTCATGCCAGGACAGAAGGAGCATGGTACTCTCAGCAGCCTCCTCCCTTACACCAGATGTGGCACCTCTGTGGTAAGGCAACCCTGGGGCAATGCAGCATCATAGTGTGGGAGCTTTCCTGGTACTGCTCAGGGGCTCCAGGCTACTCAGGAACAGCAGACTGGTAGCTCTGTCAATGCCCATTTCTTTGGCAACAATATGTTTTTCTCCTTGATTTCACAGCCAGATTGTATTTAAAATAGAATGTGTATGCACATGATGCTGGGGGAATAAGGCTGAAGGGTATTTGGTGACTTTTCTGGACTTCTTGGAATACTTGATTTGAGTAGAGTCTGGCTGCTTAGTCCCCATAGCTGTACAGTGTGGGATAGGGCAGCTCACCAGCCAGCTCTCAGAGAGAGAGCCACAATCTTCTCTGGTGAATGAGCAAGCTGTGAGTTCTGACCTAGTGGTGTCAGATGCCACTAGGCATTCCCTAGTGGAGACTGCTTTAGCCAAAATCCCTAATCTTCATTTTCTCAGTGGGAGAAAAGAGTGCCTTTCCATTCAGCATCCTTCCCAGAAACCTGAGTGTTTGCGATGTTCAAAATCAAAAACTAAAAGGAGGCCTCTCTTGCCAGGTACTGGCTGTACTTTGAGATTAGATGTCAAGTGCCAAAGACCGTGGGAGAGGTTTTGGACCAACAGAAAGCAGAAAACAGCAGAAATTTCTCAGGAGATCCTGCTCTATGTCCCATTTTGTGGTACGGTGAGAGTACAGAGAGAGAGAAAAGCAGCAGACCATGAGCTGAAGCCCTTTCGCAAGGGCAAGCAGTAGAATTCTACACATTTTCTTTTTGTTTGGCAGCAGGAGCGAGGTGCACATAAACATCTTGCTAATTATGCTGCTATAGGAAATCAGAACTCGGCCAGGCATACACAGAGCAGGGAAAACCCCCAAAATTAAGTGAGTTAATATGAGCACCAGCCTCACCATGAGGAACCATAAGGGAGAAGGAGAGGGGCTAAGCAAGGTCACAAAAAAAGATCAAATTCTGTGAGAGCGCATATACACAAGCGTATGAAGACTTCGACAAAAGCTAGTGGTGGATTGTTAAGAGGCCAATGCAGTTAAGTTCCTGCTTTGTTACATAGATAAATTGCCAAAGGAAACATTATCCAAACAGTTCCACTTCAAAGGCAAAACGACAAGCTTTGGGGAACTTGCGGTACTTTCAATCTGGCCAATAACCAAGTGTAAAGTGTAAAATATACATGTTTAGGAAGTAGGACACATGCCGTTCAAGACAGGCCTTTCCCATGCTCTCGGACCAGTGCAGCTTCATTTGATGTGCAAATGCATGATGTGTGATCTGTCCTGGCAATGTGCTGCCTGCCAGCAGCACAAACATTTCACAAGCACCCTTTTGGGTTACTCCAGCCTGCTGTGCGCACAGCCTCCTTGGCAACCTCTGCAGCTGGAGCTTTTCTTACAGTCTATTGCTTGTTGTGGTTGCACAATCCAGGTTTATGTAGTGTGTCTCGTCAAGAGGCTCCAGGCAGTTAAAAACACCTTGAAAGCACCTTGGAATTGCAGGATTTGATGTTAGATACTAGGATAAATGACAGTACATGGAATGGTTACAGTAATGCACTGGGGAACATATCAGTAAGGTAGACTCAGTTGATCCTTAAAGCAAATTGTCCCAGCAGATGTCCCAGCTTTCCTGGGCATTGGTGGCTTCAGAGTATTAAAGCTGATGGCAAAGGCCCTCCATAATGTGTTCATAAATTTCACATGAAATCAGGTAAAAAATTTGTTCCCTGGAGTGCTTCCTGGCACTGCAGGCACAGCCAAAAATACATGTGCTGTGCACAGTACAAGACAGCCTCTGTTATTTGATGAAACTCATCCTATAAACCCATGAAAAGTAACAGTGCAAATGCTTACCATAAAGAAGTGGATTGCAGGTGCAGTCTCTCTTCAGTACTTGCTTGAGTGGATCTAAATTTATGATATCAGAAAAAAATAGTTGTGGTCTTTATGGTGCAACTGAGCTCTAGAATACCTGTGCTAGTGGGATGAGGCTGGCTTTTAGTGAGGGTTCAGGATGTAAACTCAGCTGGCAGAACTGTTTCAGAATCAACCATTCTTAGGAACCAGGGGCATGCAGATGTGCTTTTTCTCCCTCTCTAACAGTAAGCAAAGGGGCTTAGGTAGGGACATTGTGCAACAGCTGTGGTGACTTACCCCAGTTGTACCGAGAGGCAAGGCAGCCTTGTGCCTCTATTCACTGTCTTTGGGATGGGTTCTCAGTCCTCTAGGAATGTGCAGCCTCTAGGCCTAAGGCATAGATAACCAGGAACTTGGTGCTGAGCACTACCCAGGGTAGCAGCTGTGGCTCTGCACCACTGACATGTGCTGCAGCCAGCTGTAATCATCTGTTACTTGTGTTAACCTTGAATTCTAGTGTGTCAGTTCCGGTCCTCTGAGAAAAATTAGGAAAGTGCTTATTGAACCAGCATCCCAGCACTCTACACTGTGCTGGGTGGAAGAGGTAAGTGGGACCCCAAGCCTTAGTAGTAGCATATTCTAGCCACACTTCAGTAATGTGAGATTATCGCTGTTCTCACTTTAGACTAATATATCCTTATAAATGGCCCAACTTCATGCTAGAGTTCTCTACTTGTTTCAGGAGTTCCTGAGCTTTCTGGCAGAGCCACACAAGGTTCCCTGATACCTGTGCACTGTCAGTGGACACAGAAGATACAGTGAAGATACAGAAAGAATTATAGACTGTGTGTTTAATGAGGACGAGGGAGGAAGAGGGGTTTTATGCAGCTGAGAGAAATCTGTTTGAACGGGTTGGGAATGCTGATGGCATCTAATAGCCACAGAGGCTTTTCCTGCTTCCTGATAGATATAGCACTGTGAATATCAGTCATTGTGGTATGAAGTTGTTATGAGAAAAATAACTTCCTGTGTTGATGGACTTAGCATGCAGTAAATGGAGACGTAGAGATGCAAATGTAAGGTGGTAAATGTAGCTCTCCAGAGCTCTAGGTATAACCATGCAGAGTCATAAGTAAAAAGTACAGTGTATTGCTTGTCCTTGACTTCCTCTCTAGCTCAACTGGTGTTATTATGGTTCTCTTTTTCCAGGACAGAATGGAGAAAAAAGAGGGTACTGTGACACACAGTGCCACTGCATATGCAAGGCAAGATTTTTCATCCTGGCCTTTGTGGGGAGAAAGAGCATTCTCTGTAACAGGGCACCAGTAAACTTGTGAATGCTATGCAGGTAGTATCAATATCCACTGCTTTGTCTGAAGGCCACAGAATTGAAACTTTTTGCCTTTCTTCACATCCTTTTGTAGAAGAAATGCGCAATTAGTTCCAAACTCTTCCCTTACTAAACCTGTACACTTTTATTGATAAATTCACTTTCACTGGCTGGAGCTCCACAAGAGCATTTATTTACTATGGACTAAACTTTGATCATTTCACTAGAAGACAACACTCCTTGTTTTCAGTGGGTTCCAGAACAACCTTCTTTCCTTTGTTTTGCTTTCAGGAAAGGTGCTTGTGCCTGTGTGACTGCTTGGAGTGGTGAGACAAGTTGCAAGTGGGTCAGAGAGATGGGGAATATGGAAAGTGCTGATTGTCCACCCAAAGTCCCACGACAGAGCTGTCCATGCCACTAGTTAAACAGAAATGATACTCTGCCTAATATATACCTGCTATTCCAGACTTTCAGGAACAGTACTCCTTCCTATGAATGCAATTTCCCTCCTATTATTGAGTTTTATTCTCTTTTATCCCATCTATTCTAGTCAAGTTACTTTATTGTAATTGCCCATCAAGTGTTGATTAAACCAACAGTATTATCCTGTGACGCTGAGGTATGACCATTGCTTGCCATACAATGAAGGAGCTTGGCTGTATTAACTGAGGAGTTACTTTACCTAAATAGGCACCATTTCAAAAAGGAATGCAGTTCCTGGCAATGAAAGTAACCTGGAATAAAGGCATTGCTTGAGGGAGAGTTGTATAGTACCTGGCCATATGAATTCAGTCTGTCCTTGTCCCATTTTAGCATTTTGAAATCAAAGATAAGTAGACTATCACTCCATAAAAGATCTGAGTGTTAATTTAATAATCTCTATGAAACATCTACTGGAGAAAGAAAAGGCATCATGATTTTTTAAAACATTATCCAAAAATCAAGCTGTGATGCAGCAGTTTGCACGGGTGCCCCACTGGTTTTGATGACTTCAGGCCTGCCCCAATAGGTAAACTTTATGATTATAAGGGTGAGGATGAACTTTGACTATGACCTAGATCTGCAATTCACAAGTGTTTTCATACAGCTGCAATAATATTCCAGAAAATGTAATTGGCCTTTTACTTCGTTCACTTTTGCAAATGAAAATAAAGCTACTGTGAGAACAGATCTTTTGCTAAGAAAATATTTTTTTTAATATTTTTATAGCTCTGTCAACAATAAAGGAGTCCCACAGTCTAAAGTCTTTCTCTAAACCTTTTTAATGGAAAAAACTTCATAGAAAATATCCTTTTACTTTTTTAATAACATATAACTATATACATGATTAAAAACTGTAACAAAAAGCTGCAGGGACTGGAAAAATGTTTTGTTGGATCCATGCAGATGGTACATCTACAAAAGGATTTCTCAAATCCATGTACATCAAATGGAGCTGCAGTGACAGGGTTGGAAAAAATGGCAACTCTATATTATTTACCTGAATGTATTGGGAATAAAGCACAGACATACAAAATACACGAAAAGAATACAAAAGAGTACATGGTGTAAATGCTGTAAGCACAAGAAGTTTCTTTTTTAAGTAAATAGGAGAAAAGAAGTAAAATCTCCTTTTTCACATTTTATATTGCAGTTTAAAAGATAACTAATCTCTTACTTGCTGTATTTTGTTTTTCTTCACTCTGACATACACTACAGTAGAAGTATATGGCATTTGAATTTAACAACTCAGGAATACTTTGATCTATCTCCATGTCTGTGAATGTACTATCAGATCTGAATAACGACGTGTATACATATTGCTTTAAAAACACATACACAATTTGACATGAGTTACAAAATATTGAGGGCCACGACGCTACAAAGTGCTGGAGACTCTTGTCCTGATCCAGCAGTATGGTGAAGGACACATACAACTTCAAATCTAAGAGGAGTTCCTCAGAGAGTAAAGGAAGGTAAGAACATGCAGAAGTTAGTTGCTGATCAGGTCTGGAGTTTTCAACAATTCATAGCATCGATCTGCAGCTAGGAAGACTTACACCTGAGGCTGTAATTCTGTCACCCCAGATAATGTAGCTACACTGTGTGGATGATTTACTGTACTTCTAAAATAGATTTTCTTAATTCTAAGTCAAAGCATAAAATGAAACGTCTTTTAAAAAAATGTGGGGAATTGATGGGCTCTGCAGCTGGAAAGAAGAAAGAGATGGTGTTTAGTTTGTCAGTGATAGATTGGAAGAGATTCTGTAGGCAGCAGGTAATAATGTGACAGGCTTTAAACACCTTACTTCTGAAAGAACTTTCTCATATTTTTGTCCTGGGCCAAAAAAACCCAAACATAATTGAAAACTCAGTACCAGCCAGTAACATCACCTGAGGTGCACAAGCATGGTGAGGATGGCAAGACATTATTTAGTAAAAGCTGTAACAAGTACTTAATGATTCCCAGTGTAATCACAGGCAGTTTAAGAGCAGACAAATAAATGGAGCCTGTGCGTGCATATATTCGTTTAAAAAAAGAAAAAAGGTGAAAGCAACAACAGTAACAGCAACAACAACAACAACAAAACTAGACAAGTAGTGAAAGCTGAAGTATTCTGTGAAGCCTTGGAATCTGTTCCTGTTCTCGTTAACACCCACCCACCCTGTCTGGCCTTGCTCTTTTGGCAGGCAGGTAAATCCGTTCAAGTTCCTGTAAGTGAAGGAGGACTTTTTGCTTATAGCAAGACATAAAATAATTACGAAAATAAGCTTTGAAATCCAAATTGCTGTGAGCCATGAAAGCCAAATCTCACTGATAAGTATTTGGCTTTCATTGTTTGTGAAGCAGATTGATTCCCTCCCCAGTCTGACCTCTTTATGTGGGCATGCTAATTGGAAAGTTGCCACTATACCAGGTTTGGGGCCATTACTGTTCAGAGTCTTTTATTTTTTAAGAAGATCAATGCTACTTGTGTTGTTCATTGCTAGTGTTTTGGGTAAAATCTGGCTTGTAGAGCCCTGATTGAAATGACAATGTCAGTACAAGGCAGGTCTGTTTGAGAAGGCAACCTGAAAGCAGTAAGACTTATTTTGTTTATTTAAAGAAGAGATAAATGTGTGTGTGCATGCACTTGCATTTAACAGTTTTATAGCTGGAACCATTATTAAATGATGCCCAGTGGCAATTTTATCTCGTTATGATTTGTTTTATAAAGATGTAATGATTCTCAGGAGAGTTTTATGAAAACATGCAGAGTTGGTTTCCATTACGTACGCAGTTATGTGCCCAGTATATTTGTTGCAACTTAATTTCTTAAATATATATTGCGTAACACTTTTTATTCCTGAGTGCTGGTCTCCGTAAGGAATAGAGAAGGTGGCATCATGTGCTCTTCTGCACAACACGGTCCTTTGTCATTTTAGGAGTTCTTCTGAGGGATCTTTATTGTCACAGTTTTAACTTCAGAATATTCTCTCAATCCACATTCACCCCTAAAAAACAAATTGCAGCATCAGCTTATACCAGGTATTGTTTATCAAGCAGAAATCTGCAAAGTGATTTCTTGATAAAGTTAAGATGTAACCCAAAACTGCAGTTCAGTTTTGGTCAAAACAACAATGGATGGCTCCAGAATTTGTTAAGGACATACAGAACATTAAACCCAGAAATACTCACTATGTGTTGATGGAGCTTTTGGGAGTGAATTGATGTCCTCTGTCCTTTCTAGATCTTGAAAATGTCCAAAGACCTACCCCACTGGCCAGTGAAATTACTGCTTATATTTGCAATCAAGTAAGGGAAGGTCCACACTGAGTACAATGAAAAATGAACTACTCAGAGCTGTGGGTAAAGATGAACTTGACTCCTAGCCTGCTGATCTTTTCTCCCTAAGAAAATAGCCAGCACTAGAAATCACCATTTGCAAATAATGTGGAAGAGGGTTCAGCTTGCTCAGATTCCCTTCTACGATTCCCTGTAGAATTCCTCGTTTTGTCCTGGCACAGGACCTTATATAAGATCCTCCATACTGCTAGAAGCCAGGCATTTACTAGGTCCCAGTCATCTGACATGGCTCTGAGGGGTACATGTTCTGCTTTGGATAGATTATGCTTAAAAAGAGGGTGTTTTTGAATGCTGTTAACATTTTGTTTTGGTCATCTGTAGCCTGGCTTATCTCTTTGGCCTCTCTGCTGAGGTTTAGAGTGGATGTTGCATGGCTTCTTGGGACTTAATGCTTGTCTTCTCTGAAGTACAGGTATTTCCATTTTCCCGTGTCTATTTTGAGTAATGGGGAAGTCTCTTTATGTAATTAGTTAAGTTATAATATGTCTTCTAGATGCTGTGTATGTAAAGCAAACAGTCCCCACCTCAAAACAGGTATAGTCCAAGTCTGGAAGTAGAGTATCTTTTCCATATTAACTCAATGAGGATTCTTTTGCAGGAACTCTTTCAGACATTTGTTTCTTAGTTGAATTTTTATCCCCACCTCTAAAACACACACAGTATCGCTCTATTACTGATATTAAAATTTAGAACATGCTGGCATGGATAAGATGTTAGCATATTTACTATTTGACACTGACTGCCCTCTGGATTCTCCTGTGCAGGACTTAATGCCAAGTGAACCATAAAGAATATTTCAGAGGAATTCCTCAGACCCTCCTTCTAATATGTGTTTCACAATGGAGTGAGAGGCCACTGTTCAAGGTGATTAAACCCCTCTGGAGGCCTCCAGTGTTGCATAACCAATTTTGTATTTACTTCTACACTGCAAATTTTACACAAAATATAACATTGGGGTGAAACTGCTGTAACCTTCCTTGAAAAGTTTGCGCAGAAATACCGGTATTTGCCAGCCCATGTCACTTCATCTGCAGTTTTGAAAGCTGATGTGCCTGTTGGCTTGGTAAGCCTTGTATGTGATACAGTGGTTAGTATTTAAGGGATACATCAGACTGATGATTCAGTAGGCATTTTGAAGATTTACCAGAGTCTAAGTACCTGCAAGCAAATATTAGTGAAGACTTTTTTACATGTGAAAGATTCCCATTGATCTGGACCACTCCACCCCCAGCTTTCAGTAGAAAGTGGTGGATTTGTCTATAAAGAATGACCAAAAACTTCAGCTATTTATCAGAAGCATTCCCTTAGGGCTCAGTGGAAGCTGTCACCAGGAGCTGCCTGGAGCCCAGTAACTAATGCTAGTAAGTGTCTGTGTGAAAGTTGCTGGATTCAGCAGGGCTGCTGTATAGCTCTAGACACCCATTGGACACATTTTTGCAAGTCAATAGATAACCCAGCTGACAGCAGCCATACTTTATGTATGTTCCAAATGCCACTTGGTTTCTCATCTTGGTCTGCCAAACAAAATTAGAGACATTTATTGTCTGTTTCTTCAGTTCACGGCTTCAGGGCTTTACACGTTCTGGTCCATAGTTTAGAAATGGACAATTGTGATGAATTCTAAGGCAAGTATTTTTCAGAAGTTAAAAAGCTGCACTTGCTGAATAGAAAGATGGGTTATGCCAGACATTCAGAGCAGAAGAGTCAGTGTATGTTCAAGCAAAGGGCTTGATTGTCCCCACAGCCTAATACAGGGAGCAAAGCCATCCTATTCTATGGCCACTCTGGGTCTTCTCGGATTGCAGTTTAGTATCAGAGTGAGAACAAAGGTTGTGTCTGTGAAAAGGAAGGAGCCCATGGGTCAGATCTGCATGGTGCTGTCCCTTGGTTATGTAGGTGTGAGGGAAGTGGAACAAAATGCTTTTTAGAAAGAAATATTACGTACTCTCTTCCCTCCCTCAGTCCAAGAGAAAAAAAGATAAGGAAAAGAATTGCAACTCCAAGCCATTCTCCTGCTTGCACTTGTTTTATGGAATGCAGGTGTGCACTGCTGTATCTCAGAACTATCCAGACAATAATAATTCCTGTGACATTAAAGGAGAGTTCTGAAGTAGAATGGCACTTCCTTCCCTTGAAGACATTTGGACAGAGGAGAGAATTTTGGGGAACTCTAATTTAAAATGGCCACATGTGGCTATCTGGGGTGAATCACCCAATTTTTAGTTACAGGAGTTAAATTTTACATCTCCCAGGTAGTGATAAGAAGCTTTAAAGAAACATGAATGAAAGAAACCCAAACCCATGTCTTTTAGACCCTTCAAGAATACAAGAATATTTTAAGTAGTCTTGATACAAACGTAAATCACCTGTATTGTGTACATGAGTTTTGGTTCTCTAGCAGGATGCACATACCCTGCTACGTTTTGTGGGAGTGTAAAATAACAGATCTCAACTTTGTGTTGATTTTTTGCCCATGTGTGATGAAAACCTGTGAATTTAAATGCAGGACCAAAACAAGTCCCAGATAATGCAGTGCTGGCACAGGCAGCACAGTGGCCCTGTTATGATGTGGCTGTAACACAGTGTCACCTTAGCAATGACACACTTATGCATAGACACTTTTTTTTCTTTAACTGCCCAACTGAATGTTATTTATGCTGTAAAATGTATCCCTTAAAAGCAAGAATCTAGGAAACTGGCATTTTAATAAAAGCATTAATGTATTAATGCAAGGTGGAGGAGGTAAATTAGAAGGTGAAATCTGATCAAAGAGGTTCTGAAAGGAGTAGAATAATTACTCATAGGTAGGTTTCCAGGCATCTTTGTGAGATGGAGATTATTGCCATTCCAAACTTCTATTGTTTATGATGAACACTTTCAAAGCTGTACTGGGAATCAAGTGTGCAATTACCACAGATTTTTCCATGAGAGCTGGGGTGCTGCCTGGATTTCCCCCCTTTCAAGAACTCTACAACATTGATATGTGAATATTTTGCTTGCACAGTTTAACCTTCCTGGAGTCAGTGAGTTCACCCCTGCGTGTCAAGTTACTCATGTGCTCTATCGAGCTTAGTAGTTTTAGAATATTTTCACAATGATAAGAGTTAGATGACCTGACACATTTATGCCAGTGTGAGATCACCTCATAACTCATGAATGTGAATAGTATGAATGTGTTATTCAAAGCGCTCCTTAACGAGGGAAAATACTTCAGACTACATAGAGCATATTTTATAGATCAAGTTGTATACTTCAACATATTTAAAGTTTTAAAGAGTTTGACCTTACTTTAGTTTTACTGCTGAGTTTGCCATTAGCCATAAGCTATTTTGAAAGCTTAGGTGAGACATATCTGGTATACATGCCTCCTGCACAGAAATTAATTGAATCCTTGGTATGTAACCAATCTGGGGCTGATGCAATTGCTAAACGTCCTTGTGATTGTAATGAGAATGAGAAACTGGTCAGACTTTAAATTAGGTACATGGGACAGTATTTGAGTGTGGAGCTCCATTTCAAAATATTTGGCACTTAGTGCTAAATGAAATAAGAAAGACAAAAAGCTTTATAGTGGCAAGTGATTTTTTTTTCAAAGGGATGTAAACACATTTGTTTCCTTCTCTAGGTCTGATTTCATGTAATATTTTTTTAAATCTACAAGCTGGTAACTTTTTAATAAAATTCAAATGCACCTATATTTATAAATATAGTGAAAACTGAAGAAAGGAAAGGAAAAACTAGCAAGAGAGTTTTTAGCAAAACAACTCTGAAACAAGTACACCAAACCAGTCAAAAAGCACTCAGCAGCACCAAAGAGAGGGTCTTTCTGAAAAGTGATGGTTAATATGGCTAAAAAAACCTGCCAGAAAACACAGGTTACAAGTTCAGAAATTACTCAGAAATTTTCAGTTCCTTTCAGGCTAAGAAGAGAATTCCAGTAAGTTAGTTTGCAATGTTTATTTAAAAAAAAAAAAAAGTGGTCTTACCATGCAAATCAATTGCATTTAGAACTGGCAATGATTAAAGGTCACCTTATATTATGCCCTGAATCTCAGGTTGGAATGTTTCTGGATCTTAATTTGCATGGAAGGATTCACTATTGTTTATTAAGTTGTAGAGTTGAAAACCATTTAGAAAACAGCAGTGTAATACTTACATCTCTCTCCCATTGCCAGACATTTTGAATCCTCCAAAAGGACTTTGGGCATTTAAGGCATTGTAGCAATTTATCCTGTAACAGGAAGAGGCATTAAGTCCAGCTGCACTGCCAGAGAGACCTTTGGATAACTCAGAGGCTGAAACTTGTGGAGCTAAGGACGTTCTATACCTCTTAGTAATAACACACTTGTGTCATGTTGAAAAGAAATGAAGGATTTATGCTACAAAAACAACATTCTGCTTCTTACTCCTAAGGAGAATTGGATTTCACCTGTGAGGGCCGAAGGAGAGCACCATACCCTTGGACACAGCTTCAGTAATGAACTGTTAATCTGCTGCCAAACTTCAGTGCCAGTTTATAACAAAGAGCTGTTAGATTTGAATTTGCCCTTTTTCTCCCTAATTTCTTGCAGATCCTTAGTTTACTTAGGTTTGACATACTAAATTGCAAGCTACTAAACTCTAGAGTTGGCATTACCTATTCCTAAAGACTGGAAAGGAGGTGTCCCCTCAGTTCCTTAATGTTGTAGAAAGTACACAATCCTTTGTGCCTTTAGCAGACTCCTCCAAGGATTCCTGTGCTCCCCAGAAAGGATGATTTATCCTATTTGTTTTCAGCAAAGCCACTCAGCAGTGGCTGCCGTGCTCCTGGGAAGCAAGGTGCTTTCCAGCTCCCCCAGCATTCCCCAGCAGTGAGAAACCACAGCACCTCCCCACTACTGTTCATGGCTTGGCTAGTGATCCACCACGAGGATGGGCTGCATAAATATTCTTAACAAAGGGTGCAAAACTGCAGTGAAGTGACAATAGTGAGTCAAACCCTTTATCTTCAAGAGTGGGAGTGGGATAACTTCTGCTTACCAGACTGTCCCAGCCTGCATTGCTGAAGAGACTGTCAGGGCCTTGTTTATGTCATTTGTAAATACAGCAGCTACCAGGCCAAAATCGGAATTGTTGGCTCTCTCTATAACTTCATCCATGGTTTTAAATCTCAGTATTTCTTGAACAGGCCCAAAAATCTGCAACAAAGATTAATAATTATTAAACCAGCCCCCTCAGAGGCATTTTATTCATGTTTTATTCTGCTTTTTTAATTATCTTCTCTCTCCTAATTATACTCTTTAAAATTTCCCACAGCAAAATTTAGTGATAAATAGTGATAATATCTGTCTGTAAAACTGCATGATTCCCAAGGCAGTTCTCAGTGGAAATCATCCATTCTACCTCTATCTCCTCTTTGATGTCTGAGACCTTACAGTCAATGAGCTTCATTACCCAACTGATGTTACTTGGTGTGTGCATAAGGAGTTCTGAAAAGATTTAATTTTTTAAATTTTCAGTCTGAAGCTTTTGTCTTAGGAATTAAACAAAAGAAAAAAAGTAATATTTAGGACATTCTAAAAGGATCTTGCCCACATGTGTGAATACCTCCTCCTTGGCAATCCGCATGTCATCTGTTACATTGGAAAACACCGTAGGTTCAATGAAGAATCCCTTTCTTCCCAGCCCTTTCCCCCCACATTCAAGTTTTGCTCCTTCAGTAATGCCACTTTGAATCAGTTCCAAGATCTTGTTGTATTGTTTTTTATCAATCTGAAAGAGAGAAGAAGCTGTTTGATGTGCAGACCATGTACTTGACACTATAGTCCAAATGGGTGTTTTTAGGCAAGTCATGTTCCAGTGAGTCAGTTCCTGCTTCCGTTCACTACTCTTTGAGCTGCAGATGCCAAAGATCTACAAGCAGGTGCTGGCTGTAACCTCAGGCTCGGACTTCTTAAGGATGTGTCACCTTATGTTTGTGGCTTAACCCACACACTTGCTGAACAATCTAGTTTATAAGCACAAAAAAAGCAGATCATTAATTTTTGTCCCTGGTTAACTTCCTGAAAATGTTATAAGCCCAGCTGGTTATTAGTGGCAGGAACATTTTCTAAAGACTTATTTCTGATTATGCCCATCTTTTGCCTAGAATTCCTGGATCTCCAAGCATAGTTATGGTTGTAGACAGTTCTTGAAAGTAAGTGCTCACAGAGACTTTTGAGAGCTTCTCACAGTTTACAGCTGTATTTTGGGGGCTGAAGATCTGAGTCTTGCTCTTAAAACTGGGAAGCAAACACAGGGATTTTTTTATTTAACAAGAAACACGTCAGAGCTGCACAGATTATTTACTCCTTTAGAATTTTAATCTTGAAAGCATGTGTCATGTCAGCTACCCTGGACCTTGAGTGAGTGTGCACTGACTGACCTCTGCCTTAGCGGAGTTCAAACACCTCCAGGCACCTCCTGGGCTGTAGAGCCAAAGCCCTACTCGTTTACCTGTGGGCCTTGTTCTGTAGTTGGGTCAAAAGGACTCCCCACAACTCTCCTCTTTGCACGTTCTACACTTCTTCTAACAAACTCTTCATAGATTGATTCTTCCACATAAATCCGTGACCCTGCAGTGCAGCATTGACCTTGATTGAAGAAGACCCCTTGGTGAGCTTGTTCCACAGCGTAGTCCACTGAAAAACCAAGACAGCGCCTGCTGCACTGGAACACCATAGGCAAATCTGCCTTTGCACTAGTGTTGTGTGTATTACACATTCACGAAACTTCAGAAGCAGGATTTGGTTAAATAAAACTAAATCAAAACATCCTATAGTTGTGTCTGGTCATAAATGAGGTTGATTTCCCTTAAGACAGTGCTTTAGCAGTCAATAGGTGTAGGGTATGCAAGAACAACTTCACCAGTGTCTTATATCCAGCAACATGTCATTCACAAAGTAAAACTCTTAAGGGAACCTCAGAAGCAGGATGTACCCCACATAAAGACATCTGACTGGGTCACTGATGTGACTGATAGGAGGGAAAAATTTGTGATTCCAAGTTGGCACTGAGTTTAATACTTCATGTGTGAGAATTTCAGCAAACCAAATACTTGGGAGAATTTGACTTTGATAGTGGCAAGACCTGTCCTTCCCCAAAAGCCAGATTATTTTCCTGCAACACAGAAGCTTCCTGTTGGCCCGTGCAGATGACTGGGTAAGGCTTTAAAATTGTAGGTCTGTTATAGACCTGTATTATAAACCCTTGATTTCTACTCTAACTTCCTTGGAGGTACAACTAACGCGTTCTGTCCAAGCAGGAGAGAGGATCCAATCATATTTAGACATTCAAGGCCACATTCTTACATTGGGTGTAATAACTGACTAGACAAGAATAATGAATTCATCCCTAAACAGTGATGCCCTGCAGCACTGCAGTACCTCTGTTACCAGCTGTAGCACTTTGGAACATTGCTTAAAGTATAATCTGTTACGGACTAAACAAAACAACAGTGCTTTACTTTCAGCACATTCTAGACAACTCTGTCTAACAGAAATTTCTTTTTCTGCCCTCATTGTGGTCTTTAGAAAACTTATATGGGGTGTTCCCTGGATCACATTCAAATTTTCCCTGGCAGCTCCATGGAGATTGAAAGCACTAGTGGATAGCTGTGATTAACTAATGTTTCTTCCTCTGTTGTTAAGAGTTTTTCACCATGAGGGGCTCTAACCATTCTTCTCTGTTTTTTTGGTGCACTAAACCTTCAACAACTTTATCATGCTTTCTGCTAACTTTTGGCACACAGTGTTCCTCAAGCAGAACAAACAGCTCCTTTGGAATGGTGAGCCAGTTGCTGTTTTTAAATAATCAGAGCTTTGAAGTCTAAATCTTAGGCCAAGTGCTGGAGGTTTTAATTGTGGGAAGACCAGAGAGCACTTGTCCTTACCCCGTGGAAGGTCATAATACAGACCTGCCCCTGGCATGTGTCACTCTACTAGAAATGAGTAGGTGATCAAGTCTGAGTTAATAGGTGAGGGACATTTTAGGTGTGGTGATATCTGGTGGGAGGTAGAGATGAGTAACTGGGGTAGAAGGCTGTAATATTTGTGTCTGGCTCCAGCTGACAAGAACTTTTTTAGCTTACCAGGATGACTGTGGCTGAAATTTCAATCCTCGACTTGGTAAAGCATTCCTATGTAGAAAAGCTGTTGGAAGTTGTCAAGCTTTCCTTAGTTTTTCAGATTGATAAGTTTCGAAAATGGATACAGGATTGTAACCATCTCTTGTAATTCATGCTATTCAAAATCATTCTATTTACTTCCCCCTTTTAAATTAGAAGACCAAATCCTTATGTGCCTATTTATTGGGGTTGCAAAGTTCTCAGAAAAGGCGTTGAGTACAGTGTGCCTGCACATAGCCTGAAACAAGAGCTCAGAGCAAGGTGTGAACCATCTCATTCATCTTAACGGGGTGTTAACTTCAAAACCTCCTGCTGACAATTTAGATATCAACATTTTAACTGTTTTGTTGCTGATCATTTAAGCAGAAACTTCCAGTTTGTGTTTATATCCTATCCTAAACAGCTGTCCTGTACCTTCTCAGGTGCCAAAAATCTCAGCTGCACAACATCATACATCTGCCAAAATTTTCAACTCCCTGCTGACAGTGGCAGTGAGGATATTTCAATACACAATTCTTTAGTTGTGAAAATTTAAAAAATTGAATAATCTCCCTTTATAGCTACTTAACAAAGGAATACTGCACTGTTTAGATTAGCAAGTCAAGTGTACGTAAAAGCCCTCCCTTTTTATAATTGCTGTGAAACAAAAATATCACAGAATTTCCAGATTTAAAGCACTAAATCACCTTGCTTACAGAGCATAGGTTGGCAAATGTGTATGGGACTATGACTGTGAAAAACACCATGTCTATATGCTTGGTTATAACCTTTTTACTGCTTTCTTGTTGAGTATGAACCTCTGGGTTCAAAAGTTGTATTTTTATAAAAGATATCACACCTTAGGTTGCTTCTGTAAGATTCTGTAAGAAAAGTGCCATTAGATACAGCTGTATTGCTTCACTTCACTTTGTATGAAAGATGTGCCCTAAAATTAGTTTAAAAAAAAAAGGAAAAAGACATCATGCAAACATGTTTTTAAGAAAAATATGGAAGTGCTGACTTACAATCAGCATCTGCGAAAATAATGTTTGGGCTTTTCCCACCCAGCTCCAGTGTGACTCTCTTCAAATTACTCCTTCCAGCTGCTTCTTGGATCAGCTTCCCAACCTGAAAGGAAATGGAGACATTTTACAGGGAGTGTAGTCATACAGTTCATTTTAACAGCCAACGTTGGCTATCAGTGGAGCAGAGCTTTAAATAATCCAGCAGGTTCTTCGTTCCAAACATATTCTCATCAGTAGTGGACAGCTTTCCATTTTTTCTCCCCTAGAAATTGAGAGGGGATAAGGCACAGCATAAAGTTTGTGTAGCACTCACCCATGTGTAGCTATGCTAAAATGGCTTGGGGCTTTCTTTTAGGGCATTTTAGGAGGGCTGAATTAGAAATTTGAAAGGGATGTAACTAGAACTACTTCCATCCAAAACACTGACATGTTCACAAGGCTTAATACGTCAAATTCTGATGAAATCATCCTTCTCCTCTGCGGGATTAACAGGACAGAGCAGAATACCAAGTAGGGCAAGAAGTTACAAAAGCACCATCCCACACCTGACCCGCAGCTGCACCACAGATAATCTTAATATGGGTTGAGAAGGTCAAAATCACCTCCAAAATGTCTTTGTAGATTGTGGGGTCAGCTGGAGCAGCCACAAATTGCAGATCTCACCAATGAACATGAGAGTAGATTAAATGGAGTAGCAATCTGACAGCTACAGATTTGACGTGCTTCCACGTCAGTACAGTTGGAGGGGCAGCTGTGCTCCCTGGAAATTCTCCTCTCCCTGGATCAACAAATCCAAAATAGATCAACTTTTATACAGTTGCAGTGTAACTGTGTCCATTTTGCAGCTAAGAAAGTAATCACAGGTAGAGTTAGGCTCCTACATGTCAAAACACAGGATTAAAAGTACCTATTGAATATTGAGAAGCCTAAGAACCTTGGTAAGTGCTTTATTTTAACTGGGACGTGTTTTAATGTCGCACAGAAAGTTAGAGGTGAAGTGAGATGGGAGTGAGTTCAGAGCTGGGCTTTTTTCTCCATGTAGTACTCTGGTCTCTCTATCTGTTTTCTATTTCTAAGGTTATGTGAGTGAGATTCCCTGCAGCAAGGGGTTAATGGATGAGAAGTTGAACCTCTTAGAGAATTGAAGGCAGTCTGGTAGAGAAAGTTAAGTTAGCACTCGAGTAATCAGAAAGCAAATGATACAGAAACCAGGGCCCCCAAAGAAAAAAAAAACAAAGGAAAAGCCCACAGGATAATTAAGGAATTGTGAACCACTTCATGTACCTGCGTGATTAACTGTTTATCTGGTGATACCACAGTTGAGTGTGACTGAGGTTTTTTCTTTAAAAAGAAAAAAAAGAAAAAGCTTTTTTTCTTTACCCCTGTATTGATGGAATGGAGTGTTGACATTATCATGAAATTCCTTGCATATCCCCTTAATTGGAGCTGATTTTATTGCTATGTTTGACTGACAGCCAGAAGTGAACCTGAAAAAAAAAGATCCTTTCTGCCTTCCACCCCCACCACATACATTGAGCACGTCATCTGGAAATTCCAGCCTCTCAAAATGTGCTGAAAATGTACACTGGAAACCAGAGTGCTGTGTTTATAGCCAGTGCCAGCCAATGCCATTCACACCCTCACTGCCTTGAACCTCCCTCTCTCAAAGAACAACAACCAGCTATTTCCCCTCAAAAATTCACTAAGAGCAGGACAGATCAAGGAAGCCAGCGCAGTGTGTCCAGCCCTCATCTCTCTGCCTTCCATTGTACTTTAATGTCAAAACACTTTTGTACATGTAAGTAAAGATTTTGAAAGGATTCCATGCAAACAAGTGATTGACAAGTATGCAAGTCCAAGTATATATATATGGCAAATGTTAACGTACAAAGGGCTTTGAGACAGTGGTGTTAATTTGGAAAAGTGTAGTCTGAAGTATTTTTAATACAGGGAAGTTGTTGTCAAGTGTCCAAGTAAAAACTTAATAGAAAGCTTCACTGTGTCTTTCCTGTTAGAGATCAGTGTAGACATCAGGATGGTGGGGCTCATGCTGCTCAGCGTTTTTGTTCACTGTGCTCCAGTTGTGCCCTGTGCACTTACAAGTTGAGAAAAGTCTTAGGGAAGGCACCAGCACCGCGGTTATTTAGTGACAAAGGCGGCCTTTTGTGACTGACCCTCTCTTTATGGAGAAAGACAGCATGAAAGGGATAAGTGATAGTGTTGCAATCTGCATGGGCTTTCAGGACGTGCTTCCCGCGGTGTCTCTCAGCTCTATCCCTGAGCCCCCAATAGGCAGCACAGCCCGGAGAGGGAACGCTGGAAGAGAGGACTCCCCCACAGATAATGGAGCTGTGTGATTATTCAGCAGGAATGTTGGCAGAGAAAGCCCTGACTCCCCATCCTTGTTTTGAATAGGCTTCAAGATTGATATCAGGAGTATCCCTGGATAGCTTGTGAAGTACCATAACCTTGTAAGCTGCATGGAGGGTGAGGCAGATGTAATTTGGTCCATCTCAAAGAAAACAATTTTTTATGCAGACCAATAACAACAAAGATTTAAAAAGGATTTTGAGGCACCCCTGTGCAACAAAGCTATTTAAAGGATAGTCCTGGAAGGGTCTGTTGCTGGACTGTGAATGGTGTGACGTTGGGCAGTGAGAATGTATCATGATCTAAAACATTTGATTGTTTTTTATTTATGCCTTCTCTGTATGGAAGTTCAATGTCTCTTTCAACAAGAGGCTTAAGCAGTCACATTTTAAATACCTCATGCAGAAATTTTAAAAGTCTGTTGCCTTTCATGTTCTCCTAATTTTCTGTTTTCAGACAGAAATCTGTATTTCTAAAGGGTACAGGTGGTTTGCCTGTTACTGTTAAAGCACTGAAAGTCTCATGAGTCAAAAGCAAACCTCCAAGGTTTGTGGTACGTCCTCTTCAGCTCTGTCATTCAGAATGTCTGGGTTCTCCTTTGCTCTGAACCTTCCTTTGCTCACAGATAAACAGTAAGTCATCAGGGAACACCTGAATGTAGGGGAACTGCAGTCTAGCTGAACACCAGGTAATTTTCTTGGCACTTCCACAGACAAGACAGTGAAGGGAAGAACTGCACAGGGAGATGTAAAGATTAAAAGACTCCAGGAATGGTGCAAAATTTGACAGAGGAGATACACATCATCAGTTAGTTAGGCATTTGAAACAATACCCTGTATACCTTTCTTGGAATATTGAGACAATATCTGAAGAAGAGTAAGTGGTTAAAGTTACAAGAGATTGATTAAGTTTTGGGGAGATGGTGTGTCCAAACAGAAATGTCCAGTATTTTCTGGAAGTACCGTTTTCTCTCCCCAGCTATTGTGGTACTGGATGTCAGTGTTTTGGCAAAACCCTCAAACCCATGCTGCTGCTCACTCAGTCTGCCTTATTTTTTAAGAATTCCAGATTATATGCAAAATCTTTCTGAGAAGCACTGTAGAACCTCATGGCGTGTTCAGGGTGTGTCTCCTGCCAAGGACAAGCGAATTTGAAATACTGGCACAAAGAAGAGCAGCTTTATTTGACTGTGCAATGCCATGTGTGAGGAGCAGCCCTGAAAAGAGCACACTGAATAGTGCAGCACAAATGAAAAGGCAATCTTAAACACAAATTCCTGGAGAGAATCCTAAGCTATAAATGGGTCATTTGTTCCTTAGATTAGATCCTGGCCCCATGGAAATCTGTGGCTAAACTCTTGTTAATGTTGGTAGGACTGATACACCATCCTATTTGTATTGGGTTTAAGAAGGTGATTTCTTTTAACATGCATCTTTCATAGGCAAAGAGGCAGAACAGTTGCCCAAGGACAGCTTTCTAGATGCTACCAAAAACACAAAGGAAGGAAAAGAGAAACACCTTCTTCTCATTCAGGAGGCACCAGCTGTCCAAGATATGCTCCAAAAGATTCCACAGAAGCAGGAAGGAATGCTAGTGTAGCCTTCCTAAATCCTTACAGAGGGCATGTGTGTAGCACCATTAGCTCACAGACTTCTCAGAACAGGTAAAATCACCTTTAGGATTCTTATTGCTAAAGTAGAAAATGCCAGGTTGCAATTCTTCATGAAGCCTAAAACCAGCAAGTGATTGTGTGATCCAGGAGAGCTCACACAGCTCATTGCCTGTGCAGTAGGAAGACATTCTGTCTACATCATGCATTGGGACAGTCATCTCACTTTGGAAATGAAAGGAGAATCCTGCTGAGTAAATTAGAATCAGTGGTAATACAGCTGCTAGCTACAAACATTTGTTTGGCATGAATCAATCTCAACTCTCCCGTAGTTTGCTTTGATGGTCTCTCTAGTATCTTGTTCACTAATGATGAGATCATGGTTTGTTAATCTAAGTGCAAAAAGAAAACATTCTGCCAAGCAAAATGCAGACTCTTTTGCTGGGGTTTACTGCAGTTGTTTATAGACGTTTTGTTTACACAGGCATCCAAAACAATTTGTCGGATATTTATTTGGGTTACTCTACTAAACTGCCTGAACACAGACCTGAATCCTATCTTAAATCTGTCTGCATTTTACTGGGTCGTAGTTTGAACAAAGTGGAAACCAGCCACTTAGGATACATTTCTTGTTGGCCAGAACTTCAAATGTTTTGTGTGCTATCTATAATTCCCATCTTGAGAGCATTTAACAACTGGAGGGAGTTGTAAGCCACTCTGATTTGGAGGTTACACAGTTGGTTTTAAACAGAAGTTATTAGAACTCATTAAACTTTTGCAACAATTAAAATACAATTTTTATCCCAGACAGGGCTTTAAATCTACATTTAAAAAAATGTATAACTTCTTACTCTCCATAATTATCTCTAATTTTAAACCCAGAGCATACTGCCCTCAACTATTCCCTGTGCACCAGGAACCTAAGGATACACCATTCCCACACACAGTTCCCGTTCAGATGGAGCACAGAGGCACTGGCTTGGGCAGACAGCTGACAGCGGTAGAATGGCTGTATTTGCAAAGCCTTAACTGAGCTCACAGATGTGAATGGAAATAAAGGCAAATGAAGAGTAAACCTGCTTCTGATGGCTGCTTTTCTCTGATATTTGAAGGCCTCTCACCTTTTTTGCATAGCAAAAGTTCTTCTAGTGAATAAGAAGGTAATATGAAGAAACTTTCTGCATTTCTGGTATGTGCAAAAATTGTCCCCTCATCAGCATTTGTCTTGGAAATACATAAAGCCCAGTGTTACTTCACTGGCGAGGAGACTTGTAGAACATCTCCTGTACTTCTGAGCATTGCAGCCTAACAGCAGACACATGGGAATGCCAGATATCCTGGGTTTGGATCTGTTCTTAAACTCAGAAATTGTAAAATACTAATTTTAATTCAATTGATGCTAGTAATTTTTTAAAGGAACTCAGTAAAGAAGCTGAGGCAGAGAGGGGCAGTGCAAAAGGAAAAGGCATGTACAGTAAACAACAGGGATAGTGGGACACAGCTGAGCTTTACAGTACCCCTCCCATGGTCCCAGTGAGTTTCACCCTGCAGCTTGGGACCAGAAAGATCAAGGAGAAATTCAGTAAGATGTAATGAGATATGTAAATTGATTATGGACTTTCAAGGGAAGGTAGAAAAAGGATAGGAGCAACTGTTAACATGGTCATATTGGCTGGAAGAAAGTTTGGTTATGGCAGTTTAAATTTCATCTGATTGTGGAAGATGAGGAAAAGAAGTGTCAGTGATGCCTGAGAGGAGATTGCTGTAATTAAGGAGGATCATGAATTAGCCCTGATTCACTAAAACCAACACAGTAAAAAGAAACATTTTGGTTCAAATGCCTGTACCAAACAGGCTGCTGAAGAGTGAACCAAAGCAAGCAGAGAAGCCAGGAGAGCTACTGAAATCTAAGGAGGCACGGTATTTTTAGGTGGGCTTTCACAGTCTGTATGATTTTGTTTCTTTCAGTGTGACGGTTGTCAGAGTGAAATCCATAGCCTGCCAGGTGTTTGCAGAATGCTTCCCCTTCCTAGTGAACTGTGGAGGGAAGAGTTTTGAGATCCATGCACTAGGGGATTGGGAGAGGGAGGTGATCCATAGGAGAGTGTTTCATAAGAAGCAGGTAGGTTTAGGGATGAAAGAGTTGGCAGACTATTCTTTTAATGTGTGTAAGCTAACCCATAAAAGGAGGGGCAGCAGGAAAGAGGGAGAAAAGTGAAATCAAACAGTAACGATACCACAGAAAAAGAGCTCTTCATGATTTTTAACATACTATTTTGCGGGGCAGCCTGTGAAAAGTAAATAGCAGTATTTAAAAAAAATTCAGAGCACCTGAGAATCTAAAAACCAGAGAAGAGAGTGCACACTGAATAGCTCTAAACTAGAAATCAGAAGCAGAAGATGGAAGTAATTTCTGTGTTGTCATTGCATGGGCACAGGCTTGAGGCCTCCCAGTCATAAGTGTCAAGAGGTACTGGACTAATGCACGGGTGACAAGGCCACTGGCACATGGAATACAAGTGTCCACATGCACCTCTGGGCTCAAGAAGTCTGTGAGTTCTTGACTGTCAGAAGCTGTGAGGCTGCAGCAAGGAAAGGATCACTCTACACATGCTCTCTTCTTCTGTGAGCATCTGTTACTGGTCATGTTGCAAGATAAGGTGCGAGGCTGGAGGGCTCTGTGGTGTGGCTGTGTCAGGCTTTATTGACTTAAGGTCATGAACTTGGCCTTTTGGCTCATACTTCTATGGATTGGGTTCTACAAATTTTGGAAAACATTAGCATTCAAATTTTTTTGTAGGAGGAGCAGCCTGTTTTCTGCCTTTCAAGAATCCTGCAGGAAAAAGACAATAATAGCCCAGTTTTGTGATTTTTACAGGCAAATGGGGAGTTTTCATTAGCCGTAAGTATACTTCAAAGGTAAAGAACTTATATAAAAGCACCCCATGGTGAAAACTTGAGAAAAACCTGTACTTCAGAATCTCAGTGTGAAGATCTTTGCGTTTATACTGATAGGTTTTATCATTAACTTGCCCATCATGAGCTACTAGCACAATGGATGGAATGGAGGAATGGAGTTAATACATGATGTTTATACACCTAATGGTGATCGGAAATCCCCATCACTGGAGTGTACAGTTGACATGCTTCAGACAAGTACCAGAGAGACAAAATATTTCCATTATTATTCCACTAGAAATTGAAATCTGTTTTGGAGAAGTCAGAGACTATAGTCCGGCTCATATCAGAACGTAGTGTTTAAAATGTTACAATGCTGACTTGCTGTTACAAAAATTCAGTGTCACAGGAAATCAGAAACAATATGGAATAGTTTACACTAACTCTGCATTAAAACGATCCATCTGTTCTTGCTTTAGGTTCTTAGAGAATTGCTTTTTCATCTCTGTAATGCTTTTCACTTCCTATTAGTAAGGTTTTTAAAGGTAAGCACTGAGTTAGTATAAAACCCACAGCTTTTGAGTTTAAACGCTTATTAAAACTAAAGCTGTCTGGAACTACAATAAAAATTTATTTTGGCTACAAGAGACAACTTTGAAACCTAACCCATCTGTATTTTTCCTCTTCCAAACAGTGCAACATCCTGTATAATAGAATATTTATCTTAAACAGAGACCACATATCTTTATGAAAACAATTGTTTCAACTTAATTTATGGGGGGTAGTCAGCTCATATTAAAATTTTCAATATTCCAGGATGCTAATCTTAATTGGATACAGGAGATGCAATGACTAGAGTAATTCCATAGAATAATCTGAAATCTGATGTAGCCATTGACTTAAAATGTAACCTGTGTATATTAGAATCTGAAGTTGTCATTAAAAAACCATGTGCAGGCATATAGTAATTGCAAAACAACTGTGTGTGCAAATTAGGCATACGACTGCAGCTACATTTTACTGGTAATTTAGGCTTGTGTGTGACTTGCAAACTCAATTACAGAATAATTCCATCAGAATAATTAATTTGAAATATTGAGCTGGTCTCTGCAGTCCTTGAGCCCACCAGGGAGACACCCACACGTATCTAGCAGGGCTGCATGGTCAGTGAATTTATCAACACAAGTTAAAAAGCAAATTGCCTCACTGTGAAGAGCAGTATCCCTGCATAAAGCAGGGATGAATAAAGCCTTCCACTGCCACGAGTGGGAGTCAAACATATCAAAGAGAGACTACATCCCTGGGGTTTAGCTCCCTCCATACAATAGTTTGTCAGATTTTGAATTGAAAAGGGCTGGGTTTAGCACTCTCTAAATATAACCAGCCCTGAAACTCCCACAGAGATTCCTTTCTGTCTGCTTTCAGACGATGAGATAAGGCCCCTTCTCCTGTGACTTCAGTCTGGAGTACCTCTGTCATCCCCACCCCAACCCTGATAACAGCCAGCTTGGCACATATTTGAGAGCAAGATGTGATGAGAGTTTTGGGGGTTAGTCTTGCTGTAGATTGCAGCCTTCATCTTCAGAGGGAGCCTCCTGTCTAACATCTGCAGCATAGTCTCATAGCATGACATTTTGGCATCCAGGAGACAACTGATGCCTTTCATCCTCTGGCCAGCTTCTTTCCATCATTTTGGGAACAGACACCTTGGACAATCTCCTTTTCTCCCTGCATTTTTTCCTTTTTTAGGCTCCTCCTCATCCTCAATATACTTGAATGCAGCATCAAAGTTGAAGTATATTTGCACAATTTTCTCCCTTCTTCTCCCTTTTCCCCAAGTACAGCAGGATACACAAATTATGGATGTTAAAGCAGCACTTATGTGTGCTATGATATACATGGGATGTTCTGCCTACTTGCATGTGATTCACATCCTCATAAGCCCACAGGAAATCTCAGCAATATTTTTCCAGGCGTATCTCCTGTGCTGAGGTGCCGAGCACAGCAGGGGCTGGAGGAAAGGAGCCATTTGTGCTTGGGAAGTCCTGTGGTACATAAGTTTAGCTGGGAAGGACAGACCACTGTTATTTAGATGGAGCTCTTTTACTCAGTGACCGTAAGAAATGTAGCACAAGGACTGAAGCATTTATTCACATTTTACAGTAATGTGTGAATCCTCTTACCTCAGTGGATCCAGTGAAAGCAATTTTATCAATGCCAACATGAGAGGCTATGGCTGCACCAACGATTGGACCAAATCCTGGCAAAATATTGACAACTCCTGGTGGAAAGCCAGCCTGTCAAAATAGGAATGAATGAAGGTAAGCATGACTTATGAAAACCGATAGAGCATGTTAAACCAGGCATGTGATGGTAGTTCCTTCCCTCCAAGGAGAGACAGACATCACTCCCCTCAATTCTTACCTCCTTGATGAGGGCACCCATATAGAGAGCACTGAGTGGTGTTTGTTCTGCTGGTTTAATAACTACTGTATTGCCACAGCACAGAGCTGGAGCAATCTTCCATGCAAACATCAGCAGGGGGAAGTTCCACTGTAGGAAAAAGAAGTTGATAGATGGAAAAATATTGCCGTGGTGTTTTGTTTTCAAGATGTCAAGCTGATACCTCACTTATTTCTCAGGCTGATCCTCAACATAAATCTTTCCCAGCACAAACCAAGAATTTTTTTTAAATTACTGCCATTAAGAAAGCAACAACAGTCAGTTTTTAGTTCTTTCTCTCTTGTTCAAAGAAATACAACCTCCACCTGCAATCTCCATTTAAAAAATATTCAGTTATCTGTTGATTTTTTAAGTCACAGCTTTTTATTTAATTTACTGTTTTGCTATTGGCACTTTTAATTCCCCCATGAAAATAGTTCTTGCTTCTGATACATTTGGAAGGAACTGTTTGTTCATGTTGAAGCATTTTTGGATGTAAATTTCATATCCCTGAATACATCTTAAGATAAAAAATTTATACTCAAAATGATATAATCCTTAATTAATGGAATTACAATAAAAAGTCCATAAATGTCAATGGTCAGTCAAAGCATTTCATTTTCTTGAAGACTTCCTACTGAGAAATTTATATGGAAGATGTTAAAAGAACAGTAAAAAACAAGTTGAGAAATGCTTCGCTGATATAAAATTTTGTACTGTCATTCTTTACAACTTCATTTAACTGCAGCAGATGCTGTAGTGAATTATATTAGTTTGATGCACAAACATGCTGTGGATAAAGATAAAAGTAATGAGCCTTTTGCACCAAGGCCTGGTCCTAGCAGGTTAAGTGGATAGTCCTGCTGATTTTAGTGAAAATGTCACAAAAATAAAATAACTGTGTTTGCACAAGCATTCTCACAAATGGATACAACAGTCTCTTTTAGAAGGGGAATAGAAAATATCAGTCACAGAGCCAGCCACTGGCCAGAACGTGTTGCTGCTTGATGCATATCAGCTGCCACTCTCACAGACATCTCTTTAGCCCCTGGCTAGCTTGAAAAAATACACAACTGTCTTTCCTTCACTGAACACCCAATTTTTTACTCCCTCTGTTGTTTATAAACTCCGGAGACAAAGTGATGTTTTAATTCCATCTCCAGTACATAAACCTGGGAGGGGAGCTGTAGGGCCAGCAGTGTGCTAACAGCCTGCACTTCTAAT
This sequence comes from Dicrurus megarhynchus, assembly GCA_013399195.1. Classification (NCBI taxonomy): domain Eukaryota; kingdom Metazoa; phylum Chordata; class Aves; order Passeriformes; family Dicruridae; genus Dicrurus; species Dicrurus megarhynchus. The sequence continues at coordinate 78,232 of VXAD01002804.1, read as the reverse complement.
GGCACTGCAAGGAGAGCTCACAGCAGTTTTATAGGGCACTATATAGCCCTGTTTATGCTACAGCACTGCCAAAGAGCACATGTTTTGATGGAAGCTGGGATGTGAAAGAGGATGAGGAGTTCAGTGTTAGACTTGCTGTTTAATTTTATTTTTGAATAACGTATTTGCTCATGCAATGGCCAAGCACATGCAGTGGCCTTGGCTGTCCTCTGGGACTGGTAGCATGGAGGAAATACAGAACAGATCAGCAGTAGTGTAAGAATAGATGGATATGACAGCCATCTTCAGGCTTTGGAGGACAAAAGTAAGGGAAGAGTGAACATATATGGTAGGTGGCTGGGTACCCTGATCAAAGTTTTACACATCTAAACTAAATAAATCCTGCTTTTGGCATGATCCTCAGCCTGTGGCCAAGTTTCTTCAGCAGATCTGTCAGTTAAGCTCAATGAAACAAGCATAAGAGATGTCCAGCAACACTGGGGTTAGATGTTGGGGTTGTCATTTAGTAAATGCTTATCCATGTGCCTGGCTGAGAAATGGGGACAGAGCTGTGGAATCTTTCATTCATAAGGACCAAGATAAGAGAGTGTGTAGGTGTTTGCAGGATGGCTGTAGCCACAGACTCTCTGAGTCATTGCATGTTTCTCTAGGTTTCTGCCGAGTGCCAAACACAAAAGCCACCCCTTAACAAAGACATGAAATAACAACAAATCTAAATAGGGAAAAAGGGCTTAACATTTTTAAAGTAATCTTTTCTGGCTGCTCCTCTTGTAATGGAATTGCTCCGTGTTTCTGTTTAGTGGATTTGTGGTAACATGAACAAAATAAAAAATCAACATCAACAAAAATTTCAGAGAATGGACTGATTAGTCCCCCAGTATTTTGTCAAACAAAAAAGCTTCCATGCAATATTTTAATAGCTAAATGTAAGCCTCCCACTGAAATTTCTGCCAAAGCTGGTTAACTGGCTCTTCTGAGAAAGTTACCCTCTCAGTGCAATTCCCATGCAGTGTTCAGCAAGATTTTATTATGAGGTTGTCTGTTGGGGTGTAGGGGGAGTATTGGATTTGATGAAATGATGTGTTTCTCTCTCACAACAAATAAAACAAACATTTTGTGTCTTCTATTAGCTACACAATGTTAATTGTAATGATGTGTCTCCTGGAGTTTCCTTTACTCCTCCAGGCTTGTAAAAGAAATAGCAGGAAAGAATGGAATTAAAATACATCACATTCTCCCAGGAACTGAGGAGCCTGTTAAATCACAGTAAAAACTAAATAAATAAAGAGACTACCACAGCAAAGCATCAATTTTCCATAAGTTGTGTGAACATCCATAACCACTGACAGCATATTAACACTGTGTTTTGCTTTGCTTGTTTTAATCATGTGAATTCTATGACTTGAGAACTTAACTCCTAATAACAGAGCCTAAACCCTATTAGCATGTTCAAATAAGCATTTGCAGGGAGGCTGTTAAAGATATGTCAACAATATGAGCTCAGCTTTTTTTGTAATGGAAAACACACATAGCTGAAGACCATGTTTTATGTGTCTTTAAAGAGAGCTGGTTCAAATGAAAATAAATAGAAAGCACTAGTAAAGATACTCACAGGGATGATCTGTCCACACACTCCGATGGGTTCATGTCTTGTAAATGTAAAATAATCTCCATCTGAAACAGATGAGCATGGTTACTCTTAAGTGCAGTTTGACTTGGCAGAACAAAAAAAAAAATTAAAATAGAGGGGAGAAAAAACCTCTAAGGATCAGCCTTTGATGGCAGTAAAAGAAATAAAGAAGTCATGGAAGTGTTTTTTTGTGAGCCAGCATGGGAAACCTAGATTCAGGAGCAACCTAATTGTTCTTTCTGTAGAACAAAGGAAGCAGACTTCCCATCAGAAAGCAACCTGCTTTGTTCCTTGGAAAAGAGCTGTACTGCACAAAAAATTGCAGTAGCATGGAAGCCACATACTGGCCTCAGCTGATTTAAGGGTGAGAGAAGTGAAGAAAAAGTCACAAAGGCAATTTCCTGAAAGGCGTGAATGGAACACAGCAATATAGAGGTGTATCTACAGCTCTGTGGGGTTATAGAGTAATATTCAGCTGACTTATCTGCCATTGAGGACACAGGCAGTGTGATGTGATGGAATGATGTACTACAACCTGTAGATGTGGAATGAAGAGGGAAAGTTTGTGACTCGTGTCACTGAGCATCATTTATTTCCTGTGGTCTGGGTGCACATGCTGAGGTTACACATGCAGGTTTCTTCCCAGTCAAGAAAGAGCCAGAAAGGGACCTGCTGTGTGGGGACCAGTTAAAAGATCAGTTAAGGTACTGTCTAAGCAGTAGCTTTGTTAGTGTGTTTGGCCTGCATGTGTGCAAAGTAGATTTACTGCACCTTTGTACCTCAATGAATTTAGGTCAGATGGTTTTCAATGAGGCTACAGCTGAGGGAAAGGCTATGCTAAAGGCATGAGCTGAATGTGCCCCTTGGCCTGTAGTGCTTGGTCACCTAGAAAAACTCAAATCTCTTAACTTGGGAAAATAATTTCAGCTAAGTATGTGAGAATGATGAGAAGGTTACCTAGGCTTAATGGCAGGAGATGATTTACCAGGATAAGAAAAGGTCAGACAGGGGAAGGGAGTAAGAGGAGGAGGAGAGATTACAGGGCTTTTGCTCCCATTGTTCTGCCTGGCACAGGGTATGTGCTTTCCCTCCCAGGCTGGGCTGGGAAGTGGCCGCCTCAGCCTCTCCCCCATTCAGTCCAGAGCTGCAGTCACCCTTGTGCAATACTGGGGAAGGGCCTAACTTCACAATGGAGAGTGTGTTTTGGGAACCTGCTGCAATGTCCTCTAAGATATATCTGGTAACAATAAACAGGTTAATCCTTAAAGTTTCTTGGGTTTAAGAAAAGACTTCAACTTGAATTTGATTAGAAATAACTTATTTTCAGGTCTGCTTATTTCTATCCATCTACTTTACAGCATTTGCTCAGTAGAAACCTGAGCTAGAGTAGTTAATATGTCAGCTGGGGGCCAGATACAGAATAATTATGAGAAAGGTAACAATAGTCTGCAACCAAGACAAGGGACAGAACAGAGAAAATAAAGGAGGAAGGGAAAGAGAGAAAAAAGACTCACATCAGGAAAAGGCAGAAAAAAATAGTTTATCAGTTTGTTTGCACTGCATTGACAAAACATCGTTGTAATGTTTTGATCACCAGATGTTTAGCAACTCCCCAGTGGAGATGAGAATATTTGTGTCACAGGCTGAGATGACCAGTTTGGTTTTCCAAGTTATCTTTCACAGACACTAGCAGTGGTTCACAGACCATAGGAGGATTCATCAGATCAGACAGAAGCGAAGTAGAAGTCAAAATACAGAGAAGTACATACAAGCAAAATTGTCTAAGTGCTCAAGAGGAACACAGAGGAGTCGGCTAAAAATACCAGCTTGTACTTGGTAGTACTGTGAGAGGTGGGTTCTCAGCCAGAAGGATGGTGGCAACATAACAGTAGCACAGTTACATTAGCACTGTCTGACTTTAGATCGTCACTGCATAATCACTGCCACATGTCTGCGTGTTTCATCACACAGAGTTATAGATAACCTGAACCTCTTGCCAAGGCAGACAAATGGTGGTTAATTCTGCCCAGTGTAGGCAGAACGTTCTTTCCGCAGAGAGGTGCCTCCCATGCAGAGCTGCTCTCCCTGCTGTCTCCCACTAGACTCTAGACAGCTGCCCCTTTTGACACCTACTTCCAAAGTTCATCATTCACAGACTTTCTGTCAAGATGGGATTTTTGAGGTTGCTTTCTAACAATATCTTTGGGAACATATGTGACTTGAAGTTATTCAGAAGCCTTGGATGTCTCTGGACAGGCCAAAGATGGATCTAACAGCCACCTTGTCCATAATGTAGAACAAGCTGTTACCATGGCAAAATAGCTCAACAATTGAGTTTAATTCTGTTATTCTAAAGAGTAAGCATAGAAATCTCCCTTGTGCTTAGAAATTATACAGGAGACTTAAAATGTTTGAGAGTTTTAAGTCATGCTAATGACACTTATTCTAAGATGCTGTGGCTGATGATTGTTACTCTTATCCTTTACTAGCTGGCTGCCAGAAGAACATTGCCTGAGAGGGATCTGACACTGATCCCACATCCAATCTAAAATTTTGTCTTAAAGGGATTTTTTAAATATACTCAGCTGAAGTAAACTGTCATTCTTCAGTCCTCACTGATACTAGTAGAGCAAGATCAATTTGCAGCTGCTTAGCACCTGACCCAAAGACTTTCATTTTTTAATCAGAAACCAAGTCCCATTTATCCAGGGATCTCACTTTGGGACAGCAATATCTTCCACAGATGTGTTTGCTCAGAGTCTCCATCCTGGATATTTTATTTGCATAACAACCATAATAGAGTCCCATGCCTCATATAGCAGGACACAGCAAACAAGTGGGTGAGGAGAGCTGAGTTGGTTCTTTAAAATATATCATACCATATATTGCTTTAAAGGTACATTTCTGCTTGCATTCAGTTTATTAGTTTAACAGTTTCTGGTCTAGCCTCATTCTGTTTTAATTTAAATCATCAAGGCTTTACGCATGGGAGCAAGCAAAGGGCAGTCTGAAGGTTTTGTAGCTCTGGGACCAAAAGGAATGTGACTGTAAAATGCACTGTTCTTCTTCTACTTGTCTATCAATTGCCTATTTTTATTTTACAGGAAAAGAAAACTTCAAAAAAACCAACAACAAAAGATTGAGAGGTTTCAGATTTATTAGCACACTGAATAGAAAGAGAAGTTTTAATAGTGGGGGTTTTTGGTTTTGTTGTATTGTTTGTTTACCTTTGGCGAGCTGATGGTAAGTGAACGTAAAGAGCACCGTTGTTTAACACCGGCTTTGCCCTAAAATAGCCTCATGAGAATGACAAATTTATGGTGTGAAAGTAGAGGAATAAAGAGAAGTGTTAAACGAAGAACTACTTGATACCCTGAAGATATGTGAATGGACTTAGGATTCTACACTACTGAAAACTGTGTTAGCACAAAGTTTGCATTGAGGAAGGCACGCTGAAATGTGCCTTCCTTTTGCCCAGCATAGCCCACCTCACTGAAAAAAACCCCAGGTTTTATCCTATAAGGTACTTGAAACCAAGAATAAGCAGAGAATATTTATTCTCCTTAATCTGGTAATGCCTTTTGGTGGCTGACCTAATTTCTGTGTACCTGTGGGGCTAAAGAGTGAGAAGGAGGCATTCACTGACCAGAGAGAAAGAGATTAGGGAACAGGAAATTTGCTGAATACATGAATTTATGGTGTGGTCTGCAATTTTGTATGATTAAATGTGAAGTACAAGCAGCAAAACTGGGATTTACGAATCTCAGCCTAAATGACTGTGGAAAACTTCGAGTCCTTGCAGGAATGTCTACACCTGAATTATTAGTATTGTCATTTCTTTGGTGAAAATAAGATAGTGAAGATAAAAACCAGTCAGTGCACACTGCGGTTTTAATAAGGTGAAACACCAAGATGAGTAACACTGCAATAAGAGTTACATGATGTTTCCCTTCTGAAAATTTTGGAGGTACATTTTCAATTTATCTGCTTGCCTCACTTGGGTAGTTTTGTGCTTTGCTGTATAGAGGCGAGTGAGTGCACTGCAGATACTGTGCCAGACAGTGAAACACCAGGGAAATAACTGGGCTACAGCAAAGGGCATTTACCCCCGAGTGTGCCCTCCTGGCATTATTGGGTAAAGTGGAATAAACATGCATGTGCAATGAACATGTGCACCACGAAGCCAAAAAGAATCCATGTAATGAATGTTCGTTTTCCTTAATGTTTTTCCAGAGATTTATTTTACGCAGGTGGAAGATGAGTACATTTATCTTAATGACTGCGCCTACATAAAGTCATTTTCTGCTGTTTTGCCATGTTGTGTAATCAGCACTTGGTACATCTAGTCCAGACTGCAAATGAATATGTTTACATCAGAAAATGCAGCCTATATTTGTTAAACAGCTGGGAGGGAGGGGCAGGAGGAAGAGACTCGTTAAATAAAAATAATGGTAAGGATTTTTTCGTATCTCTTTAGCAAAAGAATAAGAACATAATAATTTCCTAGCATGCATGAAGGTTTATCTCATCTATACAATATAAAACTCATCCCACTGAATAATTTGAAGAAGCATCTATAACAAAATATATCTCATATGTATGTAGTTCTCTATAGTAACATTAAGAGCGCTCTCAAAGTATAAATTAAGTTAGATCCAGTGTCAGTCCCAAGTAAAATTATTTGCATAAGCAATAAGAAGATATATACAAACAAGATCTATACATAATGGTACTGTTTCTTAAACAGGCACCCAACACTCTTGTCATGACTTCCAAGGTATTTTTCAGGCTAATATCTTCTGCATTGTTATACATGTATCAATATTTAAGTGTAGGTATTGAGCTATCTCCTTCTCAGATGGACACATGAAAAGAAACCAAGCCCTCCTCATGTGCATATGGGGCAGAACAAGAGCAGGGCACCCAGTGCTGAATTTCAAACATCTGCTTCAGCAACACTCTACACACTGTAAGAGCAGCCGAGGCTTCTCCTCTGTCTTCCACGAAGCTGTAAGCTAGTAAGCCTTAGTCTGGCCGTGAGAAGGTTTAGGTGCATAGCTGTGCTTTAATTCCTCTTACCTACAGGAATGGTCATTCCGTGGATTTTGTCTGCCCAACCGGCATAATACCTCAGGGTTTTTATGACTCCCTGAAGATCTACATAGAAAGCTTGCAGGAATGGTTTGCCACTGTTCAGTGATTCCATAGTCTGCAGGACAAGAAAAAGTTAAGAGATGTAAGTATAGTAACAGTTTTGAACTATTCTACTTAAGTATTCACCATTTTAACAGCTCTTGAATCATGACAAAGATTTTAATGAAGACCAATCAGCTGCACCTTGGTGTAGTTTTAACCCAGAAGGTTCAGAACAATTATCTGATCCCCTTTATTACTTCTTTTTGCAAATGTGAACAAAAAGTATTTTCCTTTAAAAAAATCAAACTGGTTTCTTCTGGAGTATTCTGGAATGGCTGTGATTTTAAGAACATGTGTGTCTGTTTGTGTGTTTGTCTGTCTGTCTGTCTTGTGGGTTTGTGTGTGTATCCACATGCATGTACATGTGCCTTTGTGTACTTTGAACCTAATAGCCACTGTGTTTGGTCCAGATCTATAAATGCTGAATTGCTTTAATCAGGAGCCAAAATAAAAATGCCTGTCAAACTGCATTCTGTTATGTTAATGATAACAGCTGAGAAGGGGCTCCTTGTAACCCCGTATTAATGATCTGAATCCATAAGGAGAAGAATGGACATATCCCTCTTTATATAATTGATGTGAATATAAAAATTTCTCTATATGGTTGCCAAGACTCCTGCTGGGGTCTGAGATATCTATACTGTACAGCCAGTTTATTTATTGCCACCAAATAAACAAACTTTCCTCTAGGGAAGTTCATAAATTAACAAGCTAATGTCTTTATTTTTTAGTTAATATTCCTATTTTTAAAATTATCTTATAAGCTATCCTCTTAGGGGTTCCTAAGATCATTTAGCAAAAAAAATCCAATAAAATATCCTAAGATGTTGAGTAGCTTAACTCATTCTCAATAGCTGTCTAATAGAAATCATTAAGAATGGGCAAAGGATGCCCGTGTGTAACATACCAACCATCAAATGAGTTTCTATAGAAAAGAATGGAGGCCTAATTCTGCACTGACTTATATCCCCAAGAGCAATTAATGTCACTGCCTGCAGTGCAACTCAGTAAAGAACTTGGCTCTAGAAATAAAAATTAAATGACAGGCAGAGTAAACTTGATTTGCTGTGCACTTCCTTCTCCCCATGGCGATTTTACAGTATCCGCCGGTGGTAAGATGATTTAAGTGTTGACAAAGCTGGAATTAAGATGTTCACGGGCTTAGTTCAAAGCACTTGACATGCGGAAAACAACATTAACAATGCCACCACTGCGATGGCTTCATCCGAGAGCGAAACAGTGCCACACTCGGAATTCGTGTCACCAGCTTGAGTGTCCCTAAGCATCTCACCTGCCCTTCCCTTCCCGTCTGCACAAATCATTCCAACCTGCCATTTCTTATTCTAGAAGAGTTGCAGGCATGGCAGGCACACACGTGTGCACACCCCTGCTTTTGTGTGATGTCCAATTTAAAGCTGATCTGAGCCCATGGAAGGCTCTTGTTGACGCTTACGGGTTTTGCATCACGTCGTAAGTGGACAGACCCATTTCAGCCAGGAAGCTATTTCACATACAATTCCTATCAAACCATTCCTGAACTAATTGGCTCTCAGAATGTAAAAACTGACAACTTATTTGACTATTGATTTTTATGTGCCACTTACAGCAAGAATTGCCCTGTCCCTTTCGACCAAGTCTGCTAACTTATCCAAAAGATGGCCTCTCTCCGATGCATCCATTCTCCTCCAAACGGAACCAAGGGAAAAAGCCAGCCGAGCTGCCCTCACTGCTTTGTCTGTATCAACCTGTGAAAAGGAGGAAACAAATTGAAGACACAGGTAAATAACACAACCAGGCTTATGGAATCTGCTGTTATACAACCTTAGTCACGTGATGGGTTTTGGAACTATGATTAATAAAAGAACTGTCCAACAGTGCTGTTCTAGATTGGTTGCTCTGATCTATTTATACATTTCTATTATCTGTTATACATTTAATTTATAAATTAAACATATAGCCATTCATAGGATACATTACCTTGTCAGCTTCTTGAATCTCACAGATCTGTTCTCCTGTTGCTGGATTATATACTGGGAATATTCTTCCACTTTCAGAATTCTGCCACTCATTATTGATGAAAATCTAGAAAAGGAAGAAAAGTCATCAGGTCTCCTGCATGAACAAACAGTAATGTATATAACAACAAACTCCTGAGAAAAGCTGCAGATTCTAATATAAAATAACTGAAACTTATTTTTGCATGTGAAAATCACAGTTTTCAGGAGTTCAGGCTGAGGTCAGCCCCTGATGTCTTTCTGTATTCTATAGTAGTGTCATAATAGAAGCAACATCAGAGTCTAAACATTGGTTGATGTTCAAATTTGGTTCAAAAACTGTAACAAATGAACTAAAAAAAGGAATACCTGTATCAGAGAAAAAGCCTTGAAACTGCTGGAGACAAGAGACAAGGATTTGGAATAATCATTCAGTTCAGTAAGTAAACATTTAGTCACTGATACATCCCAGTCAAGGCTGAATAATCTCAAACATCACAGTTCTTCAATTCACAGTTAATTATGGCTACAGTGACAGCTTGCAGCACAAAACTAACTTGCTTATCTGCTAGGAACAATGGAAATTGTTAAATTCTCTCAGTGTTGATATCATTTTAATTGTCAGGGCAAAACAAATTTAAATGGTAATGGTGCTGACAAGAGCTGTCTTGAGAAAGGTAATGACAAATGAGTTTATTTAAAGTAGATTTTTACTGGTAGCTGCATACGTATGTCAGTTATTTTCTGCTGAATGACTTTGAAGAACAGGATGCAATTATTTATTAGCAAATATTAAAGAAGTCACTACATGAAAATGACTGAGTGAAAAGTTTTCCAGGTATTCAGACTCTTCCTGTCTTTTGAATCTTTCTAAGAATGAAAGTTTTCAAAAAGTCCAGGCACAATTTGGGTTCTTTGGAGTCCAGATATCAATGTACTTTCACTGGGTTCCATGAAATACAACTTTAAATGTCCTGGCCTCATTGAAATACACAGGACTTTTACCCCTGACTTCACTGAAGGCAGGAGTTCACACATAGAGAGAAGGAATGTTCACCACCTGGGGTTTTTTTGCATACAGGGCTGGGTTTATAGAGACAGGGACCCTTTGAAAGCTTGAGGAGTCTCAGTTCCAGTCAGAGATACACAGGTGAGAGAAACTGGCCCATCTTTATACACATGAAGGCAAAAATACATCTGTAGAGTTTTCAGTTACCAGACATGAGCTTGCTCAACCTATTCTCCAAGCCAAATGGAAGTCCTGTAGCTGTGTTCCTCTCAGCAGGGCTTATTAGCTCAGGCTCGGTGCCACTGTAGCTGCAGTGACACAGCTCCTGCTTCAGAGCTCGCTCGTGTCCGGCTCACTGTGGCTGTGTGTGGGAGGAACCTGTGCCTGCCTGGAAAATACCCTGGCGGTAGAATGACTATACACAGAAACCAACAATTACATGTGCTTTTGCTATTGCGGATGCGTTTCTGTTTTGTTTCCTCATCTTCCCTATGCCTCAAACTTCAGCCTCTTGGCTGTGTGCCCCTCCATCCATTCCAGATTCTGTCCTTTCTTTACTCCCCCTTGCCCCTTTTGTTTAGGTTTTCAGAGGTTGCTGAACCCAGAACCTACCACACCACTACCATTGCTTTCCTTGCATGCTGTAATTTATCCTGAACCTGTTTATGTCCCTTGACTGTGAGCTCCTCAGACCATGCTGGTGCCTTCCTGCTCAGTGATTACACTGTTCAGCAAGTACTGGTCCCTGTTAGGACATTCTGAAGCTAACCCAAAATGAGAGAGTGAAAGAATCACCAGTATGATCTCTAGTGACTAACACCATAAGCCAAAATCCTCTGGTGTGTCATTGTCACTTTTAGACTGTAAGTGAAGCAAAGAAACACTGAGGTCTGTGGCCTGTGTGGAAGAAGGAATTTAATTGATGCTTTCCACTGAGTTTTCTCAGAGTTAACTCTGCACCCAGCGTGCGTGTTGGGGGTGCTGAGGAGGGAGGGGAAGGGAGAAAAGCTTCCAGCTTCAGGAGCAGATGGCCAGAGAAGATGTAAGCATGTTTGTTTAAGGTGACAGGATGTACATAAACACATGGGCTTCTTGTGTGAGCTGCATTGAAAGAATAAAGCAGTTTGGTTGAGTACAAGAACCTGAGAAATCGTGGCAGCCACAATTCAGTACACTTCCCTTAGAGAAATGGTCTGTTCTTTTTTAAATAGATTAAAAAATGTTAACTCCATTCTGCTGGGATTAACACCTATCATCAGGTTTGCTAGTACATAGGACATATATTTGTTCTTGAAATACATTTCACCATGGGAATGAGAAATAGAGTCTTGGAATTACAAAAGAGTGCTGCAATTCAAGCTGACTGGAAGGAAAAGCTGTATGATTTTATTGAATGCTCTGTTTATCCCACAGATTTAGAAAAAGAACAGTAATAGTAAATATTTCAGATAGGACATGGAAAGGATCTATTTAGCATAAAGTTAGAGCTGAAAGCAAGAGAAATTGCTACTGTTAATGGTTAATCTTAGTTTCTTCCTGTTCCACTTTCTATAAACAAGGTATTGCCTATACAAGCTCATTACTGTAAACTGAGCACATTTAAATTGGCAGTAAAATCAGAGTATTTACTCTAGTGCACAAATAAAGTACCTAGTCCCATGTTTTGGAACAGTTTCAAGTCTTGAAATCCAGCAGCTGGTGGCTTTACAAGCAAAGCCTTACACTTAAATAATTCACTTTTGAAAGTTTTAGGTGTTCTGTGTCAGGTAGTACCATTCAGCAGATATTCCTACCACCGAGACGCAGATTCTTTTGCAATAAATTTGCATTCACAGGGGCTTTTATAACTCTTCCAGCACTACTGACTCCAATGGCTGTTGATTAAACGTATATATCCTGTACATTTAATCTGACTTTCATTATGGCCACTTCATAAAAATGCCATGAAATGGAGAAGCGATGACACATTGCAAGAAAAAGGAATCCCTGCAAAGCCTCAAATTGGGTTTTTTTCTCCCTTATTTATAGTGACCATGGTAAAGGCTAACTCTAAATCAGGGAGAATATTTGACAGCAAATGTTCCTATCTATGGATTATATATAACCCATCCTAAACACCAGATAAAAAAGGGGTAACCCTAGAAAAAGAAGGGCTTGCTTCCATGTAAATCATGCTACAAATTGGACAACACCCAGTGAGTTCATTGTTCAACCTCAATTGTGAAGGCTATTCACATTTACTATTCCCCTGGAATCCATGTTAATTAAGGCTGACTGGGGCTATAAATCAGCCTTTGGTTTTTACAGCTTAATTCAGCATTAAGCATATATATGTAAATAAAAGGTAACTGATTAACCACTTGAGTTTTCCAGGAGTTACTGAGGTAATTTGTTTTTGTTTGAGTCCTAGTGTTACCTTTGTGATATGCAGCAGGGAGAAGAAAAAGTCTATAGTGTGTCATGCATTTGGTATGTGGTATTGTGGTAGTTAAATAATCTGGCCTGTTGGGTGCTATCAATAGCATTGTGCCGAAAGGCAAAGGGAAGAAGGGAGCACTAGAAAAATCTTGGAATACACAAACATTTTGTTTGCCATTTACTCTCAGCAGAGCCAGTAATGGCAGTAACGTCAGAGCAAGAAGATAAAAGGCAAACTTCACTGCTGTACTGAGGTGTCAGTGCAGTGATTCAGCCAAGAACAAACCCAAAGGCAAAGCACTCAACGCATCCTGTAAATGAGGCATCTGGCTGCAGTTGGTGTGCAGTGGGCTAAGGAGGAAACCAAGTAAGTTTGTTCCCCAGTGACCTCAAAGGGGCCAGCAGAGCAGGGCAGCAGGAGAGCTGGGGGTGCCAGGGAGCTGGGGGTGCAGGTGCTGGGGTACGTAAAGTTGGGGGGGTGGGAGGGGCCGTTCCAAACAGTGCAATGTGACAGGCCTGGGGGAAGCTCCTAGTTGCCCCTGTGAACATGATGCCCCTGGGAGTGGCATCATTCTCATGAGATCTCATCACATAGGTCTCTGGCCAATTTCTTCTCCTTTCCAAAGGAAAGATGGAAAGAGCATGGATTTTCCTAAAAAGAGCAGACCTCCTGGTACTGACAATAGCCTCTTGTTCACACACACATGATCTCATAGGTCTTTGCCAGAACTTTGCAAGATAATGGTCCCACCATGTCTTCACTAGGTTCAAATCCTGCCTGTGGTTAATTATATATGGCCTCTATTGACAGAGTTCCACAGGGTTGATCAAGACAGCAATCTGATTCATCCTACAGGTCAAGTGACTCTTCAGAGCCTTGGTGATACCACATCATACCAAAAAGTATACAAAGGAAAAGTAAACTCCAAAGTTACAATGTAAAAATTCCAAGTTACTTTGAGACTGCTGACATGTAGTTGGAAGAAAATCACACATTGCATTTTGCACAAGACCTGCATTTTACAAGCATTACACACTGAGTTCAATAGCATTTTGGATGCTCATCAGTTTTGAAATCCAGCCAAGAGTAAATGTTTTTAGCATAACACAAAGCAAATTTTAGCTTTGCAAATAAACAACTACAATCTCTTGTTTCAGTAGCCATCTGTCCCAGCTGGCTTAGTAATAATTAGCAACTTAATGTTCATTTCAAACCATGCAGGTAATTGGAGTGGTAAGTATTCAAAGAGGAAGGGATGTGTACAAAGCCAGGCTGGACATTCTAATCTGCAGTGCAGCAGTTGCAAAATTCAGACCAGGGAGAAAACGTGTTTTGTGTTTTTGTTACTATGTACCACCAAGGAAGTACTAAACAACTATCTTTATGAGTGTGTGTATAAATATAATTAATTAAAATACAGCACAGAACTAGTACCTCCTTTGCAGCTTAGTTGAAGGAACTCTAGTTCTACAAATTCCCTCTGCTGTTGAGCCAGGGACTAGCCCTGGATTTGGAAAATGGAACTGATTTTTACATTCACTGGGGATTCCTGCATGCTCACTGCCTCTTTTTTTGTATTGTCTTTCCTTAAAACATACAGGGGGAAAAAAAGTAATTTGGGCTCTCTTAATTCGTAAGAGTAATCAACACAGGGGGCAACAATGTAACTTTTCATTTCCTTTCTTGAAAATGTTCTCAAATGATGTGTGAGTGAAATGATGATCTACATTCTTAATTTGATATTGCTTAGTGATGATGTCATCAGACATTTTCTTCAGGCTCCCCAGCTGTTTCACTAAGAACTTCAGGCAGTGGACAGACAGTGGCCTAGCATTCAGCTCTTTGGAGGTGGAATTATTTTCCCATGGATTTAATAAACAAGGTTTTTGTGCTGTTGCAGCTCCAGAAATGTTTTTTGGTACAGGAAGAGGATTTTAACATCCAAATAATAATGGCTTCCCACAGGAGATTTGTTTCTGGATGAATGGAGGAAGGAATGGGAATTTCCTAACTCAATTGATTTAGTAGCTGGTTATAGTTTCATTCCATCAAAGATGTTTTTTTCATATGTGGCTTTTTCCTAAGAGAGCTTTTGACACTAAATCTGCAGGGATGGGGGAGGGGGCATCAGATGCCAAAGTACTTTATAAGAGAATCACAGCTGCCTGGCCCTCAGCATCTTCTCAGAGCTAGAGGCATTAGGAAATGCATAATGGCACTTCTTTTTCAAGGGGGGGACGGACAACAATTTTAGAGGCATGCAAAAAATCCAGCAGCAGCATTTCCCTTGGTAAATACTGCATAACATCCCAGATACTGGGCACCTGTGCCTCAGTCTGGTCAGGAAATTTCATATCCTTTCCCATCTCAGAAACTTCATTTCCTCTCCTTGGGAAACATTTCAGGAGTCCTAACGATTAGTACGATTGTAAGGGAATGAACTAGGTGGGATTGCCAATCAGAGGTGCAGCTTGTTTATTTTCACAAGCCTTGTTTTCCTTTACTTTTATGGCTGTCTTGATACAGCAAATCTCTCACATTCTAGAGTGTGTTGTGAGGCACTCCTGGGAGTGACTGGAAGCCAACAGCTGGCTATGGAATCAGTGAAAACCTGGTTTGTAAGAAGGCACTAGGAGAGCAAAAGCCAATGCCAGCAGTCTGATGGCTGAATGACCAGCGATGGATCAGCAGTGCCATTTTATTTTAAAGAGGGTTGTTCAGGTGACCAGCAAGAGTCACTGCTTCTTGCTGGCAGTTCACAAAAGGTGAGTAATGGGCTTCAAGGCCAACCTCCCCAAGCACTGTCAGTGCAGAATCCTGCTTCTGAGCCATGAATGAACCTCTTTGGGCAGTGCCAGTGGCTGCAGTGCTTTCAGTGGATACCTCTACAGGAGCCAAGGCAGCCTGGCTGGACCAGCACCCCAGCGCAGGTGGTTCTCATGTCGTTAATGACCCCAGAGCAGAATCATTCTCAGAAATTACCCAGATTTGGGTTCTTTTGTGAGATGCCTTTCAGCTGTGGAGGAACTGTAATTGTATGAGAGTAACAGTGAACTATACAGGAACAACTTTGCCCCAAATTTAATTCTGGCAAGCAAGCTCCCGTGGGCATAGCTGGTTTTCAGCTACAAGAGGTCCAGAGTAGAACAAAAGGGAAAATCCAGCTGGTTTCAGTGGGAGCTGAATCAGGCCCCATTTGAGGAAAAGGACTCAGTGGCAACAGCCTCCAGAGGGATGTTCGTACTGGGAAACAAAGCTGTTTCACTGGAAACTTGACACATGCTCTAGAGCCTGTAAGATCTGAAAAGCCAAACAAAACCACAATATGTTGATTTTTCTTCTTCCTCTTTGGCTGCTGGGCTGTCCTTCTCTTTCCTTACTCACACCCCCCACACTGTACAAAAAAAAAAAAAAAAAAAAAAAAAAAAAAAAAAAAAAAAAAAAAAAAATTGAAAAGGAAAAAGAGCTCTGTTTTAAAGCTCTGTGTGCTGTGGGGTGCTTGTTCTTTTTTAAAATCTCATTTGGACCTCAGAGTCTGAAGGATAATGTCATGGCTTTTGCATGTGGTGTACCACAAATGGGGCTTTCCTTCATAAATTCAAGCTTGAAATTTCACTCAAGAGTCCAAACTTGTGAGTGTACTGAGAGGGTTGGAGAATTTTAAACCTTTACAAACATACTACAGCAGGAGGATCAAAAAAGTGGAATTGGAAATAAAATTCCCAAGAAGTGAGTGGGGCTGCTCTGGTTTTGCTGTCAGTGCAGGAGTGTGGCCAGCTCTGGTACAATTATGCTTGTGCAAGCCCAGTCCTGTGCCAAGGGTAGGTGTCTGATGAGAAGACCAGGGTGTTTAACTTCTCTGGGTGTAAATCCCAAGTAGCAAGGCCTGAGTCAACTCTACCAAAATCAAAGCCAGTCCTTCGTACAAGTGGACTTTGGATCAGAAGCCAGGTATTTAAAAGAGGTTCAGTGACATGTCAGCCTGTGTAAATGAAGTCACGCTTCAGTGTGGCCGACATGACCTGGAGGAGGATTCCCATGATTGAGCCCTAATGGTGGCAGGAGCTCGGTCTCTTTTCAGTCCCAGAGAGGTGGGAGAAGAGGGCAAAGCAGGACCTGTCTGCAGGGGCTGCTGCCCTGTTCTGCTCACCTGGATGTTTTGTTCAGCTGCTTAAAGGCAGATAGGGCAAGTCCCCCACTGAGCCAGCTCACAGATAGAAGAGGTTTAGGCAATGGTATGCTAGGAAAGGGGTGTGATGGGAGGAGAAACCAGAGGAATCCAGGGTCTCTGAGGAGCAAATGGAATCAGAGAAAGGGCTTGAAGCCTCCCGTCAGTCTGCTGTGAAAGTGGAATGTAACATGATTTTTTCTCCCCTATGTCCCACATCCCTCACACCAAATGTTTGACCTGCCTGTCTTCCTGTCTTAATTAGTCTTCTGTCTTTCTGGGAGTTGGGTCTGTTCTTCTGCAAATGGCAGCACATCAGACAGGGGAAACCTGTCATGTTTGTTTTCTAAGCTGTAGGGGGCACACATTTGAAAAAACTCCCAGCTTATCTAAACATTTTTGTTTGTATGATTTTGAATTAGGAAGTGTGAGTAATTAGTTAAGAAGATTAAATAAGTCTTAACAACATGCAGTAGCGTGCTTACTTTCCTCCTCCCCCCAAGTATTTCCTGCACAAAACCCAGGCTGCCAAACTGTGATGATACCATTTTCTATTTTAGTTTCTCACTGTGCCACATGCTGATACAGCATCCGTTATTTCAATTGAGTCTCATTAAAGGGATTATTTTGCGCCTGGTTGTTCAAGAAAATTAATCTAAAGAGAAGAAACTTCAGATTGTATTGTCTGTTGAACAATACCCACCACAAACATTTTAGTCCTTTTGCCTGCCTTATTAAACCTGTGGGAAGAAACTTTCCTTGCAGAACATAAAGGCTTTCCTCAAAGTAATTTTTACTTTTTTCAGTTAATGGAGAATTTATCTGCTGTTAGTAGAACAATACAGGAGCAATAACATAGCTCAGGTAATATTTCATGTATTCCTAAAAAACTAAGCTCCAGAGCTTTACTTATCCTTTCATCAGCGTGACTCTTTAATTGCTGGAGAAGAACATTCACTCTCTTTAACTGCATCAGAAAACATTGCTTGTGTAACCAGGATGACTAAAAAATTAAGTATCCTCTCCATTTTCACTAGTAACAAAGACAAGCCATCAATGAATGAGCTCGGTAAGGATGGCAGTGGTTTTTATGGAGTATGATCCTTGATGTCACTTATTGCACCTTAAAAAATGAAATAATGAAAGATTTTTAAAAATCCACTACATCAAGAGTGGAGAGGAGGGAGTATTTTTTTACAGAATCAATTATTGGGCTGTCACTGGGCTTTAATGAAGTTGTGGCTATTAAGAACTTGATCCTGGAAACCCTTCCACAAGCACTCATTTGAAATGGTGGGAATGAGGAGGGGTTTATACAAACAAGACTCGTATTACTCTGTGTAGTTCTGTTTTTTGCATTGTTTGTGCATTGCAAGTCCTGTGTGCTCCTTATGTGTGACAGAAAACAGTGTGAGCTTTTTATCTGTACATGGGAAACATGCTCTGCCATTTGGAAGAACTTAATCTCCCTTGTAGGTAACTGCCATTTTAAATGTTCATCACCAAGTTCTTACTTAGAAATTAGCTGTGCTGCATAAATAAATATTCCTCCTAGGATTTCAGACATTATAGTCAACACAGAAAAATACAATGAGCAAATTTATTTTGACTTAAAAGCTCTGCCTGAGAAAATTACCTTATAACTACACATGAGAGATTGCTGGAATGTCAGCTTCATTTGCAGTGGCCCCTTATGGCCTGATCACCCTCCCTGGCACGATAAATCACTGGCAAGATCTTTACCTTAACATGTTTGATCTCAGCTCAGCAAGACTTGGTTTTGATGTGAAGAACTCCAGATCTGTTAGGTCAGAGACAAATAGCAGAGCCACTGACCTGCAAAGTGCTAAGTCTATATTAGACCCAAGTGAGCAGCCTTAAGCTCCTGAAAAGTTTGCCTTCGCTTCTGCTTTGCATCCTGAAGCTTTTCAAATATTACTGTTAGCATGTTTTGTTAATGATTCGAGAGACATTTACTTTTGTGCCATTCTGCATGTACAGAATCCACAAAAAGCATGTGGTGTGAGAAGCTTTATCTTGGATAAACTGTTAGAATTATCTGCACTTTAGAGAAACATGAAATAAAACTCATTATTTATCAGTTTCTTTACTTAATTTACACAAATGGCTTGCACTGGCCTTTTTCTTACTAGACCGTGGCTAACGATTTCATAAACAATGATATTCACCAGTACACCCATTAAGATGATGCAAAGTGCCTGTATGTACATGTCTCTACATACAGAAATTCAAACTACTCCTAAAAAGAAAAAACTCAGCTTGTGACATTTACATTCAAAGTCTGAACTTTCACAAAGAACAGTTTTGTGGCCACTCAGTTTTGCAGCCTTGGTTTGAAAGTATTCCTTATTGTCCTTATCTCTACGATAGTAAGCAGGAGTGTTAGTCTACCAGAAAATTGGATGTTCTTAATGGGCTTTGGGGGAGAAGCATTAAGTTAAATCACATTAAGTACCCACTTACAACATAGGGATTACCACTTATGACATCTTTGGTGAAAGCCTTTAAAACAAATTGTTGTGTTTGTTAGAAGCTGTTAGATAACAATTCCCAGAAGTCTGATTTATAAATTCTTTTTTGCTCTTCAAGAAGATGCAAAGGAATCCAACACCTCTCATTCAATGCTGCAATGAAATCTCTCAGGCTGGAAATTCTTTTCGATAAAAAGTCTTGGAAAATACTGATTTATTTAGTTCAGAATATTCTTCTGGAGAAGAAACTGTTAGACTCCCTTTCCTCAGAGTTCAGCTCTGATTTCTCCTCCAGTTCTTTCTGTTGATTAAGTCATTGCCTTTACATATACAAAACTGGAATAGGCCATTCTGCTTTTTATTATTCATAAAGTTGATTGGGGAGAACTGGGTTTAAACTGTCGAAGTATCCTGCTGTTCTTCGATACCTGACAGATTTACACCTCAAAGTACACTGTGGTGCTAAGGCTAAAATTGGATGTGGAGTGTTCTTGCAAGAGCTGATTACAGTCTCAGTCAAATAGAACACTTGAGGATATACCAAAATTATTCCAATGATTGATAGACTTTAACATTTTTATATATATGACCAGCAAGCTATTCTGTATAGAGATTAAAGCCTGCATGAAAAATGAGCTCTTCTATTTACCTTTAAATAGAAACAGACTAGTAACTTTGAGTATGTAAATGAAAAACATGATCCTAAACTTTTGCCAAACATGCAGTATTAAAAACATGGACTAGGGCAAACCCAAAACCTGGTTATACTGAGCTTTCCTTAAACAAGCAAAGTGCGCTGTAAGTCTTGTCAATAAAGAGCCTTCCTTAAAAAACTCAAATATTCATATATGCAGTCCCAAGAGCCCCCTCTCCCCATTTCCTTTAAAATTCATGTTTCTTTTCCCCTTTCTAACCAAGCTCCATTTTTCTCTGCTGGAGTGCCTTGTAATGATGCTAGAATATGGGCAAACCTCATTAGTTTCTCTGCTGCCTACATGACAGGATTTATGCCTGTAGTGAACACAATGACACATGATCACTAAATGGCTACAATCACTATCAAGACTTTAATCAGAGAAATTTTTCACCCAGACATTGCAAGTACTATTGGTATGTAAAGGTATGGAGGCCAGTATTAATTACAACAAATGTGTCACCCCCTTCTGCAAGGAGCACACCAGTGACAGCTGTTTGTGAAGGTTCATGGCGTGCAACCCTTAGCAGGTACCTGGTATAAGGTATGTTGCCAATCCAATCCAGTGAGTAATAACTAAATTCCCATGGGACCTGGCTGAAGTCAAATGTTGCTGTTCCTGGTTCATTGCTTTTAGTCTCCCCAAAGACCATTTAGGCAAACAGCTGCAGGAGCTGACTACAAAGGTTCCCAGTCATAGGAACCACTTCAGGAAAGCCAGGTAAAGGCTTCTAACCAGGAAATAAGTTATCAAAGGATTTGTCCTGTCTGCTCCCTCAAGGAAAGAAATGAACTGAGACAGAGAGCAAGAGTATGAACACATTGGTGTTTCATGCAGAATCCAAACTTTAAAAGCAATTGTCTTGGCTGCTGGGAGGAAGAGCTGTGCTGCACCACTCAGTGGGCATGTTCTGCACTGGGCTCCTGCTTGTCATCTAAATAGGAGGGCCTTCCTTCTCCCTCCTTGCTGGAGTGCCTTACTGAAACGAAACCTTTGAGATGCGAATAGAAGCAATCCCGGAACTGGCGTTCCAGTACTGTCACCGCTTTGCACTGATGGAATATTCCTCCTCCTAAAGAGAAGCACAGAGGGGAGCAACATCACCAGCTCCAGCTTCGTCTGAGCTCATTATGCAGATCTTGCAGCAAGGAGGGCACTGCCTCCCTGACAACGCTCAGAGGAACAACAACAGAGACAACTCCTGCTAAAGTGACACAGAAAGAGAGCAAAGAGCACAAAGAAAGGGGTCTTTTCTTCTATACCATGTGTGCATGTATAGGTGAGCACACAGAGAAGCATGCAATCAATAACAGACAGAAATGCAGACGTGCATCCACAGGTAAACATCGGCTCCAAAATTCATCTGTATTGCCATTTTCCAGAATACCATGAACAAAAATAGAGACTTGATCTCCTTGTAGTCTGGCTGGTTTAGCAAGAGATCCTGCCTCTGACACTGACCTACTGTCTGAGTTAGTCATGGTTACACTCCCACAAATTTAAACTCCCCCATCTGTGAAGGAACCTTGTCACAGTTTTACAGTGAGGCTGAATCAATTAATGCCTTCTGAAAGATGTGATGGAGCAGAATATTAACTCTTGCAGTTGAGTGATGCCAGCTAAAAACATCTTTAGTAATGTAACAAATGGATTTAAAAATCACTATTAAAGGGTTGGACCACCAAGACTCCTAGGCCCTCATCAGCATAGCTATAGCACATTTAGTGTTAGTCTTATATCACAATTTCACATGGATAGTGAAAAAGCAGAGCTCGGTTCACACCTTTCAGGAAAACAGCATCCAGTAAACATCACAAAAGAGAAGAGGCCATTAAGTAGCTAAGGTAAAGAAAGTGTGATAAGGACAAAAAGAGGAAGACCAACAAAACATCAAGCACTGATGGAAAAGGGGTTAAAGGCTTAGCCAGATGTCCTGAAAAACAACTGTGCTTGTTTCTCAAGGTCCATGCAGGCCATTCCGTACAGGACTGCTGCAACAGTGTGTCACAACTGAAGCAACTGGAAAAAATAAAATAAGTCCCTTGATTTGGAAGGAAGGTGGTAATTTCATGCTGGTTTTGATCAACTCAAGAATAAACTTAAACTATTTCTGTTACAGCTGAAAAGAAACATAAGCAAATGTAAAATGCACATATTATGGTAAGCTTTGAAAATATCCAGGGGAATCAGGACAGTGCTTTTATGTCTGGGTGCAAAGAATGTTTAAAATATACTCCAAATATGTTTCAGACAACAAAATGAACTGGTTCCTTAAAAAAAAAGAAATCTATGTGTCCACCTGTCAGTTACATAAATGCCTTCTAAAATCAATTTGACAATATAAAGAAGTATTAAACCCAGATTAAAATTAAATTCTATTTTAAGGACATTTTACACTAGCAGAGTGGTAAATAAAAGTGAGGTGCAGTGGCATGGGAAGTGCTTTTGCGATTGAGCTGAAAAGACTTTACAGGGTTTTTCAACTAACTAGATCACAATTTTCATCTAGGTCATCTTATAGTTGGGAAAGAAAAGCACAAGTGCCTATAAACCAGCCTAAGAAAGCTGAGTGTGAAAACGGGTGATCTGGACTGTATCACAGAGAGGAAAAAAACGAGCATTTTTTGAGCATAAGGGGATGAGAATTATCAGA
Organism: Dicrurus megarhynchus; assembly: GCA_013399195.1. NCBI lineage: Eukaryota > Metazoa > Chordata > Aves > Passeriformes > Dicruridae > Dicrurus > Dicrurus megarhynchus. The sequence continues at coordinate 55,976 of VXAD01002804.1, read as the reverse complement.
GGCATACCACACTTTTTACATGTAAGCTGTGTAGGGAGGACAAGTCGGGCTGCAGAGGGGGGAGCAGCTCTGTGTGTAACGCGTTGCGTGGGCACTGCTTGGAAGAGAAGAATAACACAAAATGCAGACCCACGGATATAGAAGCAGTGTAGATCGTGAAGGATAATAGCAGGAGTGAGGTACCGACTTCTAAATAAGAGCAAATGAAGTGACACTGAAGTGGTACCGAAGAGGAAAAAGAGTATGAGGGCAGTAAGGCTGGTGCCAAAATAACTCCGTATTAGTTCAGTGAGAGCTGCACTGAAATAGTGTGTAGAGAACAGAGTTTTCTGTATCCTAATGTAAACAACGTTTGACATAGTCCTGTCAAGGACTAAAAATTGTGTCTGAACCCCTGAGAAATGGTTACCATGTAAATAATTCCAGCTTCATTGCAGGAGAGAAACACATGAAGAAGCCCTACTCTCTGGGATACTAAACTTCAAGAAGCAGATTTTTTTTAAAGAGGAAGTAGCTTAGAAACTCCCTGCTTGAAGCTCGGAAATTAAAATCCATAGAATCAGCATGGAGGCTTAAGAATGTGAAAGAGTCAAAGATGATTTGCATTCCCAAGGCTAAAAACGGGAAGCACAAGCAAGAAAATAAATGGGGTGGCAAAGAAATAAGATACGAGAGGAAAAGACGGCTGGAAAACACAAAGACTGCAAACACACACACAAAAAAACTTATACTAAATATACTAAATATTTTGAAGAAAATTACCAAAAAGGTAACACAAATAGAACAGCCAAGAGAAGCCTAAATTACATAAATAAGCAGATATGGGCTGTGGGAGAGTCACTAGATTCTGAAAACAACCTGGCTATGGAAGGGAGACTTGAAAATAGTTCCAGAGGTGGCTGCTCATTTTGGGGAGATCCTTATTTGGCTATCCCAAAGTAGATTATATTTCTGGTCAAAAATTAGAAAAGCAGAGCCACTAGTTGAAACACTAGAAAAGGACAGGTAAAATAATTGTTCTGGGGAATCATCTTTACTAAAAATCTAACAGCAGCAGTATATGAAAAATCATTTAAGGGCCATGCCCAGGACAGGCCCAGTGCTTCACTCCCAATTGTGCTGCAAGGAGTTGAAATAAAGTTCCTGAAATAAAAAGAAATCTTGAATGCTAATGCATTGCAGTTCTTCCAGTTTTCAAAAGCTAAGGCATCGGGAATTGCTTAAAAGGCACTAAGAGTGTACCAGGGTGATGGTGGGGTGATGGGGAGGATGATGATGATGATGTATTAAGTGGTGTTTTTCCCACTGAAGCATGAGAAGACAATGCCACAGCACAGACCTGGAAGGATCTTCCAATTGGAGAGATCTATTTCAGATGAAATGTACACCTGAGGTTCTAACCAGCTCTAGTCACTTGGGGCCAAATTTAAAGCATGCTGACCTATTCACAAGAGTATAAGATCAGCCTTTGTAAGACAGTCTAAAAATACCTATATTTACCCAAAATGGTAAATAGGTCTGCTTTGGAAATAAATCAGTCTCACTTTAGAGAAAGGACCTTACCTGTGTAAATACATGTGTTTGGAATTTCTGTATGGAAAGGCACTTTCTGATAGTTTCTGAGTAAAACCTGAGGGATTTAATGTAATCATTGCCACAGGACCAGAGCATGATAAGAGGACAGTGTCCCCCTGGCATCCTCTATTCGAGTTCAGCAAAAGGGCTGCAGCCTGTTTTACCATGCAACACTTCCGGTATCTTCGTGACTTTCCAAATGGATTTTTTTGTAACTCACTTATTTCAAATTAGGGCATACTATAAATCCACATGGAAATTAGCAAACATATCCTTTCTGTAACCACACCACCTGCTGTAGGCCCCTCACAGCTGTCCCACAGCATCCCCTTGGATTTTGAGTTGAATTCAAAGTCTTCATTACCTACAAATCCCTCACAGATTAAGGTCTATATACTCTAGTGGTCAGTGTGGTCCTCGTGTTTTAGCCTCCAGCTGAGGCAAATTGAGATTGAGCTGACCTTAAACATTTTCACTTGGGTCACCGAATGTGATGTGGATGGTTCTCTGCAGTATTTTCCCACTTCAGTCTAACAAAGCTGGAATGCATTATGTTTCAAGTCATAGATAAAAATATAGTTCACTAGGCTCTCTGTGAAAGGCACTGACTCCAAGTAATCAAGGATTAGGTCCTTTTTTTCTTTCGTCGTTTGGTAGACTATTGCAGCAATGCTATTGCAGCAACACTTTGATGTGGCTTCGCATATCACACTCTTAGTAATGAAGTGCTCCTAAAACTTAGTTCACCATGTGACTTAGCATTGATGTGTTGCATTCATGTCACAAAGGTAGATCACTATTTACAGAAAAGACTGATGAATATAAATCTGGTTTTGGAAAAATTCTGAAATAGGGAATTTGTGTTTTGGAGAAAACCAGATAGGAATATGCAGTTTGAACAGGAATTCATTTGAGTAAACACAACAGTAATGAATGAGTGAGCTCTTGGATGGCAATAAATTTTTCGACTTCATCGTTCTCTGCATAATACTTAGTAGTAAATCTTCACACAGCTATTCATGCACTTACTGTGCTTTAAGTAGGGATGCCAGCCCTTGTCTGAGGATTCCTCACTAGAGAACTGCATAGAACTGCAACTTTCTGGAGATTTTTTAAACCTCTACACATTTGTGCTTATATTACATTTACACATAGCTTCCTAATGAACTTGTCTTCGTTTAAATGTATTTTTTGTCTGTCATTTCTTTCAGCTGAACTAAATTTCATATATTGGTTACTTGTTTCAGGGAATAAGTTCTACTCCTAAAAAACCCCAAACAGATAAAAAGCTGTGGGGTTTTTTTAGAACTGGGGAGAATGAAAGAATTTTCAGAAAATAAATAGAGAAATGTTACAGTCCAGCCTTACAAAAGATAGCTGCAAAACTGTAAAAGAAGAAATATGACTTTATGCAAGACCTTGCAAAGAATTTATGATATGGACCACTGAACTCATCTTTTGTCATTTATCTCTGTAAATGTGTGAGATTTCTTGGAAGATAGTCAAATGAGGAGCCGAGATAAATCAGTGGATATAATTTATTTAGACTTTAAAAAGGCTTTTGATGATAAAGTCCTTAGCAAGAGGCTATTAAGGAAAGTTAGTAACCATATGGTGAAAGATAAAGTCCTGCCATGGATTAAAAAGTGGTTAAGAGATAAGATAAAAAGACTGGAAATAAACGGATAATTCTCCCTGGAAAGAGGTTAATAGCAAGGTGCCCCTTCATTACTGTGACTGGCAATCGATATCTTGGCTCACCTGCCTTTGCAGATCATTAATAGTAAGGTACAGAGTTTGTAGAGAAAAATGTTCAGGCTAATCAGAGTATTGTAGAAAATATTAGTGGGGCTGAAGTCAAATGACATTTGGGCAACTCAAAGGAGATGAAATTTGCCAAAGGCAGGAAATACAAAGCCAAGCCTCTTGGAAAGAAGGGTTCAGACAACTTCTGGATGCTGATCTGTTCCCACTGATTTGCAATGTCCATGAACAGCTCACTGAAGGGAACTGTTCATGTGCACTGTAAAGATAGGACAACTGGATCCAGTGGTTCCATGGGGTGGTCCTCCCAGGCAGTTTACGGCAGTGAGTAACTTCAGACTGGCAGAGCCCATTAAGATCTGCTGAGAACAATTTTGCATGGACAGGGAGATGGACAAACTGCATCAAGACTTTCGGGACTGTGGGATTTATCAGAAAATGCAGATCTACAAGATAGAAATGTAATATGGAAATACACTGGAATTGGTGAACTTCTGTGGGAAATGTTTCTGAAGGGCAAAATGAAATGGAGAATTAATGAGGGGTTGTCTTTTTTTTTTGTCAGAATGAAAGAGTGAGAGTGTGAGAGCATGTGTTATTCTCTGCCCTGTCCAACAGCATGATTATTCTTGGAGCAAAGACCTGAATCCTACTTTTCCTTCGTAAGTGTCCTGCTTACTGGTCTATCAAGCTGATGTCTCTGAGATCTCATAAATACTTAGAAGTGAATTATCCAACAGCAGATAACATGAAATTCTTTCCAAAGACAGCCAAAGCTGGCAAAATTTGGACCTATTCCCCATCAGAAATTAGGGATCCATATTCAAGTTCCTGCTCTGTTGGCTTCAGAGCAAGGGTATGAATTTGTCTGCCTTTCAACTCAGGCAAGTGCTCTGATTATTACAGGCCTTCTGGTTTTGGTATGCAAACAAATACATGGATCTTTTGCATTTGAATACTTGAAATGTTAAACATTTTTTGCAATGAGAAAAGCAATGAGAAAGTCTTTCAGTGCATCATCTGGTCCTACCAAATGGACAGAGCCAGCAATATATTATTGTACAGCTTGATGCGTTAAACCAGGGTGCATTTTCCTTAAAGGTCCAGCCTTTCCCTGCAGATTCAGCTCAGTGAGAGGTCACTGCTACCATAGTTACCCCTCAGTAACACAGCAGTCGGCCATAGTTTTCTAGCTGGGGCTAGTTCAGCCCGGTGCTTTCTGTGTTTTTAACGCTCATGGCTGTAGTGGCTGTACTGGAATAAGCAAAGGCAGGGACGGGATACATGTAAGGCTACGCTTGTTTCTTGTTCCCTCATGCAAAACTAGGGTAAATTGGGTTTGTGCAGAAGACTGTAAAGGTTTGGGAGGAAAGAATAATCCCATATTCAGGCTGCTAATTGGAAAGGAGTGCATAAATATTTTGCAATCACTATCTGAATTGATGGATTGTAATACTAAACATGATGTATGAATACACTAGAAGAGAATTCAAACTGCAGATTTAAACAACAGTAAATCTACATACCGTATGCACACTAAAACATCATATGTGATGATACAGAGTGGCATCCCTAGTGTCAGCATCAGATGCTGAAATGTTCCCCAAAGGGGTAACGTAGCTGTTCTATTTGTCTACTCTTCATGCAAACATCTCTAATTTTCTGTGCCCCATCTTTGCAAGAGGACTGTGCTCACCTAGGTGACCCAAAAGCCAAGCTGTTTTTTTCAAGCATCACTCAGTGGATCTGACTTCAAAAGGCACTAAAGTATCTCATTCAGGGAAAGAGAGATGGGAAAGTACATGTATTTACCTCTTACCTGAGTTTTGCCAATGCTTCTCTTCTGTTCAAAAAATAACGAAGATTCTGCATATTCATCTAAATAAAATAGATTTCCTGCCTCCTATCATAATGTCAGTCTAGAACTTTATCTGGAAAACATGTGATGGAAATTTTAATGAAAAAGGCAATGCCAAGGAAGTGCAATGGGAATGAAAATACTGAAACCTAGCAATAAAGTACTTCAAGCCCAGATGCTTATCATATGACAATTTGAGATGTATTTGTTAGCTTTTGTCTACCCAGAAGCAGTTTGCCTACACTTCACACAAACTCCTGTATACAGCTTTCTGTTGCAGTGCTGGGTAGTTTGCCTGGCCTGTGTATAGGATCTGGACAGATTTTAGCCTGTGGTGTAAGGGTAGAGGCAAACCCTTTTACACAGGACAAAGAAGATATGGTTGTCAGCTAAATCATAGGCTGTTAATACAGAAACGTTTCATGTACCTCCTCACTACCACCGTGCTGTAACTTCATCCCTTTAGGGCAACTCTTTATAAAAAGCTCTCAAAACCACAATTCTTCAGCTTTTCCTTATGCTAAAGTTGTTCAGCTCTTGTTTAGACTTAAACCAGTTGACAAGCAAGAAACAAAACTTAAAACATCCATCTGGATTAGTGTGCCCAACATGATGCAAACTGAGAATGTTTATTCACTCAGCTACCTGACATAGTGACAGAGCAGTGACAGGACAGAGCCCTGGGGTACTCATTCTATACCAAGCTGTCCTTTAAAGAGTCAACATGACTTACTAAAACCACAAAGAAAATACTTTGTAAAGCAGATGTGATTATGCTGTAACAAAGGAAGGACAGCCACATCCCGCAGAAGCACCTTTAGCCCCTCAAACGGAGACAGCAGGAGGGAAATGCTGCAAAGGGCTCAATCCACTGGGCTGATTCCATATCTACTGTCAGATACTTGCGAGACAGTCTCAGAAGGGAAAATGGAGCTTCAGAAAACCTAAAAAGAGAGGCATCAGTGCAATAGTGTGAACCCTCTGACCACCCTCAGAGGCTGTCAGGTTCTCTGGGCTGTGCTCCTTATACTAAACATGCTAATGACATGTCCCTAGACAACATGCTACTGCTTCTCTCACACATCTGATATTTCTGGAACAGCCCATTCTGGGAGAGTTTCTGGCACACAGTTGACTTTTGTAGAAGCGTGACTTGTTCCCAGGGGGAGGGCTGGATCCCCTTCCTACCTACGTGCCCCCTTACATATGGAGCAGAGCACTGCCAGCACGCTCCTGACAAGCCTGAGGAGGGCTTCCTGTGCCACAGGGCTGTGGAGCAACCTAATTCCATGCAATATTCCAAGATGCCCTATTCTGCAGATGCAATCCCTCCCCAAATGTTAATGTTAAAAAGTAAGGAGTTAAGGAGTCATCACATTGACAAGAGAGATAATCCTGAATGTAGCAGTTCTAGTACTTGCCAGCCACACAAAAAAACTTAACCCTGTGTGCTTGAACACTCACCTGCATGTCTGGTTCACATCCTGCTCACCAGTTCTTATTACACACATCTACAGCACTTTCTTTTTCGCAGACTGTGCCAAGGTATTAAAAAGTGGGAAAAATATTTCTAATGGCTGTTTTTTTAAAGCAGCATAGGCTGATTTCCAATCCTAAAGTCCCAATAGCTACTGCTGCACATCTTACATAAAACCATGGCATCAAGTAATTTCCATCACTTAATCACATTTTTTCTGACCTATCCAAACCTACATTGCCTCTGGGTGCTCTGTCAGGTGGACGGATCGGAAGGACTTCACATACAGTTTTCTGCTCATTTCAATAAACTTACCAGAGTAATATTTCATAAGTTTCAATAATTCTGCTAAATAATCGAATAAATGAGGATTACACAGGTGATACTGATTTTATCTATGTAGTGGGAAGGAGCTTTCATAGCAACCCCAAGGGTAATGCAGTTATTAAATGATTAATGAATAATTTTCTTTTTTCTGGTACATATTTAAATCTTTAACGAAAGTCACTTAGAGAATCCTGGAATTTTAACAAGTTCTACCCTAAAGAGCCTGTCTATTTACCAACTTTAGAATTAGAGAAATAGAATTTAATTGGCAAAATACTTTTAAAATCTTTTCACTAAGTTTAAATGTTCAGAGATATCTCTCTTTTCCATAAAGAATTAACTCCCAAATGGTTAAGTTTTTACATTCATAGACAGCTGTAATAAAGAGTTCAAGAATTCTGTGTCCTGGTTGTGTATTTAAAATTCCCAGCTAACAAGCAGGAGAGAGACTGCTAGGAATGCTTACAGATGTCTGATTTTACAAGGTCTGGGGTTGTTGTTTTCTTTTTTTTCCTTGCCAAAGTGCTTTAGTCTAATGTTATTTATTGTTTATGGAAGTTGTTTGTCATTTAGGACATGAAGTGACCACTCCCCCAAAAGAAAGAATCAAGTTACAATCCATTATTTCATTTTTGATTGTTTTTCTTTGTAATAGGAGGGAAAGTGGATCCTGGATAAAAGTCCTGCCCAACTCAAAACTCCAAGCTGAAGACTCCAATTATCTATAAATCACTTGAATTTCCTGCAGAGAAAAAGGAGGAAAGAGCGAGACAGACAGACAAACAGAGACAGGGGATATGCCAAGTGAAACATCTGATACCTGTCCTAAACCAAAATTTTCTCAAAAGCAACCAGGAATTACCTGATATCTCAAACCCAAGCTTAGAAGAAACACATTGCCGTTGTTTTTGGCTTCATATTGAAATGAAATAACTTTCTTTCAATTGTTCCATAAAATGTGTAACGTAGATCTGAGATGATGGCACCATGTATTGATTTATTAAAGGTCACTATACAATCTCACAGAAAGAAAGCTATGATTGCTGACGACTGCTGTATTTTTCAAAGATTTTTAGAACCAATTCTCCAGTTTTAGAACAGACAAATGCAAGTACACTTATGATGCAAATTGGCTGTGACACTACTCTCAAGTATCTCCCACCAAACACTCCTGAAGCACAGTTCACACTGAAACCAGCAATGAACAAAATTCATGCCAAATACTATTTGCACACTATGATTGCTCCCGAGGTGTAGCACTACACAGCATCCAATAACTGCATTCCTTACTTATTTCAACTATTTAAAAAGAAATTATGAGCAAGAAACCATATGCATTTTTAAATTTGCATATTGCAGTTTGCATTAAAATGTAATGAAATTTAAAACAGTTGACTTTCCTCTGAAACATTCTTCTAGAACAAGGAATTGCTGTAACAAATTAGAAGACAAATTAGTTTTGGCACCCACTAAAAAAAAGAGAAAAGACGAAAAGCTTTTAAAGTGATGATATGGAGGAAAAAATTACAGTACATCAGCCAATATGAGTCTCCTATCAGCATTAAACCTCCTGAAGTTGTATTTCCAGTAGATAAAAATGTTATCACCTTTCTCCAGTGCTGATGTGCTTATTTTCCTATTAAGTTACTTAGTAATTAGAAACAAAGTCTGACACATTGTAATCTGTTTATGCAATAGATTTGAAACCTCTCCAACAGAAATTAAAATTCTTTAAAGATACTGAAGACAAAAAGATTAAAAATATATAAACGGATTTAAAAATGCAAAATGCATTTACAAACGACTGTTCTTAACACCCATTTTAATTGACAAAATCAATATAGTCTCATAAGACACCACAGAAAACCAGCAGATTTTTCTACCTTGACCCAGTGTGTTTGTTCTTAACTGTCTCTTTATGAAAATTAGTCTTAAAGATCAGTAGGAAAAACATGCCCTCTCGCAGTATTGTTCAAGGGTGTATTCAAGAATCACGGAAGTTAGTAGAGACCTGTTCCAGTGCTGTAACAACCTGATAGTATTAAGAGTCCTCCAGGAATTGTAAAAGAGTCCCTTGGGCACACAGGGTAATTCAAGAAAGAAAACATTTTTATTTTCTGATTGAGATACACAGATATGTATAGTAATGTTCTCTGAAGTACATCAAAAGCAACCAAAACATATTCAAGAACTACTGATTTTGCACTGAAAATAAACCCCAACAGCTCCATAGAAAACAGTACATTTAAAGAGAAGTGGCAAAGCCAGTCCCAGCAGATCCAATTTGCTTTTCTATTATCCTGTGGTTTTTCAGATGATTATAGGGCTAAAAATCGGTTTCTTTTATTACAGATTCAAGGCAGTCTTTTAGCAGGTTTTTTTTTTTTTTTTTTAATCTCTACACTCAGGTTGGGTAGGGCAGAATGAAACTGATTTTAAGCAAAATCTCTCCTTTGGAGAGAAAACCATGAATTTCTCTGCCAGAACAAATGAACACAACTTACCTTGGTGTATTTGATTTCAAGGTTGAGAGTGGGAGAAGGCAGCAGATGCAGAGATGCCATCAGAGCTGCAGGATCTGCCTTCACCTCCCCTGGCATCTCAATTTTACTGGAAGTCATAGTCTTGGGGGGGTTTTATAATACCACCGAGCCCCCCGCTCTGCCCTGATGCTGTGTTATGTTTTGGGTTGGTCCCCCCCCTCCAAAGCCCAGCGCTGAAGATGTTGCTCTCCTCCTCTGTATATAGGCAGGTGTCAAGCCGGGTCTCTTCTTATTGGACATGGGGGCAGAGGCAGGGGGGCAGGTCCATCCTACCTAGGGCGAGAGCGGCACAGCCCCGCTCACTGCGGCGCAGCCTCCTCAGGTCCCCTCGGCCCCGCGCCCCGTCCCATCCCGACCCGGGGATTCCCGGCACCCCGCGGGAGCACGGACCTCCCGGGCGCGGATCGCTGCCTGCCGCCGGAGGAGCGGCACCGGAGAACGGCCGCGGTGAGCGAGGTCACCGGGACCGTCGTGTTCCCCCTCGGCTCCCCGATGCCAGGCGGAGGCCGACGGGGAGGCGCCGCGGCCGGGAGAGGCCAGTCCCGGCTCCGGCCCCGCCCGGGGCATCCCGTGGGGAGCTGGGGCAGCCCCAGCTCGACACAGGCGGGGGAGCCCCGGCCGCGGCAGGGGTAGCGGCGTAAGGGGAGAGATCGGGCTGCACTGGGGAAGCCCTGTCGGGCCGGGGTGACCGGGTCACGGTGCTTCGCCAGCGGCGCTGCCTGGCAGCGCGGCCCCGGGCGGGCGGCTGCGCTCGGGCGCGGGGCCGACNGCCCCCTGCCGGCCGCGCCCGCCGCCCTGCGCGCGCTCTGCTCCGCACAGGGCACGGGGGAGCAGCGCCTCACGGCCAGGGCAGGCCCCGCCGCGCCTCACGGCCAGGGCAGGCCCCGCCGCGCTCGCGCTTTTCCTGAAAGTTCTCTGCAAAAGGAAGAGGCTTAAAGGGCAGAATAACATTTTCAAGCAGCAGCCACCTGATGCCAGCTATTATTTCTGGGGGCTCTCTTACCGGGAGGCCACGTCATGCAAGGGAAGAGGCTGGGCAATGCTGTACAGCAGGCCACTGGGAAGGCAGTGGCCAAATGGAGCCAGATCCACGAGCTGACAGGCGTCAGAAGTTTATTGTCAAAGCCTTCCACTCTCCCTGGTCAAAACCTGTGCTTTCTTCTAGGCAGAAAACAGAAAACCTAGGCCGTTTTCATTAGTTTAGGCAAAATCAGTGAAGTTCTGCTTACTGATGCAAACACTCCCAATGTTTTGAACCCGATCAGATGTCATGTTTTGAAGTTATCACATACCAGAGAGATGAACAAAGAAAGGACACCAAAGCTACAGCTGTCTAAAGCTGGCAAAACAAAGCAACAAGAAATACACAACATGACCTTTGCATTGACATAGTCAAGAATAAACAATGGGATCTGGCCATGTTTTGATTTAGTTACAATATTTGTTTGTCGATTCCCTTTATATTCCTTGCTTGTGTTTGACAAGTTTGCAGACAATTGAAAAGATTGTCCCAGCGTTCTTCTTAGGGTTTGTACAAGAGCATGGGACAAAGGTTGCTTCTGCACAAACAGGCAGGACAAGGTACAGAGTGCCAGCTAAGTAATTTCAGGGTTAACATGCATATTTCTGTAAATTTCCATCTAACTAATGAAGGAGACTGCAGATTTTGCTTTCTCTCATTTTTAGTCTTTTTTTTTTTTTTTTGACAGAGGAAATGGATTCATAATATTCTGCTGTAATGTGACATGCAGAGCTGTCAAACTGTGACACTTGGGATGAGTGAGACATTTAAACGTCAGAAATTCAATTTTTAATGGCACACTGGCAACACAGAACTAACACTTCATCACAAGGATGACACCTTCTAAAAACCATTTTAAAATAAATCAGAGTGGGGATGTGCTCCTTTGAAAAAAGAATGCATTTAAACAAGTTTCAGGAATGAGGAAATTGTATGACAGTTTCATTATTAAATCAATAAAATTCAAGCGATTTTGGCAAGAAGGGATTCCAGTGCATGTGGAGATGCAGCTCAAACCCACATAATCTGGAGCTGCTTAAGTGACCTTCATCAACTACTTGTACAAACCACATTCCTCTTACATCTAAAAGTAATTCCGTTTGCAAAAGCCCTTGGAGACCTTTAGACCAACAGCTTGTTGGCATTCCCAAATGGAGAATGGCACTGCACTTACTGTTCCTGGTGTGCAGCCACCCTCACAGGGCTCCTCAGAAGACTTGGCATACGTGTCCTGCTGCTCTTCCGGACAGCGAGGGACCAGCTGGAGTTCCTCTTCCACCACCTGGGAAGACACCAATGCTTCAGCCCTTGGTGCCCAGACCAAAGTGGGCTCTCACCAAGGACAAGAGCAGCTCTGCCAAGCAGAGGGAGGAATGAAGTCTTAGAGATTTTGGAGACACTGATGGACCCAGCCTGGGGAGCTGATCCAGGGTTCAGTACCACACTGGTTACTTTATGACAGCAAATCGAGTCATGGCTTCAAATCTTGCAAGTGAATGTTTAATATTTAATTTACTGTGGAAGGGATTGCCTTTGACATTAGGACAATAACTCAGTAAAAACAATGAATACGGAAGGAAACTAATTAATTTGTGAAAGAAAAAGTGAGTCCAAGAAAGGGAAATAAAGAACAGAGACAATACTTGGGGTTCAGTCCAATGGTCCCTAAACACCTCCGTGCAGCAGAAAAACCACTTATTGCAGTGCTGTAGCTTCTGGTTTGTTTGGTGTTTTGTTGCCAATTTGCAACTGTCAGTTAAGTCAGACTGGCTTATTTTCCCTCACATGAATGGGTTTTAATTAAACTTCTACTTTGACAGCAAATATGTTCTGTTTCATATTGCAATGACAAAGTCTTCACACTTTGTGATGAAATGGTTGTCAATAAAATGAAGAACAATCAAGTGACTCTGTTTCTTGCTTCAGTTTTAGACTTTAGGCTAGTATACAGCCAACATCAAAATCATTCCTGGAGGGTTTTCTTTTTGTATTTAGAGCAACCTGAATGTATAATTTGAAGATCTACCTTTGTTACATTTAGATCCCTCCATTTCTCCACCCACCCCCAGGAGCTGGTATTATTTATAGATAAGGATATAGACCTGGCTTATACAAACACCATCTGATGGGAACAGGGTGGTAGCCAGACAGGGAGCGAAAGACAAAGTTGCAATGTTGAAGGCAATACAGATGTAATTAAGGCATTCCTGGGTTTCTCAGTCGGAGTACTAATATTTTTCTGCTCTACACTACTGTGCACCTGTTGTCTAAAGGAAGTCATAAAACTAGAGGATGAGGTGAAACTCTTTGTATCTCAAAACCTCTTTTGGGCAGATCAGCTATGCCAAAGACATATGGATACGCCACTGAAATGGGCAGTGGATGCAGCAACTCCAACACTCCAAGCAAGAGCTCTTCGTTCTTGCTACTTCTAATCCACGAATATTTCTTATGCTCCTGAGTGAGCTCCAGAAAGCACTGTCACATACAGGAAGGAACTGAGTCACATCACTCTATCAGACACTTCCAATGATTCCTTTCAAGATCAACTGCAAAATCTACCCCAAAATTATTTCAATATGACCCATAAGCTCTTTTATATATAACTTTTTCTCTCAGCTGTTCCATTACCATTTAGCGAGGATATTCCTGGTTCCTCATACAAATTCAGTATTGATTGAGAGATCCCACTCCTCTGTACCCTTTGCCTCCTGCTTCAGTAAATGTCTCTTCCTGTTTCTTGGGTGCTTTATAAATTACTTTTGGAAGAAAAATAGAGATCGAATAAAAACTTCCCCTAAGTTATTTTTCAGCTCAGACTTCCACTTAGGAAATCTGAACTTCATTTTCTGATATATACATTAAAGCTTCAACCTCAGGTGTTCTATTTTAATTGCCTGCTATTTTCATTATTGACCATGAGGGCAGCAAATGCTCTTCAGGAGATACTTGTATTTTAATTTATCTGCAAACATAAATCACACATTATAGCACTTTTTTCCTCTAGGTTAATTGAATCAATTCTCTAAATGTCTCTATGCCTGACCATTGAAAGAGGTTCACCGTTTGAAATCTCTTTAAGAATTATGGCCCTTGAGCTGTGTGCAGGATGGTAGCAGGATGGTCCTCTCTTCAGACAAAGCTATTTTATACATATAAAGTAAAAAGGTGGTGTTGTACACCTAAGCAATATGATCTGTGAAGCAACACCCATGATACTGTGAGGATCCTCTAAAATATTATTTCAGAATTTTTAATATATCTCAGTGACTCAATTGTTTTAATATTATAAATCTTATTAATAATTGTTTGAGTCTGGATTTATCTTAAGTTCTAAATGAACAGAATAAAACTACTTTTACTTTCCTTATTTCTACATTACCTTTAACATCAAGAAAAAAATGCTGACATCAAGAACAAACATTTTATTACTGAATATTCACAAACGGCTAATGAAGGAAACTTGATTTACACATTTTTTTACTAAAAATGAGTCAAATGGATCATTTTTAGTAAAGTGAGTCAAACAGATCAGCTTTCTTACTTGTGATATTGGCCATTTTATACCCAGTAGAATTGTTAATTGCTGGCAAATGAACAGTTGGTAAATTTACAAAATTTGCAAAAGGAAGAGGCCTGAAGGGCAGAATAATTTGTTCAAGCAACAGGGATCTGGGTACAGTTGGTCAATTTACCCATTGTTGGTAAATTTTTGGTAAATTTATGGTAAATTTAGTCCAAAACTGAAATGCAAATTGAAAGGATTTAAGCAGGCTTCAAATAATTCAGTGAGAGTGATAAAGCAGAAAATGCTTGAAAAAGCTCAATGTTTGACTCACTTTATAACTGGGTCAGTTTCAAAAATTAGCATTCTAGTTTAAGCCAGCATCTGAAATGTCACCTGTCCCTCACTGGACGGAGTGACCTCGGGAGTGCATGTGCTGGTAATTCTGGGAACGTGCTCTTGGGTGTAGGGATTTTTTTCTTAATTTAGATATATAAAAAAACTTTATGTTTTGAATTTCTCTTCAATTTACCTGTTGGAATTTATTATTTGTAAAACACATCAAGCCTCAAATGGATTGACCTTCTGCTAATGTGTATCACCTAATGAATGGATGCAATTAACTAATTCATATTGGAATATTGCACTTTCCAGCTCACATTCATCATCACTAAATGTGTGATCTAGTTTGCAAGTTTAAATTTTTTATTATTACCCTTTAAACTAAAGAAATAAGTCTTGTATTTAATTACCTGAACTTACATATTCAATTAATAGCTTCATTACCTTAATGAACATAGATACCATGCAGAAGTAACAAAAATTGCTTCTGGGTCTGCTCCCAAATACAGCCTTATAAAGGGTCAGCTATGTACATCAGAACACCTTTTTTTTTCCTTAAAAAGTCTTGATTGTGGAGTTTCAAAGGAATTGGGCCTAGCAATCTAATATTCTTATACAGGAGCCTGAGATAAATTTATCATCTATGTTCTAAATATCTAACACATAAAAGGAATCCCAGAAACAAAACTTGTTTCTGGAAAGACAGAGGATTTGAACAATCAAATGTGAGAAATTCTAAGTGAAAGGGAATTAAAAGAATGAAAACCAGGCAGACTGGCAACTCACCTACTAAAGGATGAGGTATGAGTGGAACATGGAGTTGAAACAACCAAATGCTCTTTCTGTGGGACAGAGGGGACAAAGCACCAGAAACAGCAGCTCTTACAGAATATTCTTCTCCAACAGAGGATCAGTTTGTGGCTGCATGGCACCCTTGGAGGGCCAAGTAGAGTGGGAGACAGGTGAAAGTAGGTGGGTTGGTGAGTCAGATAAAGGAAACACTGTCACTTCCCCAAAGGAAATTAGGTCTTAGAACCATGAATCAACTGTCCTAGTTAGCTCCATCTATTTGCCAAACACACAACTTTGCTTTTGTGTGTCAGTAGAGTCAAATCTGTCATTATCTTTGGCTTTCATGTTACATTCCTTTTATCAGTTAGGTAGGCTCAGATCTCCTCCTCTTCACAACCTTACAAGTTGCCTTAATAAGTCTCAGGGTTGCTACAGGGAACCTGTGCCCTGTAGAACGATGAAAGGTTTTGATAACGTATCCCATTTGGGTTAAGAAAACACAGGGTTTAGATCCCTGCAAAGTCCACTGGATATACTTTGAAGTTTTCTTCATGCTGCATTGATGTATTTACCACTATGTCCTTTGTTTTTAATAGCAAAGCTATTTGAGAGAAGGGAATATGCAGAAAGAGCAGGGAATTGGCTAAAACAAAGCACTTGTCTGTACTAAATTGATCTGTGCCTTAAAAGCAAAATTCTTCTTATACTGAAACAGTCTTTTTCTGGATGCATTCAGAAAGTGAGACTTGCCCATACCATACCCTACCCATTAAGCTCCTCCTAGAGCCATTCCCAGCACACTGAGAGGGCAGCACAGCCCAGTGCAGCTGATAACAGTGGTGCACGCAACCATCTGTCCAGCATTGCCCTGACACTTCCACGTGGTGCCAGCACTGACAGCCCTGTCACAGGGCCCTCTGCACTGGAATGTTATCTGGGCCCCTCTGTGCCCGCACGGCTGTTGAGAGATTAAACTGGCTCAGAAATTCACAGGCACGTACAACAAGCTTTAAAATTTACTATCAGTTATACAACTGTATATAACATGTATGTGTCGTAACATCAGTTATGCACTGAGGCCTAATGCTGTGCCCAGCCAGTCAAGAACAAAGCAAAATCCTGGGTCCTGCTTTAGAGAAAGTCTAGTTTAGTTGTCCCTGAAATCAGTGTCAGCAACAGCAGAAAGATATATGTCAGGCCTTAAAGATTATGAGCAAAAAGCTTGAAGTACATATATGTGGTGTGGGTTTGATCTAATATGCATGATACAGACAAAAATGTTTTGCCTAGACACTGAGATCACAGAGAAGAAAGAACAAATTCTCAGGAATATTTGCTTAGCTAACCCGGAGCTGCACATTGCAAATATTTCTCACCTTGGAACACTTTTTCACCAGGGACTACAGCAGAGACAGAGGGGTGATCAGAAAATACAAGAACTAGAGAAATAGATGGTTTGTGTACTAAAAACTTAAAATGCTGAATTACAGTGTGTTCAGTTCTTTCACCTGAATTTTTTCTTTGACTTCCCCAGCAGGAGAACCAATCCGTAAAACAGAGAATGCCCTTTATGTACCATACAGCAGTTTCTGTATGAAAATTGAGATATAAATTAGGCAAAGGCATTTGACCAGGGACCTGAATTAAGAGTAGAGGTAGACATTCAGAGTTTGTCTAATTCAACTAAATTCAGCAGACTTTGAAATAATTTGGCCCATATTATTACAGTACAAAAAATATATGGTGTATTTACAGCTTTGGTCTCTCCAGGTGTGTTGGTTTAGGTTTTATTACATCAGTAATAACAAATTATGTGATACTCTGAATAATGTGCTATTAAAAATTCAGTACACTATATATTGTTACCCATGGGATTTAAACTGTGGGAGCTATGTGCATTATTCTCTACTTTGCTATTTCTATAGGAGTGAAGATTACTGTAAAAATTGTTAGGTTATATACATCATGTGAATTCCTGCTCTGCTTGAATCCAGGTGAAGAGAAGAAATACTTCTGTCCAGACTGCCTTGGGGTGAGGGTCCCAAGAGTTTTAGTCTTGCAATCTAAGGTTACACTGATCCCACATTCAGGCATGAAAATAGTATCAATGGGCTTTTTGATGTCTTTAAAGGACGCCAATAGATTTGTGAGGCATAACCTCCCTTAACAGAATCCATTTGATGCTTCTACAGAGCGTCAGCTTTGTGTCTATTGATTTTACTTTTTGCAGCAGTTCATCTAATTTTCCTGGCATAGAAGTCATACTGACAGTTTTGTAGTTCCCGTGATCACCTTTGAAGGACTCTCTTGAAGCACCAGCAGATCACTGGTACATTTCTTATGTTCTGTTTTGCTGACATTAGGAACAGGATCAGCAAAAAACCAACCCGCTGACAACTAGCACTGGAGAAGGTGAGCATTTTAATCCCCTGGTGGAAATACTGCACAGCTCCAGCAATTAGTTACTGGTTAATTTATCAATTTCTTCTGAAGTGTTTCCTGATGACAATTTACTTTAGAACAGTTGCTCACACTCAGCCCACCAAATGTCTGGGTCTTCAGCAAGGCAAATAATTCTTTTAGCTGTGGATGTAGCCACCTTGAATGCTTATTCTGTGCTTCTATCCTCCGTAGTTTTACTTACTCTCTCGGAGGACTCCTCTGATAATGGAATCTGAAAACATTTAGACTATTATTTTCACATTTTTGGCAAAACCTTAAAATCTTTTTGGTGAACTTTCTTGTGGTTCTACATTCAATATGTATGCTCCTTACTTATTTATATAACTTCCATTTTTGGAAGATGCCTTCATTTTCTTCCCTCAGATAACACAGTTATCAATATTTATGGGTGGTACTGATGATATCCTTATCATTCTGACTCTGGGAGCAGGGCCCAGGTGAGAGAGCTGTAGCAAACAGTAATCACAGTGCATTTTCTTTCCCTTGTTCAACCAGATGTTCCACTGCATACAACTAAAAGGCAGTAAAGCAGAGGATTAATCAAATAGGTAGAAATTAAGGTCAAAGCTTTCATAGTGTTTACATTTTACTTGTCTTTCTTAAAATGCTACATGCATATTTGTTAGATTTGGTAAATGTCTTAGAACCTCTTTCTAAATATAAGAAAAGGAGAAACTTAATTTGAACGTTTTGCACTGCCCCATTTTCTCTTTGAAAAGTGTGGCAGTGACTTTAAATTGCCACCTGTCAAAAGCTGGAAGTATTTACCAAGGGAGCAGTCATCCCCTGTGTACTCTGTTCTTCAATACTTTCTTAGAGCACCCGTTTGAACCTTTTTATGGAGCTGAGGAGAACTTTTGGTCTAACTTAGCATCATAGTTCTTATTAATGGAGTTAAATCATATGATCTCTATAAAGTATTGAAGAAAATCTGATAAAAGCAAATGTGAAATAGATGTATTTGTGCCAGTTCTCCACCCTGCAAAGACAGAAAATTGATACAAGGAAGTCAGTGTGATCTGAACAAATGAGTATGAATTTCTGTCTCTGACATGTTATTACCCCACTATTAGTTGAAAAATAGCATTAATGTCTTCACACCTGCTATGAGACCAAAATCAGAGGTACCTACATACTACTTGTGAGCAAGACTTGCATCTGCATAAGAGAAAGAATTGCATGGACAAACAACTAAAAATTGCTTTCATAAACATGTTTATTTATTTATCATTTTCCTGAAAGAGAGGAAGTGGTTTATCTCATTCCTGCTGTAATGAATGTCCTCCCAAGCATCCTGCCTCAGTTCTAATGTATACATTATTCTGAAAGACTTCTCTCACAGACATAACAAACATATACTTTAGCATGCTGTGATAATTAAGGTCCTGAATAATATGTTTGTTTTTCAGTGGTGTGGGGTAAAGGTTTTCAAGCTGACATACACAGGCTATTTTCAGGGGCTCCCCAGAGGCGGGCCCATCTGTCCGTGCCACAGGCAGGACCTGTAGAGCAGGACCTGGAGCTGTCCTGCATCAGTGTCACCACCTCTGTACAGGTGCTCCTGGCTCAGGCAGCACCAGCACAGATGCTACCCTCTTCTGCTCCATCAGCTCTGTGGTGCTCCACAGGCCACCTAAGGGCACAGTGCTGTTTGGATGCAGAGGTAGAGAAAGGTGAGTACAAGGACACAGAAAAGCAGTTAAGGATTAAAATTGGGTGGTGGGGGAGAACTGGGTGGTTAAGGGATGAAGCTGGTGGTGGTAAGGTGACTACTGCTGCAGGGAACACACATCAGGTCCTAGCTGGAGGCAAGGAACAGCACTGATGGGATAACAGAAGTGACACATTTCCCTAACCCAGTAAGGTTCTGCCCTGTTTAGGACAGATAAAGACCAAGGCACTGAGCAGCTACAATACATGCCAAAATAATCTACCAGAACTGGGCTGACATTCTGGTGTCAAGTCAAATGCCAGAAAATACTTGTAAATCAACCAGACAGTGTCAAGTCTGTATCACTTTCTGTATCACTTATCACTTGTATCATCATGTTCAAGATGCTGAAGAGATAAAGGTGTAATATTTTTCTCTAGGAGACCCAGTTCTTGGAGATATTCAGCAAATTCAAGTCTTAAGACCATGGGAAATAATATTATAATGTTCCACATTATAGCACCCATGCACATTTTTAAGCTAGACATATAGGAGATATACAGTCACTCAGTGCCTCACTTCCCTGTACTGCCTTGTATGGAGCCACTGGACCGAAGCAGATTTCATTAAATGTTCCTAATTTATTCTGCCTCATTGCTCTTTTATAAACAGGGAAGTTCACTAGAGAGCAAGGCATTTAGCCCAAAAAGAGTATTGTGAGTGAATATGCAAAATTGAACACACACCACCAAGGTAATATTCCTCATTAGCCACTGAAATGTCTCAGAAGTTAAGGGCTTTTGTGTGCAGGGTACAGCACAGCATTCTCCCAAGCATTCACTCTCTTTACAACCTCCCCTTGAAAAATTCTTTGACAGCCAGTAGTAGCATGGTTTAAATCCCAATCTAGGTCAGAGAGAAATTTGCAACTACATTTTGTTTCCTTATTTTGTGGTTTATCTTTTTGCCTTTCTTTTTCATCAGGATGATAGAAACAAAATTTTGTTCATTCTTACCAGCATTAAAAAAAAAAAAGTAATATAAGAAAGGTAATGATTAATCCATTCTGTAAGAAAAAAAGAAGAAAACTGATAGTGAACTCACTGGTATTATCTAACCAGTAATAGAAGGGTACTCAGAGAAGGCATAGAATGACAAACCCATGATGAATTGTTAGGGCATGTTGAGTTGGTTTGTCAATGCCTGCAGTCAGATGATTTCACTGGCTGCACAAGATGAAATCTCATATTTCAATGTTTAAGTAAAAGTGCCAAAGTTCAGCTGAAGCAGGAACAAATACAGAACAAATTTTGTGTGTATTTGTAACTGGGGCACCAGAGCAATAGAGGAAGCCAAAATGAGCCGGAAAAGCAAAAGGAGTTTAAAGGAAAAATTTGCCTTGAAGAACAGCCTGGTTAAAGAAGCCCTCTCAGAGTTCCTGGGAACTTTTATACTGATAGTAAGTGTCAGCTGTTTTCCTTTCTTCCTACTAATCTAATGGTGGACAGTGCTTGTAAGGGGACATGTACGTTTTTCTTGTACTGTGCCAGCAGCGAGGTTACAGCCTGACCATGCACAGCTTGAATGAATTGCTCCTAGGACGGTAAGTTTGTAATTCCTTTTTTCACCTCATGTAATTATCACTGCCTATAAAAAACAGATAGTCTTATGTTTTACAATTGTCTGATCAGCATTAGATTTCATCTAGGAACAGAATTTCAGTGAATGAGCATGTTCTGAAAAATCCAGATATGCACAATGAATGTTGTTAATACTCTCCTGTTTTTTAAAAACTCAGCAGTTTATTTTATGCACAAATTCTGTTTACATTAACAAATTGTACTGCACATATAGAAAATTTTAGCTGAGTTGTTTTTCTGTGCAATATAGGAATTTAGCTGTGTGATTTGTAGTGAATTTATTGGGAGTTGCATTGCCAAACCTTCAGAGATTTTGTAAGTTGACAATTTTTTGTTTTGTTTTTAGCTGTACTATATAAATTACACATATATTGCTTGCTCTTATATATTGCTACAACTTAGATAAATACCTAAATTTCCCAGTTTTATAGCCCCAGGTTTTTGGGGTTTTTTAAATTAATTTCTTGCTCAGTTTTTCTGTGCATTTTGCACTGGGACTGTGACTCACCAGGGGAGAGAGCAGGCTGAGTAGCAGAGCTAGAAGTCAAGCAGCTAGAATATTTATGCCAAACTCTTTCTTTCTTTCTCCTCTTAGTCTGAACAATGCAGTCTTGCTTATTGCTAAATATTTCATCATTGCAAAAAGGACAAAAAAAAAAAAAGCAGGCACAGTACTGACATAGTAGATTTTATAACTGTAACTATATTAGCTAAACTTCAAGTAAGTAATCTAAAAATTCCAGTAGCTCATAAAATACTGGAAATTATGGTCTTTACTACACTTCAGTCAACTGAAGCGCACCGGCACTAAAATAACATTATTCTCAAATTTAATACCATCCATAAGACATTATTACAGTAAGGAGCACATTTAGAAGCAAGGAGTACAGAGCACTTTACAAACATTAATGAATTAAGTGTCACAACACCCTGGTAAGGAGGGTAAATGTCATTATCTTCATTTTGTATATTAGCAAACCTGATTACAGCAGCCTGCACAGGAAGCCTGTGGCAGAACTCTGAATATAACCCACATCACCTGACTTCCAGTAGTCTGTCCTTGCCACAAGATCCTCCTCCTCTTTCCATTAATAAAATTAAGCAAGAGAAGAAAACATATTAAAGTGCAGATTAAATAGTAGCATTTGCAGTCTAATGTCCTGCTGCACAAGGCTAGGAGGAAATGCAAACCCGATCCCATTTTCTATATATTCATATATTCATTTCTATATATTCACCATATGAGTGTAGTAGAAAATGAAGCTACAAAACTGTTGTTAATAATCTGAGTTTCTCATTTCTCTTACCCTTTCTAGTTTCAACCTTGGTTTTTAGCAGAAACAGCCTCACCTGGATTAAAGTGCAGCTTTCTCAGTGCTTGGATACTTCAACGTGTATTTAGACTGCACAAGTTAGCAGCAGTACAAAGTGTTTATTGTGAAGAAACTGCCTTTTCTGCTGTTATCTTAAGCTATGCCAGGGGAAGTTTAGGTTCGACACCAGGAAAAAATTCTTCACTGAAAGAGTGATGGGGCACTGGAATTGTCTTCCCAGGGATGGGTTTAAAAAAAGACTGGACATGGCACTCAGTGCCATGGTTTAGTTGATGGGGTATTGTTAGGTGATAGGTTGGACTTGATGATCTCAAAGGTCTTTTCCGACCTAGTTGATTCTGTGATTCTATTTATTGTTATTGCTTTTAAGCTTTGTCAGCTGGTAAGTACTTATACAGATAAATATTAAACCCTTAATTTAAATTTGACCTAATGAAAGGGGCACCCTGATAAGTCAGAGGACAGAAATCCTTGAAAAACAGACACCATGTGTGCAAAAGAAGCGATAGTAATAAGATGGTGTAAGAATTATGTGTTAATGCTGTTACAAAGTGAGAGGAGAGTTCACAGCCTACAGCATAGCTCATTCATGTCTTTGCTGAAAGTCATTTCGGGTCACTGTGATGGGGTTTAGAGCCTGTGGAGAGCACCTGTGCCAGGGAGCAAGGCTGAGACAGCATTTCTATTACCCACAGGCTCTGTCTGGAAGCCAATGCTAACTGACCACACCTAAATCTGGGACCCACCGCTGGGAGTTAGCCAGGTGAAATTCTGTCCCTCACCTATTTTTATTTTTTCTGGAGCATAACATCATGGGCCGCATACTAATAGGAGCTTAAACTACCATCTTTGGTAATTCTCAGCCTTGCAACATTACTTTCCAAACAGGAAATCTAGAAAGTAGTCACTCATCAGACAAAAACCCAGCCTTCACCTCGGGGTGCGGAGGGTGCGGCCTGCAATGTTGGACAGATTTGAGACAACAAGCCTTGAGAAAGGCACTGGGCACACAGTTGGATAATATCTCCTGGTCAGCCCTACTTAACATGCTGCAGTTTGCCTTGCAGCATGGTCTCAGAGCACGTAGACAAAATTCTTTCCAGGTGAAAATAAAGTAGAAGGTGAGCTCCAGAATCA
This sequence comes from Dicrurus megarhynchus, assembly GCA_013399195.1. Classification (NCBI taxonomy): domain Eukaryota; kingdom Metazoa; phylum Chordata; class Aves; order Passeriformes; family Dicruridae; genus Dicrurus; species Dicrurus megarhynchus. The sequence continues at coordinate 32,547 of VXAD01002804.1, read as the reverse complement.
CAGGAAGAGTGCTGACCATTAATGGATGCTCAGTCCAGTGGATCAGACTGGAGATGCTCCAAATAAGTAATCCCTCCTGAGAGATCCACAGTCAGGTTCTCAGGTGCTTACATTACACAACTTGATAATACAGACACAGCCCACATGAGCCGCACTCTCTGCTTAGCAAAGCACCCAATTTCAGTAAGAAACACTAAACTTTAGGAGCTTGGAAGCATTCTGAGTTGGGAGAACACCTGCCCGTTTGCACCATGGTGGTTGAGAGCCAGTGCACACACACATTCCCCAGCCTCAGACAGTCTCAACCTTCTGCAGCTGGGACCGTCCCCAAGGTCTCCCTTGAGGAAGAGCTCCCTAGGGAGCTTTTTGTTCTCCATCATGTTTCCTGGTTCAGTACATTTCCTCTTGGGACTTCTGTGAGTTACTCTGAGGGACAACACCTGTGTGCCAGCACAAGAGAGTCAGGAAGCCATGCTGCATCAGATAGATGGTTTATGTTGCTTTTTAGTGAGTCTGGCTGGAAGTCACCTATCCAATTGCCCCTCTGCTTTTAATAATGCTTCTCTGCAGATTTCCTCTTTGGAACTTGACTGCATTGTTCTCAACCAAAATGGGGTTTACTCTGACTTATGCCATTGAGTATATCTGAATTGAAACAGTTCCAAAAAGAGATGCCAAATAGGCCATGTGGCTTCTTTTAACAGCTACTGCTCACCTAACACAGTTTGTATTTCATTTTCACTCTCAAGAGCATCTTACTAAACACAGTTTCCCAGAAAGGAGCTGCACAGGAGCCAGAATCTTCTGAGGCCAGAGCAGCATACACTTCCTTGCTGAGACAAAACACAGGCTTCCATTTAGCATATAAATACAAGCAGGGAGTATATATGCTCCTAATATATATGTGTGTATATATATATATATTTTTTTTTTTTCTCCTATGTACATACTCCTATGAGTCTGGTCTCCAACTGGAGGTGGGGAGCCTTTTGCAACTCCCTTTGAAGCAAATGTTTGCGTGCACATAGAAGAGGCAGAGCACAAGCATGAACTTAATGCATGACACCCCCAATGTAGTCCAGCTAATGAGGAAGGCTATTTATCATCAAAATCTTAGTCTTGTTTTCATATTCTGACCACTTCATTATGCAAGTTATCACCCCTGCTCTGTTGCAGAGTTGAGTCTCATCAGAAAAATCTTTAAGATTGACATTACATGGATTTCTTCAGTCCAGAAGATTAAAATTTAAACAACTTTTCTATATCTATTTTTTGTGGCCCTACATTCCAGTGCATGTTAATTACAATACTGTAGGGTAACATATATCCCTTATTCTAAACATGCATTAGAGTTCTCATTACATGATGTTACTACATGAAAGCAAACACAGCTTTTGATCCTTTGCTCCTTAAATAAGCGTTTAACATTTAACACAGAACCACTACTTAGAAATTTTAAACAAAGATAAATTCCACATTCTAAATTTTTGTGAAAGGAAGACTTTTTTTGTATAGGATGAAATTACAGCAAGTTTTGTTTAAGGTATAAAATTAAATATCAGTACCTTCCAACCAGATGGCCTTGTTTGCCATCAGCAATGAATTTCCTAGAGTACAGAATCTTGTATAATTAGCTCTTAGTGAACTTAAGTTTGTCAAAGCTAGATAAGAGGTTATTAAAATTTATTTATAATTGGTATTTTGCTATGTCACTCAGCTTTTTTAATATTACATAATGCTACAAATACCATGAGCCTGAGCAGTGTTTGCACTTCAAAAAGCAGCTCATATATCAGAGATCCATACATTTGGGTCTCTAGCAGCAATTAATATAGTACAACCCATAAATAATAGATGTCACTCAGGAATCTAATGTTAGAGCTGCATATATTTTGATGGCATTAAATTTTGCTAATGATTCTGGTGAAGATATGCAAACTCTTCCTCTTTTTGAAACTGTATTAAATCAGCATTACAAACAGAAGACAAAGTGGTAATGAAAACCCTTAGTTGTGCTGAAGTTAAGGATGTGTTCTTGCATACTGGTGCTATTTCTATAATTTTGCTATTATCAAAATCAATCTTTTTTTCTAGACAGCCCTTCTGTTTTAGAAACCATTCTTTAATTCAGGTGAATATTTAGCAGTGTGAAAACTTTGAAAGGAAGGTTACCTGGTTGTTCTTTTACCCCAAAATATTTATTACAGCAAATAATTCTGAAAAATCATGGAAATCTTTTGTTTTCCATCCAGACTTAGGTTTCCCAGTATATGACGTTTCAAACTTTTAGGTGACTCAGATGTTGTGTTACATGAAAGCTTTGAAGAAAATTATCTTCATTTCTGCAACTTCAGCCCCAGCACGTAACTCAGCTCTCATTGTTTAACCAAGAGGTTCCAGTAAGTTGAACTTAATTTTCCAGAACCTTTTTCTGTAGATACCCCTTTTCCCAGAAAGTTTACACCTCTAGGACTGAAGTGTAGGCACCTCTGCCTGAGCCTTTTAGACTTGCATCTTTCCAGCATTCAACTGTGAGTGCAAAACTTGAACTTATGTTTTACAGACACAAATTTACAGGGTGTTTTTTCAAAAGTTTCACCAAATAAAAGAAAGGTAATAAAAGTAATAACTTTTTAAAACTGTCATAAACAGTTGGAGAACAGAATAAAAGACAATAAATGTCGTTTGTGCTATGCAGTGAGTTTATATCTTTGTAATCTCAACAGTTCAATGAACCATTCTGGTTGAAAGTGAATTCTAGGGAGCTCTCCAATCCATGGTCTGGTTTAAAGGCAAACATGACTCAGTTCCTCCAACCCATTCCTCACAGGTTTCTTTACTATTGAAAGCATTCATTTTCTTTTTTTTTCAACAGAAAACTGCTTAGGCTTTAATTACTCCTAACCATGTACCTCTAACCGCAAGGGGCACAGCAAAGATCTGCCCCCCCCTGTTTCCGCACCCAAAGGAACGAGTAAAAGAAAAGGTACATGTACCCTTACACTCCAAGGAGAGGACAGAAAAGCTCCTTCCTTGGAATCTGCAACACCCACTCTTGCACACTTTCTCAATGCTACAATTCTCTGAGAGCTGCTACAGAGACTAAACATATTTTAGGAGTTTAGAAAGATTTAAAGCTTTTCAGTTGGGGCAGGAAGCAAAGCAGCATATCTCAGCTCAAGAATAAATGAGTAAGGTGGGAGGGAAGCAGCACCTGAATAGGTTCTTTTTCTCTTCAAGGGTGCTAGGTAAGGTTTTGTTCCTTTGCCTGGCCTTTTCTTTCTTGCTCTGATACAACAGGCAACATTTCACTCCTGAAAGTGTCTGAATAGCACATTTCATTTCTTTTCCTGAATTTGTAAAAACTGGTAAGAAAATAAAAACAGTTTTCACTGAAGAAACTGACTCAAGCCAGTTGCCCTCAATAATTCAGGAAAGAAAAGCATTTAGCATTTCAGGATGAAGAGTGCAATATTAATCATAATAAAATATGAGAAAATGCAGACTTTTGCATTCTCTCTAGGTGATTTCAAACTTTTATTTGTCTCCTATTGCATATGCACAAGCAATAATAAAAATTTAAAAGCATCAGTTTATATAACACAGCATAGTCTGTCTCTCAATATTTTCACTATTTTTTCCCCACAAAGCAATTTGAACTTGATATTGATATGTTTTAAAAGCTTTACATACACGATTCATCCCAAGTTTTATTAAATTTACATTCATGTCTCCAAGTAGTAATGCTTTCTGTCACTAGCAAATGGTTTCAAAATAGCAATAATTTTAAGGCTTATGTCTATACTATTTAATTAACTAAATGATAAGGGTTTGGGGTTTTTTTCACTCCTTATTTATTAGATAGCAAGTCTAAAAAAAAATAAAAATCCATCTGAACCCAAGAGGATATTGGTTGTTTCCCAGGAGATCATCAGGAGAACGGATATAGTGATTTTTTATTGCTCTAAGCTTGATTAAATTGTAACGTACAGAAATCCTCCCCAGCCCACCAAAACATTTCATTAATGATAAAATAAGAGCCATGTGCTTTTAAAGTATTTAAAAATTACTTGACTGGTAAGCTGTATTTTTATCTCACCTTTAAAAGCTTAAGTACTCTCTGATTTAACAAAATACAGCAAATATTAAACATTAAATTGGATGAGGATTGGTCTTTCCTGAAAGGAGTTTCCTGTAACTTGAATTCTTGCAGAGCTAATGCCCTGAATTTTAGAAGATCTAACATATCTCTGTTTTTGTTGCTTTTAGCATTACTGTCCCAATTGAAAGAAAGCTTAGGAACCCTGTCTGAATTATGTGAAACACAGCAAAAATACATCTCTGTGTGGAAAGAGTTTCTAATATCTCTAATATTTCTAAATGTATTTCATCTTATTATGAAATTCAAAAGGTAAATTCTTAAGCAGACTTCAGACTTGCTTTGTAAATGAAGGGGGTGGAAATGAAAGCGAGTTCTAAAACACACTCCCTTAGGAAGACACTACCAATTTAGTACATCTCAAACTGAAAAGTTTATTTACTACTTTTAAAAGTAGCTAATCCTATTTGGAAATATTAATGTGGGGCAGGGGAACTGCACAAGACTACAGTACACCATGAACAATGATGTAAAGTTTTCATGGGCAAAGATCCCTACCTGCAGGGAAGGGCAAATGCAGCCACTACTTTTCCAGCATTTCTTGATTGAAAGTGAACAGTTTATGATTAAAATAATATTTTAATTTTATTTATTTTAAATCATTAATATTTTAATTTTTTTAAATACTATTTTTTTTTTTTTTGCATCTGCTAACTGTATTCCTTGCAGCACATTGAGTTCCTGTACTCATGCACAGCATCAACAGCTGTACAGCCATTGAGGCCACACTCTGCCTGCAGGGACACCTGTGGAACCCTACTGCAGGTGTGTCACTCACCACAGCGGGAGCTAGCGATGTACAGGGTATAACATGGCCCAGCTCATTGTCTCCACACTGCTGAAAAGCTTGGCTGCCTCTTTAATGTGACAGTCAGAGTGTCTGCCTATAAATGCACACCACTTCTAGGACTGTGTGATAAGAAGGGGGCTTTTTCATATAAGCATTCTGCTTTAAGATGTTGTCTAAAGCTTTACTGGCCATGTAGAAAAGTAGATTCCCTAAAATTGTGGTTTCAGATTGTGTTGGTTTGAAAGACAGGTGTCTGCCAAGGAAGGCAGGAGCCTCCCTTGAAATGAAAAATGCAACCCCCTTCCCTCCAAATTATTATAATTTTGAAATTAGGGGCTTTCAGGCAAGGTATGAGGAATAGGAATAACAGTTCTTTACTACTATAGGTATGTATGTGTATAACAAGGCACACAAACAACAATAACTATGACAGCAAACAGAACCAGTAACCCAGTGCCAGCCTCTCTCGGCTCCAGGCCCTTTCCCGGTTGGTGCAGTTACGGTCCCAGCTGGCAGCGGCGCTGGCGGCTCCCGGTGAGCAGGGCGGGTGCGGTGGTTCCCCTTGGNCCCCCTGTGGCCAGGTCTTTTGTCGCTCCCAAGCACCCAGCAATTTGTCGTCCCGGCAACATATATGGGGAAAATTCCTCAAGAAACAAAGAAAACAGAAAAAACTCATAAAACCCCAACACAGATCTTGCAGAAATCCTATTTACACTGAAAAATGCTATTCCAAGCATTTGGAAAAATCCTGAAAATAGTAAGATGGAGGCAAAATGATCTTTAGTCTTTCTGATGAATGGGATACAGAAGGTCCTGCAAGCTTCCAGGCAGTAATAGGACCTTATGCTCATTGAAGGCCAATGTTTTCCTTTCCTAACATTAGCCATGTTGTCCAAGACAAAGAGAAGGATCTAATGGGCTATGAATCAAGTTCTTTTGACAGAGAAGGTTCAGACAGCTATTCACATCCAAACATGTTCTTTAGGACAGTAATCTAATGACTTTATGAACAAAAAAAGTCAGTGCTGAGACTAGTCCAGTAATTTTAAGCAGATCAGGCTACAGACAACTGCTAAGAGGAAAACCTGGTAACATAAGATAGACAAGATAAGATAAAGTAATCTGGATATATTCTACTGTAAATTAGGCTCCCATTAACTCCATGTGCTTCAATCAATGAGTTTTGTGGGTGCAGCTGATGGCTGAGCTTGGCCTAAAGTCCTAGAATATTTAGTTAAAACTTGATGATCTAGTTGGCCTTAACTCAGTCAAGCAAAGACTTACAAGGTATTAAATTGCTGTTCATGTAATTACATGATTAGGTGATAGTTTCCAGTTGTGCCAACCTAGCTGCAGTACATATGAGGAAACTTTTTTCTCTCCTTCTGAAAAGGTCAGCAAATGGTGAAAGTATTACAGTGACATGGCTCAGATTTGCAGGCTCAGTTCCCAGTTTTCCCATCCCTGGATGGGCACACACTGTCTGTGCCTGCAGTAGTGTTCAGTCATTGGACATGAGCAGGTCCACTGAGTGCAGCTGTGTTCCAGCTGGCTTGCATGTCTTCTTCTGTGTAGAGTTTTCTGAGACTGCTTAGCACAGGAATGGAGCATCTGTAGTTGTGTATTTCCCTAAGACCTGCAGAGCACGAGCTGCTATGCAAGAGGACTACACAGCTGTTTCTGTATGACTCTCATCAGCTCTGGTAATAAAGGAAGGGAGGCCACAGCCTCCCTCTGTTATTTCCTTCCCTTCTCTTGTGAATTTGTAGTTGATATACACAGATGTTGTTATCCCCTATCCTTTTCTAGAACCATCTCCTCTAATCCTTTTCTCTTTTTTCATCATCCTTACAGAAAAAGGTAATGTTTTCAAAAGAATGGCCTTTTCTTTGAATCTGCAAAACTTTGCCTGTGCCGTTTCAGAACACAAGTGCACACTATACTCGTAGATTGAGCTGGTTGCCTGAATTCAACCTGCACCCCAGTGTGTGCAGGGGCCCAGAGCAGCCTACTGAGCTTGCTCCTCATGTGAGACATATCTTTCACAAAATCTTGCTTGGTGCAGCTACTGGAATACTCCCTTTGAGAAATCTGGAAAGTGATGACTAGAGTATGCTAATTCCACCTCCTCTAGATTCTTAATCTTAAACATAATGAATTCCAGCATACCCATTCTTTCCATATTAAACATATAAACACATTATGAATTGTCTCATACAAAGTTTTAAAAAAAACAATGTAATTTCAGCTGTGAACAACTCTGGTGTGTTTCATTTTGGTTTGCTGTACGTGCATTTGTGCTTACCATGAGCATTGCTAGGTGAGAGCATGGCTAACACAAGCGTGTCATCCATTGCACAGCAGTTGACTGTAGCTTGCACTGTGTCCTGGAGCTTTTAATCATACAGGCCAATAAACTGCGGCTATCTAACACCACCCTACCCTTGCATAACCAGAGCTCTAACGCTCTGGCACCACAGTGTTTTGTTTGCTTACATAATTATGACCTCCAGGCAAGAACTGCACCTGGGTATATGACACAGTCTCGGGGCACTTAGAAACGCCATCTGCATTACAAAGCTGGTTAAGAGTGCAATTTTATTGAGAGCTTTCCTGTCACATTTTGGTATTAGCTAAAACCCTTGGGGAAATAATGGAAACAAAAGTATGATTTTTAAATTGCATCTATTCTAGTAGGACTTGCTTGTTAAACCTCAATCATGAAATCTTTTTGGTATTTCTAAGTCTATTTCTAAGGCAAGAGAGATTTTCCCATTACTTTGCAGTTTCTGAATTCAACTGCCTTGCAACTGAAATTAAGTAATTAAGGTTGCCCAAGATAAATCTAGTCAAATGCTAGAAATGGTATGATTCACATCACTTACTGCTGCAAAGAAGCAAAAGTTTTCAGATTATAGATATTATTTGAGAGCTTCCATATAGTGTTGGGTCCTTGTTCAGCAGAGCACATAGGCATATATTTAAAAAGCAGACTTTCAAAGACACAGAAATGGATCAGCTAGTCTATCTCAAACTAAAAGGGTTTTGTCCCTTTGAATATCTTTTCTATCATCTTTAATAGGACCTAAACATATGCTTGAAGCTAAGCAGAGGCTTTAGAACTGAATAAACATCATCTTAAGCAAATATTTAAATGTGTTGCTGAACTTTATTCTGAGGGAAACCAACAAAAAACCAAAACTAGTTTAAATACATTTAGAATTCTTCAACATTATTTAGATATCTCCACTTCAGTTATTTGTTCAGGCTGCAGAGCCAGTAAAATATTTTGCTAGAGGAATATGTGATATAAATTCAGCATAACAATAACACACACTGTAAATGCCAGAACGTTGTCTCAATCCAGAGTTTCAGCATTAAACATTAAAAGCTTTTTTGAACTATCTTTCATAACTTTTACAGTAAATTTTTCATTGCTATAACATCAGTCTGGAACTGAAAACTTACCACACAGAATTAATTTCACTTTCAGATGCAGAGTTTTGTTGTAGAGGCTGTGAGATTTTGTTCCGGCTCCAAGTTCTGATCTGTATTCCCTCATTGTGCCTGAGAACTGCTTTCTGTATAGAGAGAGGTCATCATTAGCAGATATTCTTGTTCATGACAGAGACGAGGAAAATAAAAAGCAAATGTGCATTGCAGCAAAGGCAACAACAAATTCTAACACTGTTTCAGCATTCAACAACATTTTCAGCTATACCAGGACAGCAGCCAAAGTCACAACCAGTAACATTTGACAGACACCCTTGTGATTTTACACTTCTCCTTCAAAATGCAGGCTCTTGGCTGTGGGTGTGTGGGACAGGCTGTCCTCAGCCGGGGAGTGCATGGAGGGCCCATGACAGTGTCGGTGGGATTTGCCATGGCAGTCACCATAGCAGTGTACGTGTCCGGGGGGGTTTCTGGTAAGTGACTATTTTTCTTATATAGTATTTATTGCTACTGTGTTAAGGTGCTTTGGTTAAAGGGCTTTCACTTCATGGTATAAACAATCATGAATCTAGCAACAGTAAGCACCATTACAGCTGAGTCTGCACCAGAGTTTTGCTAGTAAATCTTGTGTGTTCTTATTTCCTTCTATTCTTTGTGTTTGACAAAATCTCCCACCAAATTCTGATCTCAACTAAAGTGTGCAAACCTTGGCACACCTCTGGCTTTTCTGGAAAGTGTTCTGTGCAAACCAGAAATCTGCTTGGTGTTGCTTTGAAAACTCTGTCAATAGAGATGATCCTGGGCAGAACAGGCACCGTGTTTAAAGAAATAACCATGAAGAGCAATTCAGCAGTCACCAGATAAAATGGTGACCAGCTACACAGAAAGTAGAATGACCCACTAATGAGTATAATGAATGGGATTCACCTTACAGAGTGCAATTTATTTCTTCATGTCCTATGTCAGGCAATAGCAAGTCTGCTCCTGTCTGATTATTCACAGAAGCAGCAGATCATAGAAAGCAGAAACAGCAGAAAGATTCAGTACCAGAGATACATTCAATGATAATGTCAGTGTACTGTCCTTTCCCCTTCATTTCTGCTGTAACACTTCCTCAACATGTATTGGTCAGGAATCTCTTTAGTCCTGGGGTTAAGGTAGCTGGGCTAACTAACCAGTGTCCACAAGTGCCATACTGGATGCTGCTTTGTCTCCTAGTTCAACCATTTAATTTGGCCAAACTAAGACTGGAAACATTAGCATAACTGCTTTTAACATTTAAAGTCTTCCTTTAAAATAGAAAATGATGGGTTGTAACAATGTTGTGCATGAAAATACACAATACAAAATACTTTGTGTTGTATGCAGAGTATGCAGGCCTTTAAAGCAAATGGTGCCCTTGTACTCCAGGTCTCATAGAGGCATTTCTTAACCTTCATAAAGATTGGTTTGGAGAAATTTCTTTAGGTATAATTAGAGCATTATAAATAGTTGCTGTAGCAGAAATTACTGTGGCCGTTTCTCTTGTATTTACAAATTCTTTTACAGAAGCACCATGCACTAGAAGGTTTCCATTAGAAAGTGCTCCAGGTTCTACAAAACAGGCAATCTTGTAACTGTCACTGACACAGACCAGAACTGTTTCTTAATATCGCACAAAGTTAATTCAGCAGCACATTCCTGTTATCTGAACAACTACAGCTCTTGGTTTACATGTAGGCAGGTAAACTCTTCTAATGCAGTATCATGAAAACAAACCTGTGAAGACCTGTCCTACATTTGCACCTTTAAGGGATATTCATCTCCATCATTATGTAGAAAATTAGAGTTCAGTCCCAGCAGGGCAGAGCAATTGCAGATGTTGCAGTATCGTGCTTCCTGTGTTTTTCCCATGTCAAGGGATTCTGCATGCAGTGCATTTTCTCTTTGAAGGAACAGGAACAGATATTTCAACAGGCTGTTATTAACCAACATGCGATTACTAGTGGACACTTCAGAATACAAGTTCTTCTGTAGAATTTGTTAGCAATTTCTGCAGCTCTTGGGCCGAAGTCTCATGTTTAAGTACTGCTAAAATGTTTTGTATTTTGCATCTGTTCTTTATGAAATTCCAGATTCATGGTAACAAAATATATAGTCCACATGCTTGGGGAATTTGAGCTTTTTTTATTTAGGAAAATTCCTCTTTTTAATTTTCCTCTATCCAGTTTTCCTCAATATCTAGATAATTTCCCACTATTTTATCCAACTTAGCATTTCAAACTCATGACTATGATCACTGCAACTACAAAAGAACGGGGAACATGCTGTCTAAAGTGGACTTTTTTTTAAACCAGTGGCACGAGAACCAAGAATCTTGTAACTCCCCTCTGTCAGCACGACAGCCTTCAATTAGACTTTTCCTTTCCATTTTAATGTTAATCAGCCATCTGTAATATTATTATGACTTGTCCTGGCCATCAGTCACCCTGTATTATATACAGGTGGAGAACAAAATCAAGTGTTGAAAGAAAGGAAAATTATTAATTCCATCCAGAGTAAGGAACAAAAGACAAGACAACAATTAATCAAAATTCACATGAAGGGCTGTTAGATTAGGTGCCATCTATCTATTTGCTCTGTGCTGAAGAATTTGAAACACAGTGAGGAATTCAACATTTAATTCAAGATTGGTGCTACTAGGTCAGAGTTTTGGAAATGATACAAAGAAGGTTTTATCCAGCTTGTTATCTGTGTTTGTCAGTTCATTATGTATCAAAGGTGCCTGGATTTCATAAGATAGTGACTCACTGACCTGAAGTGCAAACAAACACAGAAACTGTACATAAAGGCCCTTTCTCCATCACTAACCTTTGACAGATAAAGGACATGCTCTTTCAGTTATTTTACCAAAGACAAGGGCTATTTTTTTCTGATATTCATACAGATTGAAATGAGACCTTATCTGGAAGATAAGCAAAGGATCCTATGTCCTTGCAAAATTTGGGAGTTGCGGTATTTATTACAAAGAAGAGCCTTTTCATCTGTTCATTTATTTGGCAATTTGTATTTCTTAAGTAGCAACCATGTATCTGTAAACAATGAAATTTTCCAAGAGCATACACCACCTTTTTTGTTGACAAAAGATGTTGAGGGAAGAGACTACCATGTGACATAAATGTATTTTAGAAACTAAACTTGTCACAAAGAATACCAATATTACTGAAATCTTTTCCATACATGAGTTCAGGTGCAGCTACTCCTGAATAAAAAGGAAGGAAGTTTCACAGAAAACTGAACTTTGTTTCAGCACAGCTACTTTATCAGTTTCCTTATCATGGACCTTTCTGGGAAGGACAAGAAGTAGATAAAAACATGGTGAAGGACTATGCGCTGCTGCCCCCAGATCCCATCTAGGCACAGCTCACCAACAGCCAACATGAAGCTGAACAGCCCTAACATTATTTTTATTCTTGTCTCCATGAAAACTAAGTAACCCCCGGTTGAAGACAGGGATACAACCATGACTTAAATCCAGGGCACTCCAGAACTGTCTCAAGATACATGCTCAAGCCAGTAACAGTCCTTAATCATAATATGTGCTTGGCAGACAGAAGGAATGTTCTTCTGCCCCAGTCCTCCCCTAAAAATAAAAAGCCAAAGGCCTCAAGCACAGAGAATATGTGCAGAATAAGGGACCCTCCCATCACAACCAATGGGGCAGATTTACTATATCTAGAAAAGTTGTCTGTAAGTTACGTACTGCAGGACAGCAGACTGATAAATAGCACAGTCCACAAGCATCAAGAGTAAAGATGGATCTTGGTGGCTTTCACCCTCCCTCCTCTGATTTCATCCAACTTGTTTCAGTTTAATTGCAGTCAGCATTTAACTGCAAAATAACATCTAGTCTTGTGTTCAGAAGTGCCCACATTTTTACAAATCCTTCACCTATTCTCATGTATCTGAGTCACCCACATGACTTAATTTGTGATTTATTTTTCAGGTGGTCACATAAACCCAGCTGTTTCATTAGCCATGTGCGTGACTGGAAGATTAAAATGGACCAAATTACCAATTTACATATTAGCACAACTCCTGGGAGCATTCGTTGGAGCAGCGGCTGTCTTTGGGATTTATTACAGTGAGTACACCTTAGACATGTTCACAGGACAAACTAGAGGTCAGGCAGCCTCTAAGGCCCCAATTTTTCAATGAATGTCAAGCAGGCAGAGGACTCTTGTTCACACAGGGCTAATGGCAGGAATGAAGCTAAAGCCATAACGAAGAAAGGAAGAAGCATAAGGAGTTTGAAGGGAAAAACAAGGGCTTGAACATTCCAGGTACCCTACAAATTTACTGAAACACTTAATACTCCAGGAAATGTTCTGATATTTAGAAAAATTATTCATGGGAAATTAGATACTCTGAGATCATGTATTTCTCAGTAAGGATTTTAAATTACTTAATAGCCAGGATATAGGGCTATCCATCTTCCAAGCAAATTAGAAACATTAAAGACCTGCTACAAGTGCCTGTAGGCAAGAATCACCAACATCGTTCATTGAGGGTACAGGATATGAGATCAAGTCCCTCCTGACCAAACCTCAGACCACCCTAGAGAGGTGGCTCTCCAAGGCAATGAACTCCAGGTACAGTGATAAAGAGGTCACATATTCAATAGGGAAAAAGAAAAAAATACCCCTATCCTTGATGCACTGGGTTTTTTACACAGTGTGCCACAAAAGGGAAAAACAGTAACAGACTGACTTAATCCGCTCAGTTGGATCAGTTGCCTCAACCCCCTACTCCAAAACTCTGCTTCTTCTGGCCCAGCCCATCTCTTCCAGCATCTCTCTCCTATGGGCATTATGTCTGCAGACAGTGCTGGGTCTCGGTGCAACAGAAGAAGAGCAAAAATGGAAATGCCCCTTGTATGTCAGCTCAGTGCTCAGTACCCACAGTAATTCTGAAGAGGAAATTATTTAGGAACCATGATAACTGTTTTGGGTTTGGTGTATTTTTTTGTTTGTTTTGGGGGGGAAGTTATTTACTTTTTTTAATGTTAGTGTTAGAATTTGGAAACTGGAATTCTGGAACAGGATTTCTGCCTGAATTTAAGTCCTCCTCAAGCCTGACAGCCAGAATTAGGGCTGTGGCCAGGATGCAGCAGCGTGTCAACATGTACATGGGGTTGAGAGAGGAGTCACTACATTCTGCCAAAACGGCAGCAGTAGGGTAAGGAGCCAAAGTGGGAAGCTTAGGTCTAGGTTAGGGACATCTGCCTCATACTCAGGAGTGCAGGATTTTCTCATATCCCTGTCTCTGATCAAGTCCTCCTCTTGCTCTAATTAATTTCCAAACCTCTTCTGTAGTTTTTACTTCCTGAAACTTGCAGGACTGTCATGTACTCTTTGAGGTTCACTGAAAACTCACTAGTAGAAAAACAGACATAGGAGCTCATCCTTTTTTCTTTCCCCCTAATAGTTAAAATTATCTGACAGTCCAAATGAGAGCCTGATCCAAGTAAACAACTAAAATTCTCCGCACTCCCAGGAAAAAACATCAGAGAATCACAGAATGGTTTGGGTTGGAAGGGACCTTAGAGATCAGTTTCAGCTGAGAACGTGAAGTGCGCAGACCTATCATATATGTTCTAGTCCTAGAAAACCTAGAAAAGTTTATGGAGAAGTGCAAGCAGTTACTGGCTGTTTTCTATAGATGCCTTTATGGAGTATAGTGATGGAAAACTTGAAGTCACAGGACCTAATGCAACAGCACAAATCTTTGCAACATATCCAGCTCCCTATCTGTCCCTCATAAATGGATTTGCAGATCAGGTAAGTGCACTTACTGTCTTAATTCTACAAATTAAACATAAAAAAACCCTGTAAAACCAAGCAGTAAAAAACCCACATAGATCTAACAAGTGTGCCAAATCTCACCATTTCAGCCAGACATGCCCTTGTACAATACAATGAGAATGCAATGCTGTTTGCAGGGGGTTACATTTTAGTTATATTTTACAAGCAAAATAATTTCAAGTTGTTCTTTTCACATACATCATCTTAATTGTTGCACTCAACATGTCTTTAAAGAAATATACATAAGAGGTTTTCTTCAGCATAAATCAATGTTTCTCCATAAATCTCAGCAGAGTCATGTCCATTTACATCAAAATCCAGCCCATTTTGTGGACCTGTTATTCCTTAAATAATGCTTAAGCAGACAGTTTAACACACCCTGAACAACTGAGTTTTCTGCTTCCACAAGCCTTCTCTGTAACCTTCTTTTGGCAGATAGATTTGTAGTATTTATTTTTCAAATGACTGAATCTGAAAACATCTTAACTTCATTTCTAATCTGTATCCTTTAATTCCACTTACGCAACAGCAAAAAAAATTAAGTTTCATATCTTTTATCTACTTCTAATCAACTGACCCATCTTCTTCAGGAATACACCAAATAAATACTGCATAAGTAAGGTATGAAAAACAAGGGATGGCCTGAACACAGGAATTAGTTACGTAAAAGATTGTGCAACCTGGCTTCAAAAGAACCTGAACATTATTTTGGAGTTTTGTAAGAAAGACAGTACTGATCTTTGGATCAGTCAATAGATTTTTCCCTAAGGTATTTTTTACCCATGTATGTTTTAACACAAACTTAAAAGCAGATGAAAAACAAATAATATTTAAACCCCTCAAACTTAAGCTTCTTCAAATCAGTATAAAAATTGAATGTTTTGACATCTCTGAAGCTTTTGTCTGTTTTCCCATCAAGTTAATTATTAGCAAAATCAACATTGACAAAGCATTTGATTTAGGCAGAGCTGTACTTGCATTGAAGTAATTCCAAGAAAATTTCCTTCATCAGCTCAATTAGCATATGCAATACAGAGTTCATGGTACAGTTATACGTGCAACCCTAATTTGGGTACTTCCTAATTTTAGCTGCTCAGTTTTGACTTTGCAGATTTCACTTTTTCTTCTGATGTTATGCAATACCTGGATAAAGAGATGCATATTTACTCTAATTTATCAGCATAAACTACAGTCACATAAAACACTTCTATATCAATGAAACCAATTGCATTGCTATAGCAGCAGAACTACCAAAAATTGAGTGAATAGAAGTGTAAAATTGACAGGAAAAAAAAGTGGAAACAAAGCGTTAGACCTCACATAGGAGATGCCTTTTAAATCCTCTGTTCTTTCCACACCCGGTTGTTGCAGATTTTTCTTTTCAAATGTTCTCAGCACACTTCTTGTCTTTGTCTTTCAGCACAGATACCAAAACTTCTCATGACTTTGAAGTAGAGAGGCACTGAGTTCCAAATTTTGCTATTCTGTATAGTGGGATAAAACTAAATACCAGCTCTAAGCCACTCCAATCCACAGAGGTGCCATAGCCCCTCTTTTCATTATTGGAAAGAATCTACACATATTTATTCAATATTCTTTTCTTTGCCTTGGCCAGGTGATGTCAACAGCTGTACTTCTTCTGGCTATATTTGCTATTTTTGACACCAAAAATAACAGCGTACCCAAGGGCCTGGAGCCAATTGCAGTAGGACTTCTTATAATTGTTCTTACTTGCTCCTTGGGAATGAACAGTGGCTGTGCCATGAACCCGGCCAGGGATCTTGGCCCAAGGCTCTTCACAGCCATTGCAGGATGGGGGATGGAAGTATTCACGTAAGTATGCCTGGAGATGAAGTCAAATGCTCCTGGCTAAAATTGTTTCTAGGAAAGTAAGATCCTGATTCAACATGGTACCAAGTCATACTTTATATACATACAGGTAATTCTTTGCATACCGGAAGCAGCTATTCATGCACTTTAAGCCAGATATCCTCTAGGAACTGGGCTTTAAAAAGGATTTCCTGCTCCTAGGGCAAATCAAACATGCAGACCTTTCCCAAGATATTAGAGATTCTTAGAGGTCACTGAAAATATGAGTGCTTTCTTCTTGTGTCCTGCAGCTTTCAGAAAAAAAAAATTAAATCAGGAGAGAATTAGGTGGAAATATTTATTGGGTGCTGTAAAAAACAGACATATCAGATTGATTTAGCCTATTATTACATCTGAGTTATTGCAGAAATATACAACAATCTAAAAGCCTGACTTCCTGGCTGGGAGTGAAGGAGTGAATGAAAAAGCTCCCTCCATTTTCCCACATTTTAGAGCCCTCTCAAATCTCCGTGTGCACACACACACGCTCTTGGCTGGCCCAATGCACAGCTAATTAGTTGCACGTCAAATTCACAGCTTACACGTACACATGGTAAGAGGGACTCTGGGATATCTACGTAAGAGTAAGATGCCATCAGGAAACATCATTTGGTTTATTTTTGTATTGTTTGTTTTCCCAGTTATTTACAAGTAGGAATCCCCAGTAGTACCATAGGCCACTGGAGAGCTCTGGTTAAGAGAGATTTTATTTTAGATACTTCAAGAAACACAAATAGTCTTTATTTATTCAGTATGATTTCTATTTACACAAATCATGTACCTTATTTGAGGAAAGCAGTAGCAAAGTTTTTCTCATACAAAAAAAGCCAGGCATGGCATAGCTGAAATAGACACACAGCCACAGCATAGACCAGAGCCAAGGCTGAATGTAACCCAGCTCTGGTGGGAGGTCAGGTCACCGGTCTGGTTACCTCCAAACTTTTCCTCCCCAGTAGCTCTTACCACTGCACCATGGGACTGCACTTTTTTTAAAAAACAAGGACAGACAGAGTGACATCCCACACTCAAGATTCTCCGCTCTCATACCTTTGTAATTGCAAGTAGTTGTTGACCATGGTATTAGCCATGGTATATGTAATGGGTAATGTATTACGAAGTTGGCTATTACATTACTGAAAGAGTTTGGAAGCCTGATTGTACTGTGGTCTAGTCACAGAATACCTGTGAAATCCCCTTCTCTACAAAAGTATGGTCATACTCACATTAAAAAAATTTCAAGAAAACTCTACATCTATACCAATATGGATTCTTTCCTAGTGTAGTTTAAGGATTTATATAAGAGAGGGAATGCAATCTCACTGTAAAGACCTTGCTAAGAAATTTTAAAATGTGAACATAAAAAATAAGATACAAGATCTCTGATCCTTGCCAGAATAAACTTACAACAATCTTAGGGATGTGAAAAATTGAGGAAGAAGTCTTCCTCCCTGGCTTCAGTTAAAAGGCTTCAGCTATAACCAAGTTCAAGGAAATGATACAACAGGAATGTTCTTTATTCTGCACAGATCCAGGTGAGACTTAGGAAGAACTTGAGCCTAGGTAGCTGGAAGAGCCATGGGAAAAGCCTGCATGATTGTAGTTAGGATCCTGAATTGCCTGATGCTCTGCTGTGCCTGAGCAACTTAAAGTTATGCAGCAACAGTTGACAGATAAAACTTGGATATCTTCATTTAAAGAAATTCACAACCTTGAGACAGGTGCTTAAGCTCTCTAGTAAAGGCACGTCCAGGAACTGGGACCTGAGCACAAAACCTTGACAGTGACATGAGGGGAGTGCTGCACAAACCAAGCAGTAGGAAATACTGAACGTTCTTTGGTGGGAGAATGGAAGCATCTCCCAAGGAACTGTGTCACCCTGTCCATGTCAGTGAGCGTTCAAGTGTTGTCTACAGAACAGCCAGGGATCACCGGGAAAGCCTCACTTTGGAATAGATCAGATACACAATAGCAAGGCTTTCTACACTGTTCCTAAGCAAATTCTCTAAACGTTGAGATAATTAGTTCATAGCGGAGAAATCCCCTCTCCCTTCTTCGTGCCTGCAGGTCCAGTAAACGCTGGTTTTATCACGTTCTCAGGCAGGGAACTACAAGTAGACTGGAGGGGAGCCCTCCTGCTGGGAATGGTCCAGAGGATAGGAATGCGTTTGAGCAGGGCTTTTCTAAATGTTGCTGTTACTACATTTTGCACAAAGACGCCTGAAGGAGCATTTTCCCCAAAAACAAGCCAGAAGACACAAGCTATGGTGTGGTTTCCCTAGCCCATGCAAATGGTTTGTTTTGGTTAAAGGCTCCCATCAGAAAACCAGGAGTCTTTCTTGAGAACACGTTTAATATTCTGATAAGTTTAAGAAAAGCTTAGGGAGCAAAGTTTTGTCTGTAGTAAGAAAACAGCCAGAGCGTTGAGTCCAAGTACCAGACGATTTTGACAAGCAAAACCTAGCGTGGAACAGCAATAAGAGAGAGAGAAGGGTAAGGCTCTCCAGAGCAGTATTCTGTGCCAGCATTTGAAGGTAGCCCCGGGATACCTCACCCCGGTCCGTCACGGGCTCTCTCGCCCCTCGGCGCGGAGCAAGCGGCAGCGGAGCGGGCTCAGCGCGGTAACGCTGACACCTCGTGGCCGCCGGCTCCGCCGCCGGCACCGGAGACAAGTCGGCAGCACTAACTAAACTGCACTTCGGGAAAGGTCAGGAGACGCATCTCTTGTATGCACGGGGGTTCGGATGGCAAAGCGGCCTCAGAAGTATTTAGCATTCTTCCTGGAGTGCAGCCCTGCAGCCCGGATTACCTCACGAAGAGCGGTATCTCCCTTTCCCGCAGCAGCTGGCTAGTGAAAGGTGTATCTGCAAGTTTAAATGGGTCGAAGTTCCCAGTCCGTGTACCGTAGACACTGTTTCCTGGCAATTTCCGCAGCTAGGCACGGTTCTGCTCGCCAGGCCCGTGCGCTGCCTCGTCCCCGCGCAAGCAGCGCCCGCCCAGCGCCCAGAACACCTGGTGATGGCAGAGGCGGGGCTGGGTGCTCTCCTCAAGCTGGCAGCAAAGCTGTACACTAGGTTACAGCCAGGGGCTAAGGGCGCTAAGGGTCCTTTGGTGATCTGTGCTTGTCACAGACAGGTCTTGCTCCTGTGCCAGTGACAGAGCACTGAGTGTCATGGAAATTCCTAACTCGGCTGTGTCCTGATCTCACTGCAGTTCTGGCAGCACCCTCTACAAAGGCTTTACACCCAGCATCTCAGCACAGGGTGTCCAAAGCACAGCTGACAGCAGCTGCTGCAAATACAGGCCATGATTTGGAGAAGATCATGCAGGAGTTGACAAGGCACATGCCAGTTCCTGGAACAAGCTGAGAGAAACCTGCCAAGAGACACCTTCTTTACACACCCGTGTATACACACATCACACAGAAAAATACGTGCAAGTACTTGATATAGCTTTTATTCTGCTGATTCATTCAATAAAACCTTAGTCCATGCTTGTTCCAGAAGTTCAAGTGCTCAACAGCCATCCGTGTTTCAACAACACACAGGTTTATAAACTCAGTAAAACAGTATCAGGAGTTATTTTATATCCTCAGGGTAAAATATAAATAATTCCAAAGGTAAAACATACATATCCAAGGCATTTCTGAACAAGCAGTGGGAGTATCATCAACAGGTCACCAATATTTTCCCAGTTCTATTCTTGCATCATGACAAACACAAGTTCACTTCTGCATAAATCTGTGCAACTGAGTGCTGAATAATTATCCTTACAGTTTAAAAATTCCCCTGCAGCTTCCTCTAAAGTTCCTCTCATAGATTAATTTGTCCCTTTGTATTTCTGGGAGAAAAAAAAAATTCCCCATTTTCAATATGCATGAAATTGAGGTAGCTAGATTTTCACTGGAGACTCACATATTCAATTAATACAGCATGTTATCAAATCAAAACACCTTAATACATCAGTACAGTTAAGAGACTCTGTGCTCTGAAATGGATACTCAGTTATTTACTGTCTGAATGTGGACCTCCAGGAAAAGAAGAGCAATTCTACCTCCCATTTTTTCTGCATAAAGAGGTTGTTATTTATTGTTTTATACAGTTCAATGGTGGACTTCTTACTTTAAATATGCCTGTAAATCTACATATTTAAAATTAAATCCCAGTAATTGTGCAAATGTAAACATTTCAGTGGAGTCAACATGCTGGACTTTCTTAGTGAATAAAAAATTGTAAGATTAAGTTTTAGGTGTATAAAACTTCTAATTTATTTGCCTCTTGCTGAAAGCCACAACATTTTAAAAACAGAGATAAGATACTACATAATAAAATTTGAATATTGACCACTCTAGTCAAGGATAATCAGCTTTACAGTCACTGTGTTTTATTACATTGCTTAAGGTAAATATATTCAAAACCCAGTTTAATTTATTACATTTGTCAAGAGGAAGACTGTATATACTATTGCAGGTGTGAACTTGCAAGTTTCCATGCAGGTGAAATAATCCACTTTTGTAATATCCTGAAAATCTATTCACAAGCATCTGGGGACAGCGCAAGTCAAGATTGCTGGGCAATAAGTATGTCCCTGTTCATTTCACTGTAAGTCAGTGAAACCTGCTTTTCACAAGGGAGAAATCATCCTCTGTCCCCAAATAGACATGCAGTAAAAAGGCCTTATTTTTTAAAATGCAAGTACAGCACACAGACCAACATGCCTGGTGCTTGTTATTTAGCATTTCAATCAGAACCAGCCTGGGTAGGGCAGACAGGGGTGTCACCCATTTACAGAAATGAGAGACAAAATAGAAAGGTCTACACTATAGCAAGTGCCACACCACTGTATGTGTTCACTAGAATAACAAATAACACTAATTCTTGTTCTTTTTGTCTGTTTGTTCTTTTAGGGCTGGTAATAATTGGTGGTGGGTTCCTATAGTTGCACCTCTGCTGGGAGGTGTACTTGGAGCCATGATCTATGTCATTTTTATTGAAATTCATCACTCAGATCCTCAGTCAGGAGAAGAAAATGAAGCGCATGCTAAATATGAATTGACCAATATGGCGTAAGAAGTGAAGAACTTTCTCTTCATTTTGTTGTGCAGTTTTTATGTAAATGGTTGTTTGGACCACTGTATGAAACCCATATGCCTCAATTAGAAATTCACCTTCCAAAGAAGAAATTCTGTATAGAAGTTCAAAATTGAAGTCTTTCCATGAAACATTAGGCTGATCACATTCAAAATTGCTATCTTGAGTATGGGAAGGCTGAATTGTTATTTTCATATAGCTTTTGGATCAAGTTATCTCCTAGATGCAATTGTAGTGAGATGATGCACTGACCTGTTAATTCAAGTCACATGATCTTAATCATGTTGCCTAATTAACTGAAAACAGTTGAGATATTGATGCAAAAGTGCATGCATAGCTAGTTAATGAGTTCACTGCTGAATTAATGTGTAAGAGCATCACTCCCTTGTTAAGAATGTCTTGTATAAACATTTAAAACAATACCCAAATTGGCTAAATGCCAATTGAAATAGTTTAAAATAATTTACTAAATTTTATGGAGCCACTATTGAACAGCAAGAAATCAACTCCTCAGTGGTTAGGTTTAGTAACTCAGAATATGATCACAAAAGGTAAAAACTGTTGGAAAATCAGCACCAAAGAGACAACTTCTGCACAGGGTTCATAGCATTAATGTTTAGTTATTTTTAGACTATTTACTTGACCTTTATGCTACCCAATACTAAAAGCCTTATGTAGAATACTAATCTGAATCTCTTCCGCTGTGCTTTCTGGATACAATTCATTCCTGTGGAGATGGCCCAGCAAGAGGCTTATGCTGTGCAGAGGTCAGCACAAAGCTTATGTCTGTGTAAGCTTTAAGGAGTCCTGCTGCTTCTGATTTACATAGGTGGATTTCATCTGCATTGTGGAAGCAGTTTTTAGTTTGGTAGCAGTAATTAAAATTAGAAACTGGTCTCAGACCTAGCCCTAGATCTGAATTCCCCAAGGAAGGCCAGATCCACATCAGAGTTCTGATGTGTGAGTTCTCTCTCACTAAAGAGAAATGGTTGGACATATACCACTTCCTAAATATCCAGCCTTGAAAATGAAATTATTTCTGCTTAATCATTGTGAATTGAATGTATTCAGTTAAATCAAAGTTTATTTCTATTATGTATACATCTATCCATGGTTGGTGGCGGTGATCATGAATAAACAGACATCCGATTCAGCAATGCTTTCATGGATGGCTAAACTTTGGTGTACCAGTTCAATTTACTCATTTCAGGGTGCCCTTCCCTTTGGATTCCTACAACTCTGCTCTCTCAAATTCCACACTACATTCCTGATTTAACTCCTGAAGTGAGGAACCCTTTGTGTTGCCACTAATAGCCTGTGCACTTCCATGCAGTACCTAATAAAGAGGTTTACAAAATACCATGGTCAGAACCTGCATTTGGGCGGATCAGGCTTTTGTCACTGCTTGTTTTGATCACACTCCCTGGGAGGCCGTGCCAAATTCATGGCAGCAAAGGGACAGAAATAGCAGGTCAAGCAAAGCTTTGCTTGCTGCAGCTCAAAGTCAGATATTGCAGTATACTTGAGGGAGTATAATTCCAATTTTAATTATGTTTTTAAGAAAACTTACATAACGGTAATGAACTCAGGCTGCCCAGAGACATATCAGCCCTGTGCAAAATGCTCATTTGATTCACTGTGTCTCTGCTGTGGGTTAAATTCTGCTATATTCATGCACATTTGACTGCATCCTTGTATCACTGGTTGGAGAGTCTCAGGAACAAGAAGGGAGAGCTCATAGAAACAGTTCTCAATCCAAGCAGAGAAGAATCAAGAGTAAAATGTGAATATTAGTCCTAATTTTAGATCTTTTGTTGCCAGCAGAGACAAGCTAGATCATCTGTCCTGCATATTGATAAACTGCACTACATAAACCAAGATGGGGTGTAAATGCAATTGCAAACTGACCCTTCGTTTGCCCCCACCCCTTTCAGGGAGCGCTGTCTCTCACCCCTTGCTGATTCCTGGGGCAGGAGCACTCCCAGGTGGCTGCCAACCTTCTATGTCTGGAGAGTGATTACAGAGGCAGAAACAGTCTGAGGTCTGCCCTCAGGTCTGAAAGGCACTTACTCTTCCACTGATTCCAACATCTAATATGAAATACCTGTGCAAAAAATAAACAGCTAATTAACCAGAAGTAACCAATTTTATCCAAAATGGTAGGGGCAAGTTATCACTTGTGTTAGAATTTTGCATAGTCAGTAGGCTCCATATGCATCACAATACTTCTTCCTTTAATCCACCATGGAAAACACGGGGAAAAGGAGAATACAGGTCAGGAATGAAAAAGGGACAGTTTATTTATACAGCCTACTCAGGGACTAGCTCACACTCGCTGTGTGCCCGTGCATTGGCCAAGGTACATAAAGTTGTTCATTTGCTCAAAATCCTTTTGATCACATGTTCTGCCTCTACATCAACATGAAATCTTGTTTCTCCTACTTATGCCATTCCTATGCACAGAATTTCTGTATGAGTGACATTTACTTGTCTGAAGTTATTAACATGCAAATCTTAAGCAGTGACACACTAGTGTGATAGCATAACAGTATCTTAAATATGCTCTCAAGTTGTCAATTCTGTGTTTGCCTTAAGAATTTAATTTTAAACTTTAATTAATCATTCAATGTTTTTGTAAATTCTTCGGAGACACATGGTATTAATACCACAATTATCCTGGATTCCTGGATTCACAAAAGCCAGAATTTCATTCAGTAACAAGGTGTTATAGACCTGTCTCAGATCTGACAATTTAAATTTCAAGAAATGAATTCCTGCTTTTGGGACAAACCTCAGCTGAATGTTTACTACAAAACCATGACCAATATCTCCATAATGTAATGGGAACAATAACAATCACATCATTCCATAAGCTTATTATGACAGACATTATCTGTTTTATAGAAAACAAAAAAGTCTTTTGACTTTGCATGAACTATGCAATTTTCTAATATCAACTGATATTCAGTGGTCACACTTATGTTAAACTAATATAATAGAGTTGGCAACAAGTTTTTATAGCTGAAAGATGTTTTGGTTAATGAGTTAATAGCAATCAGCCTTGATGATTTTAATGCTGAAAGAAATTAATTTCAGGGCATTGCTCAACTTTCATTTTGGGTTTGTTCTTTTTGGGAGCAATGCGTTTGTTCTTTAGAGCTAAACTTAGTACTGGAGTAATTTGGAAAGCTGCAAATAGCCCTGAGTTAAAGGTTGGCTACTGCACATTGTTTCATTGAAGTAGTGAAATTATTCACAATGGGTGGCAATACAGGCAAGGATAAGTGACCAGAGAATGGTGGACATTGTACTTTCTTGGAGTTTTGTCTGTGGATCTGGATGTTCAAATATTGTGGTTCAAAATAAATACAGTCAATTCCTAGTAAATGCATTCCAGTGCTATTTTTATACCTATTAAAGAAATCTCCCCTCTGGCACCTAAGGACTTAAGAAATAAATAGCTGCCTGTTATGACCTACAACGTTTTATAGCCTTGTGCTGGAAGAACAGATGGACTAACAAGCTGGATTCCCAGAGCACAGCCCCTGTGGCAGATTCCGTGGCTCAGCAGCAGTGCCAGAGTAGAGCAATGGGCAGTGCCAGGCCAGGAGGCACCCACACAGCCAGAGGGTCAGGCCTCCTGCCCTGGCCCTTCTCCCCTTCCTGCCTGCAGCCTGCCCAGGGACACTTTCTGCCACAGCTTTCCCACTGCTCTAACAATAGCCAGAGTCCAGGTGGGATATTTGGCTGAAGTCCCTCTTCAGAGATTGCTTTTAGGCATACATATACCACATCAGATTTGGCCTGCAGGGCTTACAAAATGCCCCTAGCTAATTTATCCGTCTTCTCCTCTACAGATTTGTAACAGGGACATGCTTTGCTTGTTTCATTTAAAAGCACATGAAAACCTGTTCCATGGGAGCAAGGGAAAGAATAGGTGCTTCAAATTTACTCTGAGAACCACAAAAGAAAAAACCCCAAAACAAAAAAAACCCCAAACCAAACAAACAACAAAACCAAAACAAACAAAAATCCCCCAACAAAACTATATGAAGTGGAAGCAGGCATTTCATCGTCTATCCATCCTGACGAGCCTTACCCTCCTATCAGTCTTTGTGACTTTCTGTTCTCCTTTCCTTCTGCCAACACTGCGTGCTGTCCTCTGTCTCTATACAGCACAATACATCTCCAGAGATTTAAATACAGCATGCTTTTCGCAGTTACTTATGAATCTCAGAAAGTTCTCATGAGAGCAAATTCAAGTTTCACCTCACATGCTTGTTTTTTGGCAGTTGCTTGCATTTTTTCCCCACTGCTCCCACCAAACAACCTTGTGCTGGAAAATACAACAATTAACTGTAACTTCCAGTAACAGCTGCTCTTTTTCTGCTTAGTACAATTGTTATTGCATAAGAGAGTGCTTCTTTAAAACATGCACAATTTTAAAAGCCTTTTTTTTCAAACCACTATTAAAAATAGCATGAGATTATCCAGGAAAAAAAATGCAGTGCCCATCAGTATTTTCGATTTTTGTCTTCTATTTTGCTCTTACAACTTATTAAATATTTTTAATTATTGTTCTGTGAGTGTTGGTGCCTCTGCTTGTTTGCACAGCCTCAGAGGAGGAAGTAGTAGGTAAATATTTTAAATATGGTGCTTCTTTGTACATTTTAATCAAATATTAGAGAAATCCATATAGTACTAAGCTGGACAAAACACATTTATATAATTTTTCTCTCTTTGCTGACCACAACTTCCTTCAAAAGGTGTCTCTAAGACAGGGAATATGAATAACCAGCAGCTTAAATCAGCAATGATTTCTGATCACCTATCAGAAAACACATGTATGTCTTGGATGCAAATTCTGACATTCTCAGTACCATTATGAGGACCAGTATGGGCACATTAATACTATTATTTCCTCAGCATTAGGCACATAATAGTCTACTAGGTGAAGAATACTTTCCACACCCTCAGAAATAACAGTACTTTGTTTCACTGCACAACTCTTCTCAGGAAACCTGCCTGCCTTCCCATTATAAACTCTGCTGTGAATGAAAAGGCAGCAAAGTAAACAATATGTTCAGACTTGAAAAGTCAGCATCTGAATAGAAGGAAATTAACAATCTCAGCCAGAACTGAACAGATGTAACACTTTCTGTAGCATGACCAAGGCATCAGATAACAAACATGAAGCCCAAGCAGCAGCACATGCTTGGTAACAAGCACTGCTAAACTAAAGAGTCAGGTGTTTTGTTAATGCCTTTTAAATAGACTTACAAAATTACTTATATTTTAGAATAAAATGACTAAATTGTGGCGGTGGTGTTTTCCATAGCAAAAGAACAAAATTTGATGATTTGAACACAGCTTCAAATTACTGAAACAAAGTGGGGGGGGGGGGGGGCGGGCAGGGGGAGGGGGGGGGGCTGGCAAGGGTAGAGGGGTGGCAGGAGAGGGAGGAAGAATGGAAATCTCAGTGGGGAAAAGGGAAAGCACAGTAATAACTTACTCAATTTCCAATCCTGTGAACCCTGCTGCAACTGCTCAAAAGAGGCAGTATGGGCCTCTCCATTAAAACTGCACAATATAAAGACAAGAACGGTTTCATCTTCATTTCCATCTCAGATGTTCAAGACATAAGCAACTGATGGCTACATGCTGCAGAAGACTTCTGCCACACAACCATTCTGCCACCTAAGGCAGGAAGCCTGTTCAGCTTCAGTGCAGAGAATTTAATCTCATACACGTGTATTCCCCTGAGGGTTCATGCTTTGCAGGGTATAGAAGCAACATGTTTTTTGAAAATGCCTGCACTGTAGAACAGCTATCAGAAACACAAATAAAAAGAGACTTGAATCCAGCTGCCAGATTTCCACAGAATCTCAGGGGATAAAGCAAGTGCAAAGGCTACTCCAGCAAGTCTTGGAGGAGGAAAGCAAAACAGAAAAACTTTGATTCAGAGCCACCTTGTCTTCGCAGCTATGAAAGCTTCAAAGTCACAGGCCAATTGCAAATGGAACATATATGCAAATACCATTAGCACCTCAGAGGCTTCTAATCTGAGAAAATATGATGGCTGAACAAAATATGGATATGAACACACACACATTTCAATCTGTTCTGACACAAAAAGACAAAATCCTGCCTTGAAGTGGAAGCCATTTTAAGCCCCATTTGCTATTGCAAGTGGTTCTTTGAAATTCAACACAGGAAGTCAAACCATACAGCTTTAAAACAAATAAAATCTTCCTAAAATATTTACCCTGCCTGAAAGTGGACCTATAGTCTTTTCTTCTTTCAAGTTTTTTACCTGCTTTTCTGATACAACTGGCAGCCAGCCTCTGGTTCTCTCTTGGTGGCTTGGCTTCTCTCCTGTCTTGCATAAGTCTTTCATATCCACTGAGCATCAGACCCCACACAAAATATTCCATTTACATGAAGACAAAATCCATTTTGAGGCAGATTTCAAAATGCCCATGGTTCCATGGAATTTCAGAACATATACTGCTAGTAAACTGGACTTCCAACAATTCACATGGCAATTACACTCTTTTCCCTTGCCTTTGATCAGATGTGTTGCTTACAGCAACCTGGCAGAACAATAATTATCTCACTAGGGCAGATCTACAGTACACTGGAGTTGGATTTCCTCCTAGGGAAATCCTAGAACAAGAGACATAGTTCAGGTATTGGTGGGTTTTATTTGTTGTCCAAGATTGACCCTGAGAAACACCATATTACAGGATATGATGCATAAATCAGTAACAATCAGCTTGCCTTCCAGATTCAAGACAGAAAGTGTTCAGGCTTAACAGAGTACTTCTTTGTATATCTGGCTTCAGGTAATTTCCTTAGCAATTAGAAAAGCCAGAAGCAAACATATTCCTAAAAGATATTAAGTAAACTTCAGAGTACAGCTATCCAGGGAGGACAAGGAATGTCAGAAGCTCTGTTCACATGTAGAAACTTAACTTCATGCTCAAATAGCAAATGTGTATAGCTTAGAAAAGTGAACAGTTGTAAAATAACTATGACTCTAGTCTCTCTGATGGTGTTTTAATGTTACCATGACTGAGATAATCATACTCAAAAATAACTAGCTAGTTTTACTTTCAAACTTATTTTTCCTTAATAGATTTGTAACATCACAGTCTCTAGCTATGAACTTCGCTATTTTCACTGACGCTCCTGAAGGTGTTCTCCTCTGTTCCAACTCTTCAATATATATTTTTTAATAAACACAAAGGAGGTCCTTTTCTGTCTGCTTTTATTTGGTCCGACAATAAACACATCCTCCCTCATGATCACCTCCCTCCTCTGCCCTCATATACACAGTGACGCTCCCCACAGGCATGTGGTGTGTGGGGCTGTGGGAGAGCAAAGTGTTACACACCAGGCTTCTAAAAAAAATTGCAGTTGAGTAAGCTCTAGAGGGCTTCATCCCACAAACCTTCCTTCTACAGTGACTTTGGGAGGTTTTTCACTGTCAGTACAATACTTTATTCTGTAGGGCGGCTTTATCAAAAGCCGCGGCTAGCACAAAGGCTCTAGTGCTACCTCAGCTTCACTGGTATGAAGGAAGAGGACCACCAGCCTACCTAGGAGGGGTTCAGTGCTGACTAAAGGTGTCCAGCTGTTCTGAGAGCCAGATAAAAGCTTAGACAGAAAAAAAAAAAAAAAAAATCTATCATAGCATTTAAGCATAAGGAGATACCTCAGGCATGTAACTTGTCTGCTGGGCATCTCTGGCCAATAGGTATTAGACACATACAGAAGAGTTGATTATAAACTGTTGAGGCTGTTGCCATAAGCATTTACCTGGCAAAGAGAAGTTCCTGGTGGAAGGCAACACTTTAAAGAACACTTTTTTTCAGAGTATCAACACTGTACCACCATGCAGATCACTGTGTCAGTTATGCATCAAAAGCCACAGCACTTGTAAATATTGATAATAGCCCCATACTCACTAGTAGATTTTTTTTTAAACAAAGCCTGGTTTTAAGTTTCATTTGGATAGGATGTTGTTTAATCACCATTACTTACTGTGTTATTTTTTCAAGACTGTGACACAGTGCTATAGATGCTAGAGAAACATTATTTTGACATAAAATATGCATTGTAAGTATGATGAGTATGGCAAGACCACATTAATTCTGAACATTTTGTTTGTCTCAGTCTTTAAATACATGGACTATGTATTCATCAATCTGCTTGCTTATTTAAATGTCTTCATTAGGACATTTTGAAAATCTTAACAGCTTTTTAAAAAGTAATTTGTAAGAACAAGGTCTATTGATCCCAGAGTTTTCACAGAGATATGGCTTCTGTAGTCAGCAGCCGAGTAAGTGTGAAATGGAGTGAGCAACTGTAATGCACATAGGAACTGCCACACTTGGGTCACTCAGGTCCTCTGTGCCCAAGTGGTGAGGACAACGATTAGAATGTAAGGACTGAATGATGACTTTTTTTGCTACATGTTTGTGTGATGCTAAGCACAATGAGGAGGCCCCATCCTGTGCTACCCCATCATAATCCTTGACCCTGCACTCAACCCTCTGTTGTAGGGGAGATGTAATGACGTGTACCATTTTTGCAGTCCCTGATCTCTATGAGAATGCTAATATAATAGAGTTAATAACTAATGCTGAGAGGTGAAGGCTGGTTTTGGTGACTGGATGGATTTCCAGAAAACTGAGATCACCATACTCCAGGCACACAGCTTCAGTTCCTTGTTACCTGGAGAAGCACGTTGCATAAGCTTACTAAAAGAAGAAAATGATTCTTTATATTTTACAATGAAAGCACAAAACTTAGTTATAGCCAGAGGTATAAGACCCTTGCACTAATTTCACCAATAATCACAATATTTGAAAATTGTGGTATACATGGAAAGACTATTTGAGCAGGACTGCAATGTTCATACCCCATTATCAGGCTCAAAGTGCCTTAATTACATTGTTTGTGTAAGACTGAAAAATTTTATGCTGCTTTTGGACAGTATGACTAGTATCTCTAGGGAGCATCATGAAAAGGTCATCTGTATCTCACAAGACCATCAAAAATCCCTAGACTTTTAGCAAACACATTAATTCATGTTGAATAGCTCACATTCCAGCTATAGTTCTATTTTTAGGTTATTTGTTGTACTTATATAAAGAAGTGCCACCAGTTTTGAAGTATTTTTAAAGATACAAAGGTAGCTGTTCTTTTCTATGCAAGAGGCTGTGGGGGAAGAGGCTGCTTCCACTACACCACCAGCTGCCAGCTAATGGAGCTGCAAGGAAGGAGCCAGAACATGGCAAAGTGACCCATATTGGAATGTGAGCTAAATGCTCCAGAGTGAGTTGGGGAACTCCGTGTTAAACTGATTCATTGTTTGGTCCTCCTGGGAACCCTAATAAAATCTTTACAGCAAAGCAAATGCTCATTATCAAAAGAGCACATCAGAATATCTCATGTCAGCAAGGACCTGATCTAATGGTTTACTCCTTAGTCAATATCTGAAATTTTCCTAAGGGACAGCTACTTTTTCCTACTGCAGTGTTGAAGGGCCAAAAAGTTAGAGAGACAGATTTGCCCATGAAAAACAGAACAGCCCCTTAAAATGATTTACATATCCAGAATACTGCAAAAGTACTCTACAAAATGGTGGAGACAGCCAAGCTGTGACAAGGATTTCTAATGGGCACAGACAAATTGCAATGACATTTCGAATTTGGTAGCCAAGTTATGGAAACCTACACACAACTGTTTTCCTCAGGATTTGTTCTGAAAAAAAGCACTTTCCTATGAACCCCGAGTGATGTTTTTCTGTATACCCGCATTCAGAATAGACTAAATACAAAGCAGCAGGTATAAAGCAGGCTGCTGGCATGAATGAAGTACATGGAAGCACGACTGTTTAAATGACAGCTAGGCCATAATTATGGGATCTACTAAACATGACTTAAAACTGGGACTTCATCCAGAATTATATTTCTATTGTTCACTAGAAAGCTCCACAATAAAACAAGACATCTTCCTGTTCAATTCTTCAAAAATAGAACACTTTAACTGTAATAAGGTCAAATTTTCCTCTTTTGAGTCTCTGATAATAGACTTAAAGCACACCATGTGATATTTTATACTTTTCCCCTAGTAATTCCCTAACCACCAGCCTTGCAAACTCTGTATCTTCTCAGTATCGGAGAAGTTGCTTTAAAACAGTAGAGGAAACATGAACACTACATCATGGAGGACAAAGTGTTTAAAATATGTCAATGTATTGACATTTTCTGGTTTCTAGGCAGTTTATATATAGGTGTTACAATAAGCAAATTTAGGAGCCCAGGAATTGCAAAGCTAGTCCAAACAAAAGTCACTGAATTAAACAATAACACGTGCCCAGAAAATATCTTCCAGAGACCAAATAGAAGAAAAATTATGTAAACCAGGCAATAAAAAGAGATCACTTGAGACCTGTGTTGTATATCCTTGTCATCTTAGGAGCACTATGAAAATGAAATATTATCAAAAGACTTGATTATACTATGAGAAATGATAGCCTAATTGTGCAGACTAACACCAAAAGCTGTAAATAAATGTATAGCCTTAGCACATTGCCCAGTGTTGCAACAAAGTGGTATTTGATCTTGTGGAACCACAAGTTTCTTGTCACTCTAATTCCTTTTTTATCAGCTCATGAATTTTAATCAGAGCAATGTTTCCACAGCCCCCTTTACCAATAGAGAATTATATATACACTTAAACATATGCTTATGAGAAACAGGATAGCAAGCTCATCTCTTAATTACTTAATAGAAAATTATGTTTAGACAAAAGATATAGTGAGAAACTAATGAGTTCCCAGGATAGCTGAAAATAATGGTGCAATGCAACCTGCATATTCGTGATCCAAAAGTTTGTTTTGGTTTGCCTTATGTTCAGAGAAAGGCTCAAAACTCAAATCAAATCACATTTGTTCTCACAAATTTTCCTTAGCTTTAATAACAGTGATTAAAAGCAAACATTCATGGTTTGAAATACATATAAGAGTATGAAAACATACTCCAAAATTCTCTAAATCCTGCAAATTATCAAAAATACACTTATCCATGGTTTGAAGTTCACATAAGAAAATAAAAACAGTGCTCTAGAACTTGAGTCATATCAAATTGACTGACTATATCCCCAAATTCAAGACATGCATTAGAATATTTAGGTTCCCTAAAATCTGCCCAACCATTTGGGGCTGACTGTAGGGTCATGATTTTGAACTGTAGTCACAATTTACTGACTAGGCCCATGTTTGCTATAGGAATTGTTGCAGTGCAAGAACCTAGGACTTTATTTGATAATTTCTGC